>JANVCC010000041.1:4162908-4187908 GCA_025345505.1 Todiramphus chloris collaris
CTTTTTTCTTTTTCCTTTTTTCTTTTTCCTTTTTTCTTTTTCCTTTTTTCTTTTTTCTTTTTTTTGTTTGTTTGTTTTTTTTGTTTAAAAGACATCTTGGAGTTACTGCTCTATTATCACTGGTTTAGCTGTTATTTTTTAATCCAGAGAAAATATGTGGTACCAATGAGATTTTCTCAATTGAACATCTATTTCAGAGCTATGAAAAATTAAGTCTGACTTGCTGAATAGTCAAAGGAAAATATAGAAAGTGAACACCAGAAAACTGAAGGTTTGCAGTCTCCCTTTTTGTGATTTTTATCTTCTGCTCATCTTGATGTAGCTTACAATTTCATGCTAAAAATTTGTAGGTAACACTGGAACTTTTCTTGGACAGAAGGGAAATCCAGTCATGTTCCACAATGGAGAAGAAGAGAACTAAGAATGAGGCCAAATGAAATCCTTTCTGGTTTTTTTGGTGTTTTTTTTTTTTTTGTCTGAGTCAAACAGGAAGTAGCCCTTTTCATGTGTTCATTTGAATAACAGAATTGCTACAGTTGGAAAAGACCTATAAGATCATCAAGTGCAACCATTATCTAACTTTGCCATGGCCATTACTACACCATATCCTTGAGCACCATATCCAGACAGCTTTTAAATACATAGAGGGATGGTGATTCCTTGGGCAGCCTGTTCCAGTCTTTGAAAACTCTTTTGGTAGAGAAGTTTTCCCTCATGTCCAGCCTAACCCTTCCCTGGTGCAACTTGATGACATTTCCTCTTGTCCTATCAGTTGTGACTTGTGAGAAGAGACCAAAACCCACTTCTCTACAACCTCCTTTCAGGGAGTTGTAGAGCGTGAGAAGGTCTCCCCTCAGTCTCCTTTTCTCAAGGCTGAACATCCCCAGGTCCTTCAGCTGCTCCTCATAAGATGTGTGATCCTGACCTTTCACCAGCTTAGTTACCCTTCTCTGACCTTGCTAGAGAACCTAGTATAAACAGACAGCAGATCAGATTTCTTCCATTACTACACTTTACAAAAGGCAATCGCATCCTTCATTTTTACCACTGGTAACTGAAGGCCAAAGTGGTATTAGAAACCCTTTGCATGTTTTCAGTGTGCTCTTTTATTTTTTTGAGGTGTCCCATTGTTTAGTAATAATGCTACTGCTTAGGTGAATCTCTTCCCTTAAATATGCATACATCTGTCTTTCTGCATTGATATATTTACCATAAAGAAGACATTAAAGATCCCGTAGAAAGTAGCTAAGACAGAAAATGAACAATTTGAATTGGGACTATTTTCAGGTTTCTGACTAGCAGCTGCCATTCTCATCATGAGGTCATTAATCCAGCTGAACAGGGTGTCACTACTATATTACTGCTTTTATATTGTTACAAATATATCCCCTGATAGCAGATCTGGGTTCTCAAACCCAGCAGAAACTGGTTTCTGTGATTTTGTAAAATCACTAAACAAGAATTTTCTAGAATCTGTTAGATCTTTCCACTCTCTCCTTGATAAGCTTATTCCACATTTCTCCTTTTATATATATTTTTTTTTTTCTGATGCAATAACAAGAGGTGGTTAAATTATTGGCTTTATTGCAGAACTCAGCAGTCAAATGGTTTCTTGAATTATCACTGCACTTTTGGTTGTCAGTTATTTATTTAAGTTTTAGTAAAACACAGATTAGTGTTATTTTTTCATTGTGTGCTGGAATGGATACCACAGGGAAACTAAACCTAAAGTCATAAATATAATATTTTATTGTTAATTATGAAAAATGAAGATACTATTTTTTCTGCATAAGACATGGTGTTTTGTTTGGTTTGGTTTGGGTTATTTTGGTTTTTTTTTTTTTTTTTTTTGTGGAAAAGAATGTAAAAAAAGAATGGTGATATCAAAGTCTGTTTGCTAATATTTTTGAAGGCTGTATCAGTTTGTGCACTGCATGCACTCATACTTGTGTAAGTCTGTCATGCAGACTCATATCAACCTGACAGATGCAAAAGCAGTAAAAGACCAAAATAACCTCCCGTATGAATTTCATGCAAATGAAAGGGGTTTATATGAGAGTTGTGTAGGGAAGTGAGCCATTTTATAAAAGAAAGTTTAGAAGATAATGAAGTTCCTCTGAGCACATCTTTACTATTTAAAAAGACTGTGTTTTTTGCTGTTAAGATTATAGTTTGAATTCAAAGGAGTAATTCGTCACAGACAGCATTACCCTTATTAGTTCAACTGTGCATCAAGGTTACAATGAATGTAAATACTGAAATGAAATAATAGCTGAAGGATCCTGCCTACCTCCAGGTTTTTTTTTTCCCCTGATTATTTTCTACAATATCTCACTTCTATATATTAAATGTAATTAAAATAATAATGTCAGTTCCTGCTTTGGGCCTAACTTGGCCTTTATAGAGTAGCTTGATTTCTGAAATTTGCCAGTACAATTAAAACGTAGGTATTGATTTTGAAAACAATGTTAATCTTTTTTTTTTTTTCTAGGCTGCTGTTTTTCTTTTGCCCCTGAAGGTAATCTAAAAGGGATGCTGTTTGGTGTTTGTTTAGAGTGCATTTATGAAAAAAGAATTGGTTGGTTTTTTTTATTCTTCACAGCAAACTTCCTTGTAAGCATCTGAAAAACACCAAGAATTTTCAAAAATGAAATGTGTGCTTAAGTCTGTTGCGTACAGTTCAATCCACACTCGTACATTACAGAGGTAGTTTAATCACCCATAAGAAATTACTAGCTTCTCTGCTCGTGAAGCATGACATTTCAATTGCACAGCCAATAAAAGAATTGCATGAAGAGGGCTGAAATGATTTACTGTACAGAAAGCCACAAGACCAAGGTTACCATGGTGAGCTACCTTTCTGTGCATACAAGGTCAAGTGAGAGTGACCTGTCAGTGGACAACCTTCAGTGCTAAGATAGTAATATATTGCACCAACGATGGTTTGTTGATCTGTTTCTTAAATAATTATAAACATTTTAACATTTGATTTTTTTTCATTTCTGATTTTTTTACGTGTGGGCAATAATGAATACAGAAATCTTCATTTTAATGCTTCAGTAACAGTTTAACAGCATTAAATGGACATCTGTGTTTAGAAAATTTTTATGAATTGTAATTGTATGCAGTAATGTTTTTTTTCAGTTATATTCAGAGGTTAAAAAAAGCTTACCAAGGGTTTTCAGATAGCTTATCTAGTGTGTATGAGATTCCAGTTGATGCTTTTCATATTTTCTGACTCTGCTTTACTGTGTATTGCAGAATTCTTTCAGTTCCAGTGGAGCCGGAGATAGGGAAGCAGGGAGCATTGCAAATAGTCTGTGCAAATATTGTCAAATAAAACATACAATTATAATTAGAATGTTCATGAAAAAAAAAAGTCTGAAAAGCAGGGAGTTCATCTAATGGTTCTCTGAAAAATAGTTTGTTGATGCATAAAATGAGAACTATACTAATAAATGTCTCTTGAATTACATATGCTGTAAGAAAATGAAACCCTTTGGGTTTTGAATCTTGGATTTAAAGAGGTGATCATCAAATATTTAAGATGAAAATGCAGTAACACATGCTAGCTGTCATGTGTAAGTTTGGTGAATGTTATGATAAGGTTTTTAAAACATTCATAGTCAGAGTATTTTTATAAAAATGTTCATTAATTCAAACAGGCATTCATATCTGGCAACCTGCATTACAATTGAGATTTCTAGATGCATGAGAAATCTTTGTAAAGCCAGGAAAATATGGGTGAAATATATAGCAATCATGTTTAAATTATACATTATAAGGCATACCTATCGGTATGTTGTCATATTGTGCATTAAATTTAGTGCATAAATCAGGTTGTTATAATTCTGATGTCGCCAAAAGGCACAAAATATGACAAACAAGACTAGGCATGTAGATATTATCATACTCAATAATTCAATGAGCATTTGTTTTATGTAAATTAACTCCTGTTAATAAAAATTACACTCATTTATTACACCACTTCCATGTGATAATTAAAAAATGTCCTTTTTCTTGAAAATCGTTACAAAATGTGAATAATGCATTTGTTTAACATCTTTATAAACAAGACCTTATCATCAGATTAGTTCTGGAAATGAAAATGTTATTGATTTCTATAATAATTTCATAATATTTGTAATATTACATAATACTGTTACACTGCAGTGCTGAAACTGCTAATCTCATTGTTGTGGAGAACTCTATGCATTTAAAGTAGTGCTTGAACTCTCACAAACAGCATATAAACAATATTAATTTGATACAGGCTCCTACTGTTGAATCTGCAGAAAAAGGACCTTTCAAAATATGGACAATAAAAGAGGGAAACACTTCTAACTGTTCAACATCATGCACACAACTATCTGTAAAAGTGTCACAGTAGAGGGGTTTTTTTCAACACATTCATGCATATTGAGTGATAATATACCAAAATTTCAAGATTTCATTTCAATGTTCTTAATTTATACCTGAGGTATATACCAACCTGAGAAAAGTTTAGAGCTATGTTCTTAATATATCCCTGAAGTGTCTATGATTATTAGGGAGCTCTACCAGGGGATACAATAATAATATGAGCTGGCGTGTACTTTCCCACTAAAGACAATCGGGAAAGAGAAAAGAAAAGGAGAGAGAAAAGATGGAGAGGAGAGATTGAAGCTTGTTATTGCCTGCTCTTAATTCCAGAATAACAGGGTTCATTAGATTTTCTTGCAAACATTGAAGTGCAAACATTGAAAGCTGGGGCTTATACTCACTGGTGAAAACTCTTCCCTTTGCTTGCAGGACACATCACACAAAGTTCCTGTACTTTATAGAGTTAGACCGTAAGTTGTATGTTGGCCAGATCATGATATTGCTGGGACTGTTGTCAGATTACCAGATGACTGACAAGCATTATTACCTTTCGAGTGGTGCATAGGGACTTAAAAATGAGAAACTAAAAATACACAGAATAAGAAATTTCAACTTTTCGATCTACATTTTAGACATTGGCAACTGATAAAATAAGTAGAGTTACACTTCATGATCAGAAAAACATAGGCTAGATGGCATTGGTATTGTGTCACAACTGCAATTCAAATGAAGGTGTAAAATGTGGGAATCCCTCTGCTAGTCATAAATGCATAGGTTACATCTGTTGTTTACCCCAGGCTGAATGAAAGAGAAACTTATGATATGTTTTTAAAGAGAAGATTAAAATTTCACCATAGAAAATGAGCACAATAAAGCAGGCAAAGTGAATCTTCAGTAAGTTGACCCAGGTTTTAGTGTTCTAAAATATCAAGATTTCTAATTTTTGTCATTTTGATTTTTGAATTTTCAGGCTTCTTTGCCTACTGAAAGTATTAGACAAGTAGACTGACTACTTTGGGCATTTAAGTAGATCCTGGAGATCTGGAGATATACTTGGGTTTTTTTCATTCAATATAGAATAGGGATTTTCTCCTTGTCTTTGTTTCTTTGAACTGTACCTTCCCAAGATATTTAAATAGTCCATCTAATTGACACAAGATTAAGAAAAAAATGTTTTTCTAATCATTACGGACCAGACTAGTAAAGCCTTATTTGAATTTGTGCTGAATGTTATCCATATGTCAGACTTCCAACTGAGTAACTGAGTATGTGTTTATTCAGCAATAAAATTTTAGTATATTTTGTTACTGAGATTCTTCCATTTTGACTCTGCTCTCTTTCACTTTCAATTATACAAAAGTATTAGAGGTCAGGTGAACTATAATGCTAAAAGAACATCAAGGTGACTGAGCACTCTTGTTTTGCTCTTTATACAGCAGTTGTCAAAGTAAGCAATTCAGGTGTCTGAATTAACCTGAAAAGGTAGTGATACTAACTAGATAAGGTTTAAGTGATATATTTTTTGGTTTTTGTCCACAGAATTATTTAGAAGAACACACGAAGGGGAAGCCTCATGTATTGGAGGAGGATGTTCATGCCAAAAATGATTGGCAGGGTGATGCAGGACAGATTATTACCTATAGAATCTCTTTCTGCATTTGGCACCAACCCCAAAATACAACTGATAATATTCAGAACCATATCTGGTTTTACAAAAGAGCTTCTCAATAATGAAATGTTTGTAAGGCTATTAAAATGTACATTGCTCTCCTCTTCCATAAAGGAATTCAGGCCATATTTCTCTGGAAGGACTGCCATTTTAAGAACTTCTCTTCCTTTTCTACCATTTCTAGGATTTTGCTTTCCTAGTATGAAAAGAATATGACTTTAGTTTTAGGATTTCTTATTGTTTACTTCACAGCTTGACTTATATTTGGCAATGTATTTACTGGTGGAAGCTGTGACTTTTTTATCTGACAAAATACCTTCTTTTGGATTGCTTTTGTCCAATTAATACTTGAAACTGTAAATAGTCTCTAGGTAGTAGGGGTATATGCACCATATAAATTACTAACTAAATGTGGAGGGATTTCTCTCAGTAAGACTCTTTTTGATAGTGTAATTACATTTAATACTTGAGTGCATAAAAACTCTGTGCTGGTGGAAAAGAAGCAAAACATGGCAACAGGCAGTAGCATTTGTTCAGCAGGAGAGAGTATCAGCGCAAATCAAGGCAAACAACAAATGTGGAAGCTTAAGTGAAAAATAAATAGCACTTTAAACTGGAGAGAAATCCTTATGTCTTCTCCTTATATCTATATAACTGGACTTCACTCCCATGTGGAAAGAGAAAGGGAAGAGAAAGAAGGATCTTTGTATACTAAGGATCACGTGCAACCTATTACAAGTGCTAAGGTACGGCAGATCTCTGGAGTCCCTTGAGTTGTATATGCACCATTGAACATGGATGCAGCCATATAGTAATATATTTAAAGTCACACAGCATCACCTATATTTAGCGGTAGATGAAATCTGAATATAGTAAAGCTCTCAAATATTCAAAATGTATTCCTAAACTATTAAGTAAAACTTCTGTGAGTGTTCATTTTCTAAACACATTTTGCCTGTCGTAATTTTTCTGGCTTTTTGGGATCTGTCTTTTGCTCTGGTTGTAGTCTTTTTACTACAGATCTGCTGAAGTGGCACTGCTAGTTCAGTAATTCTTCACACAGCTTCCAAACAGAGCGGATCACAGCTTTGTGTTGTCTTCTTTCTTTCTTTCTCCCTTGAAATTTTCACAGTTTTGAGTCATTTGTCTAAACTGGTAAGAGTCTATTCTCACTCGAGTCTTTCAAAGTCCACTCCAAGTCTATTTCGGTCTACCACTCTCTGTTGATTGGGATTCAGCTTTTCTCTCACCCTGCAGTTCAGACATTTCTTGAGGAGTAGTTTAAATTATCTGCCTTTAGATATCCAGTGGGATTTCAAAGAGAACTATATATATTGAATCTCCTTTTGAAATACTAAGTACTTGTTTATTTCTTCCTTTAGCTATGAAAGCTTCTTTCTTCTTGCCATTACTGGTGCTATGAGGAGGCTAAGTTCAACCACAAGAAGGATGACCCTTTTTGAATCTGTTTTTCAGAGTAGAATCTCTCTTCTAATGTAGCCACAATTTCTTATCTTTTGTCTGTAACATTTAAATTAAGATTCCAGTTTTCCTTCCTGAACTTGAGAGCTCTGAAATAAGTATTTATGTTTCATCTATTCAAAGTCAAGAACATTGTTGGCGTTCACAGGTCCACAGACATCAGGAAATACCCTATGCTGTTCATTGTCCAAATTTAGCCATTGCTACTCAATGGCCATTTCTTCTCAATAGCTGTTCTACTCAGTTTAGCCATTTCTACTCAATTGATGGTGGCCTGGATTGAGTTTTGCTATGAAACTGTTGAAATGGATCCCTCTAATAACACCAGTGCACATACCATCAAAGCTTAGGAATATTACTAGCATTGCTGGGAATTTTTTTCTTAATTTTTTGTCATATCATCGCCAAACGCAATCTTTTTGAGTTGCTAAAGGCCATACATTTGCTGATAGCTTTAAGTGCTCAAAGACTGCTCCTCTAGATAGTTGGCAAAGCATTTTCTGGAGCTATCTAAACTGTGAATGTACATTTGGACTATCAATAGAAGAAAGAGAAGTAACATAACTGTAAAAGAAAATCTTTGAGATTTTAGGTAAAAAAATTTACAAGTTTTCTGGTTGCTTTTCTCTTTCAAAGGTCTTTAATGTTTCTAAATGTGCATTTCTTTAGATGAACAAGAATTAAAATGCTGTTACCTTACAAATCTATATGATGGGTATAAACAATTGTAGAATATGAATGTGTCCTATGTGAATAGGAAAAGGAAGAGGGCTGTCTTCATGTAATAAAGTGTAAGTGCAAGCTTTATGTTAGTGTACGTACATTGATTTAAAGAGCTCTTATTTCTTTTAATACTGCTCTTATTGCTGATGAAGCTCAATATTTTTTTGGCTAAGATATCTTCAAGTACAGTATGTGCCTTTGGATTTTGAGAATTATGTTATGAAGAAGGGTTGCATGTGTTGAGTTATGGACATGCACTTGTTGCACCTGAACAGTCAGTAAGGGCATCACTGCCTTCTGTTGGAATGATTGGTTATGTGGGCCAGAGAGAGTCTGTTTTGTAATATAACTCAACTTTAGCAAGACTTCTACCATCCTTTTCAGCTGTACTTTTATTTATAAGCTGAGATTAATGTGTTGGATTAATAGATTGGTAGATGGATTGAAAAATGAGCAGGCATTTGGACTTAGAGGATAGTAATTGATGGCCCAGCTTTCAGATGACAACCTTTTAATACTGCAGCCTTTCTTATTCAGTCATCAGTGATTAGGATGATGAGATGGAATGTACCATCAGGAAATTTGCACATGAGGCTAAATTGGGAAGGGAAGGTTAAGTGACATGCTGGACAGAAAGACGTTTAGAAACTTAGGGGCTGGAAAGTTTAGAAGAAGTGCAGAAGTCCTGCACTTCAGACAGAGTAACCAAGTTCACCAGTACAGCCTGGGAACTAATTATCTTAGTAGCAGCTCTGCTGAAAGCAGAGGTTATAGTAGATTGCAAGCCACGTATGAATGGAATACCATCACAAATAAGGTAAACTGGGCTATATTGGAAGGAGTGTGGAGAATATACCAATTAAGTTACTATTCCTTCATACCTCACATTGAGGGGGCTGCAGCTGGAGTATTTTGTTCATATCAGCTTTACAGTTCAAGAAAGAGGTTGAAAGACTGGAAAGGGTCCAGAAGAGGACCACAAAGAGAATAACATGGTTAGAGACCTGAAACACATAATTTTAAAAAAAGACATGGCTTAGCCTGGATAAAGAAAAGCTCAAGAGACCTTTAATAGCAGTCATCTGAATTTGAAGGTAAACTACAAGGATGACGAAGCTAACTCTTAACTCTTCATAGTAATCCACTTGGTATAACAAAAGGCAAAAGCCACAAGTTGCAGCTTCAGCATGGACATAGGAAAAAGTGCAGCACTTTATGAAGCCGGGTGGTGGAATTTCCTTCAACCTTGGTCTTTTTTTGAAACTTGTCTAGACAAAGTGAAAGCTGAGCCAATATAGTACTGATTGTGCTCCTACTGTGTGAGATGTTCAACTGCGTGACCTCAGGACATTGCTTGTAATCAACATTTCTATAATTCTATGCTTTGTACTAATGGTTGGACTTGATGATCTTAAAGGTCTCTCCCAACTAAGATGATTCTATGATTCTGTACTTGCATAATTCAGTTGTCCTTGTACTCCAGATTGGGTGAAAAATACGTAATCAGGGACTGTGACCACTGTGTTTATTACACATGTAGACGTGATAATATAGGAATTCGATGATTAATTAAATATTTCCTTTTTTTTCCCATGAGCATTGGAAGATTTACATATGGAGACACGAGAAGCTTTACTGTCATAATTCCTAAACAGCAGCAAGAAATGTTTCATTATCTCTGTTCACTGGGATTCCCAATAATGTTTGTATAAATTAAAAACTGTTAATAGCAGAACACTGTAATTGATTAGCTTCTGTATGTTTACAGCTCTCTTTAATTGCTTAAAAATGCCATTTGTCAGCTTCATGTTCTATTGACAATGTTATCGATTTATCTGATTTGGGCTTTGTCTTGTCTCTCGTACATAAAACTCACATATGCAGTTCAAATGGGAAATGACTCTATTGATTTCCTTAACTTGAGCCCAAATGCTAAAGATTTTTGGATAAGCTTTCTCATTACTTAAGCCAAAATCAATAAGAGAGAGCATCTTTTAATGAAAGAGCAGTTTGAGCAACGTACTTCAGAAATGGGGTCCTGTTCATCCTTTGCTTTACAAATCGATCTCCTAGGTTCCTTAAGTGAGGTCCAATTGGTTGACATTGTGGTTTGTCTTTGTGTGTAAACTTGCAGCTTCAGAAAAGAGAAGATGAGCTGCAGAGACAGCAGAAGGAAACATTTTCTCTGTGGCAGAAAAAGGACGCTCTTCTTATTGAGGTACCACACTATGTGTTGTAAGTGTGTTCTGTAAAATTCTGTCTTTTTATGGTCATTTTTTACCTATATAATTTACGGGGAAAATAATAAGCTTTTCAGTCCTAACTCTTTATCTATTATTCCTTTGTGTGTTGTTACTACACTATTTAAAAATATTGCATACTTAAATGATACAAGTAGTTAATTTGGAACTATCACCTCACTTTATTATTTTTCTGCATAAAATACTTATCACAGACTAAAATCCGATCATATTGCTTTGTTAACCTGTTAATTTGTTCTGGTTTTATTTCAGCTCTAGTCTCAAGAAATTAGACTTAGTGGCTTCTGACTAAGCTGCGTAAAATGAAATCTGAGATAAAAAATGGATCTGGAGAGCTACAGAATGAGCTGAGTATACCTAGCTAGTTATATGGGCAGGCCAAATGTTCAGGTACTGTACTAAGATATCATTAACTGCCCTGAACTACATAAATTAAGCTGATTATGCCTTCTCTTAATTAACTCAGAATGACCTATTGATGTATAGGTAGAGCAAGATAGAGACTACATGCAGCACTGTACTAAATTTATAGCTTTTCAATTAGTTCTACTACTGACTAAGACTACTTAGAAAAAAGAGTTTAGTTTTATGTTTTGTAGCAGGTTTTAAATTTGTCAGTTACTTGAAAATGTTCTGTTTGTACACTCTTGAATTATTTGAAAAATGATCCATGGAAAATGGTTTATTCATCTAGATCTGTAATGTTTACCTCATGGCTGATTAACACCTATACAATATTTGTCTTTGAAAGTACTGTTATGACTTAGTATTGATCAGCTGTCTCCAAAGTTTAGTCATAATAGGTTTAGAAATTATCAAATCAAAATATTTGTTTAAAAGAATATTTTAAAGAAATGCAAGCAAAATCTCCATAAAAATGTGATCATTTTGTTACAAATTGAGTTAAATATTTTCTTTTTCTGGTAAGTGAATTGGTTGTGATTTTAGTTACGCTCCATTTGAAAAAAGTTTTTACAGTCTTACATACGTTACCTGATAGTAATTTCTGAAGTGTATTAAATAACCTTGGTAATATATTTACAGATTTTTTTTCAAAGGAAAATGTGAATTTGTCTAATGTGGAGATTTTTATTATGTAGAACTATGAAGTATTTAATTACAAAGTGACTTCTTCTGTAGACACACTTTGAAAAAATTACACAATTAGAAATCAAAGATAGGAAAAAATACTACTTTGGGAAAAGTAATAAGCTTAAAAATGTTAGACTGTAATAATAGAACTGTTACACATCATACTGAATCTTCTGTAAAGTTTCTATCTTAAAAGAGCTTTATTTCAAACAGAAAGAAAATTATAAAACATTCTACAGATTAAATTGTTTGTTAATATACCAAGGAAAATAAGCCATCAGGTATACTTTGCAACAAGGACCCTGACTGCTCGTATTTGTGTACCTGAGCAAAGTTTTTTTTAGCTCATTCTGAAGTATAAATTTTGGGGGGTAATGCACCTGCTTTGTGGATTCTAATTGTCCAACGCACAACTCTATGACCAAAGTTGATATAAAATCTGCCTTTTGAAAAAACTTACACTAAGTAAGTGTACACTAAGATATGTACACTTTTACACTAAGATATGTACAGCCTGGACTAAGCTTCTGGGACCAAGATGCTGTCTTTATTTCTCTAGTTCCATACAAGCTTCTAAAAAATTAAAAAATTCTCTGTACCTAGATCATATGTAACTTTTTTTAAGATTAATTTTCAGCTTATAAGATGGTAATGAGTCTTTGGCTTTTTTTTCATCTTGATGCATGCCTCTGCTACTCATTTGATGCCATAGCATTTGACTGAGGATTTATGGTTGAGCCTGCCCTTTGTAATTCAGTGATCACCTTATTAAAATATTTCCTGAGGTTTTCCCAGTCTATGCTGAAGATGACTACATTGTCTACATATGCAGCATTTACTTTTTCTTCAAATGTGATCCCTAAGCCTTTGGTATGTACTGGTCACATATGGAACACAAAATGCATTGTTGTAAATTGATCTAGGTCCTTGACTTTACCACAGTTAGACTATAGTGGCAGCCCCAACACTTAGTGTTCAGCTGCTTTCCAGCTGCTTTATCATGGTCTGACCAAACCAAGTCTCTGTTTTGTCGCCCTTATTGACACGTGCGTTAAGTACAACATGTTATTCTCCTATGTGATAATTTCCATAACTGTTTAGTTGATTTGTTTACCAATTTATTTACTGTGTTATTGGTAAATGCATTATGAGTTCTATCACTTGCCTCACACCTGTTTGTGTCTCAGTGTTTTATCTGCATTCTCCATCAGTTAATTTATATTCTCTTCTTCTACCTCAGATCATTCCCTCTTTCCCTCTCCTATTTCTCATTGCCATTTCTAATTATCTGACTCATGTTTTAAGCCTCCTATCTACTACTTAGATCTGTTTCTGTAGCAGGTCTTCCTGTGTGGATTCTTCATATACAGGGCGGTCAGAAATGACACTTTTCTGCTATGCTATTTTTCTCTCCCTTTTCTCTTGTCATTGATTTGAAGCCCTTCATTCACCTTGCCTGTCTTGTTTCTTTTTTCTGGCACTACGAGCTTTTATCCACCCACTCACAGCCTTGAGTTATCCACACTGTATACTTCCTTAACTTTTTTTTCCCAGTTACCTTAGAAATCTCTCTAAATGCTCATGACAGTGATCTCTTTTCTTCTTTACTACCATCATCTCACTGAGCAAACATTTCCAACTAGAGCAGTAAGATCATTTTCCTGTTCCATCATTCGAACCATGACATTTTTTTATTCTTCTCATTTCATGTCTTATGAAATAATTTTTTTTTCCTTAACCTTCTTGGGTTTTTCTCATTTCTGACACTTGTCATTTGCTATGTCAATTTCTATGTCACATATTCCAAATTCCTTCTTTTTTTCTAGTGATGTTAGAGTGAAATAGCAATTTATTTGTTTGCTCCTCCATTGACTGTCTTTATACTTTGTTCTGTTCCCATCCTGAAGCATGCTGTATTCTTCTTGGATTCACCTTTTCCTTAAACCTTTTCCTGTTAGTCCTTCAATACTGGGTTCAGTACAGCTTCTCAGTACAACAAAGACACCAAGGTGCTGGAGCATGTCCAAAGAAAGACAATGAAGCTGGTAAACGGTCTAGAGGACAAGTCTTATGAGGAGCAGCTGAGGGAACTGTGGTTGTCTAATTTCTGTGAGGAAGCTGAGGGGAGACCTTATTGCTCTCTACAACTACCTGAAAGGAGGCTGTAGTGAGGTGGGTGTTGGTCTCTTCTCCCATGTAACAAACAATAGGACAAGAGGAAAGGGCCTCAAGTTGTACCAGAGGAGGTTCAGATTTTAGGAAAAAATTTCTTCGGCAAAAGGGTAATCGAGCATTGGAACAGGCTGCCCAAGGAATTAGTTGAGTCACCATCCATGGAGTTGATGTGGTGCTTAGGGACATGGTTTAGTGGTGGACTTGGCAGTGCTGGGTTAATGGTTGTGCTCAATGACCTTAAATGTCTTTTCCAATCTAAATGATTCTATGATTGTCAACACACCTAGGGCTTTTTCTTCCCAGAGAAGTGAAAGCTTTGCCTGGAATGTTCGCCCTCGGGCTGCAAATGTTCTCCTAAAACTCTTCAGCAAGAAACCACCTGAGAAAACTAGAAATGCCTCTGCTTTGTGAGTTGCTGAACAAAGTTTCACACCACCACTGTAACTCTAAATTTGCATTTCACTGATGGAGTTTTTCTACTAACTGTTGAATGCTGTCTTACATAATGCTTTTCACAGTATCACAGAATCATAGGGGCTGGAAGGGGCCTCTGGAGATCCTCTAGTCCAACCCCCCTGCCAAAACAGATTCACCTAGAGGAGGTCACACAGGAACACATCTAGGCAGCGTTTGAAAATCTCCAGAGATAGAGACTCCCCGACCTTTCTGGGCAGCTGGTTCCAGTGCTCTGTCACCCTCACAGTAAAGAAGTTCCTCCTCATGTTTAAATGGGAATTGAACTCCTATATTCGGGTTTGTGTCCATTACCTCTTGTCCTGTCACTGGGCACCCCTGAAAAAAGACTGGTCCCCTCCTCCTGATACCCACAGTTTAGGTATTTATAAGCATTGGTAAGAACATTCTGCAGACTAAAAAGACCCAAGTCCTTCACACCTTCCTCAGATAGACCTGTTCCAGTCCCCTAATCATCATTTTATGTGACTAGCATCCTTTAAATGCTTGTCCATCTATATGTTCACACTGTGAATTTGCATTGCAGGCACATTGAGTTAGGAGCACCAAGTTGTTCTTTCAAACTATATAAAATAATAAAATATAATGGCTAGCACATAGATTTTGTTCTTGGCAATTCAGAAGCATCTAAGAAGGAGATTTTGAAAAGAAGAGGGAGAGAAATGTGGGCAATGAATTTATAAAGAAGCGACAAAATTGAAAGGTATCCTTTTCACAAAAGTGAAAAGTATCCTCCTGTTTCAAGCGCAGCCTCTTCACATACGCTTCTGTGATGGATTATTCTTTGCAATACATTTCCTTTTGTGGTGAAAGTTACCTGGATATGGATCTTGAAATCTTAGAAGAGCAGAACTGTATAACACCTCTAGGAGAGGCATCCTTTCAATGTCCTATCTTGGTAAAGTAATTGGTGGAATTGAATATGCAATTCCAAGTTGTCACTCTGCCAGTCTCAGTAACACTGGCAGCCTTCAATGAAGCCACTACTACAGTTAGTGTTCTGGCAGATTTCTCTTGTGACAAATCATCATGTTTTCTCTTATTCAGCTGGACAATATCTACCTAGAGATGCCCATGCCCTTTGAACCCTCTTAATGGAGAACAGAAAATGAAGATATGATTATTCAAAGGATACAAAGTCACTTCAGCCTTCCAGGCAGTGGAACTAATGGATCAAAAATGATGAACTGCTGTCTTGGCTCAAACTGAATTCTGGTAAAATTGATCCAGAACTTCAGACATCTTTAGTATTTAAGGGAGAGTACAGAAGTGACCATTACAAAGACATGTTTATAGCTGGCTTATTAATAAGTAAGTGTGCAGTGGTTCAAAGGCTCCTGCACAAGTATAATGAAGAGCAGTTTTAGGTCCAATGAGAGATACTACTGAAGTGTGACATATCAAACAAGAAAAACACAGAGAAGTGAAAACTTGCAAGATAAGAGTGAGAAAGGAAGTAAATAACTAATTACTAAAACGTGATTTAGCAACTCTAAATAACTTGATGGAGAAAATGATAAATCTTCTAGTCTTAAGAAAAAAAGTAGAAAGCATTGGACGAAGTATAATATATAAGTGACCTAAAACTTGAGTTTGGTAAAACAAAAAATAGCTGGAGTATTTTATGACCCAACTAACAAAAATACTTCTTGAAGAAATACTAGTAACTTTTCTTCTGTTGTGTAATTGATAAGGAATAATACCACTTTACAATCCAGAAGTACATTTAAATTCCAATACAGTATAAAGATTCTGTACCCAGTAATTGTTTAACTCAGACCTCATAATTTTTCCTGTATTCTTGCCCAGTGTCTTCCACTGGGAAATGATATTTATGTGTTTTTGTAGAACGCTTAAAAACATACCCATAGTTTCCCAACTTTGCTCTTGGTTTTCATTTCATTATAGAAATACTAGAATATTTTTTTTTCCAATTTTTTTAGTTCTTTACTTTTATAGATCAAATTTCTCCCATGTGATCGTTGGAAGTAGTACTTGTCATTGATTTATTTGCAGCTATAATGAGTGAAGGACTAGCTTGGCAAACAAATTTCTGTGATCATTTTGAAAGACTTGAATTGCAAGGTTATCAACATTTATATTAAGAAATGTTCCAGAGGACTTCTGGAACAATAGGTAATGGTACTGAGGTTACAACAAAGAAATGCTATACAGTTATGCGTTTTTGTTGAACTGTATTTCATAATCACAACCGAACAAATACTGTTGTGGACTGGCTTACTCATAATTTCATCATCATGCATGTTCGCCCCATAACAGTGAATAGTTCCATAATAGTGAAAAGTTATGGGAGAGAAGAATAATTATTTAAATTTTTTAATATGTGTTCTATAATGTATGTGTTTTTCAATGCACTAATATGTTGCTGTACAAAGCAGGATAGTTTATTGATGGATGTATCAATTTTTAAAGTAAGCATTAATATTTTATATGTTTTTGTATAAAAGGTGTACACATAGTCATGAAGCTCACAATTCTACAACTTTTTGGATTCCTTTATCACAAGCCTTCAGAAGAATTGGATACAAAGTATTTATTTAGTTTGTCAGATTGTATCATGTACTGACAAAATATCATCTTACAAAGAATGCCACGCTGTGTAACTACAAGAAAAAGAATATCCTGCAAAAAGGACCAAGCTCTGTGCATGTAAATACATGAATTTTGAGTCTCTCCCAGAGAAAAACATTGCCTGGGTTTTCACTAGTATCCTTCACCAATTTTCTGGAGTTACACCTAGCTTATGCCTTTACTGATAAAATGACTGTGCAGGCATCAGAGGGATGGAAGGTAAGATGGGTATCTTAACCAATGGTTGAATCAAAATATGAAGAAAACATTTTGAGTTGCTAAGCAAAAATAAATTAAAAAAAAAAAAAAATCCTGTTGGAATATTCTGGGTCTGGGTGGGATTGAAGTTCATTGTCTTCATCCCAGACTATCTGATGCTGTGTTTTATACTGGTGAACAAAATAGTGCTGATAGCCCACCATGTTTTAGCTATTACTGAGCCGTTCTTCCACAATGTCAAGGCGAATGTTTCTCACTCTGGCTCCTCAGGCAGTAGGTGGGAGTGATCAAGGAGTTGTGAGGGGACACAGCCAGGAGAGCTGACCTGAAGTGACCACAGGGTCATTCCATGCTGTATCACATCATGTTCATCAATAAAAACTGAGAATAGAGGAGCTTGGGAAAGGTAGACATTGCTTGAAGACTGACTGGGCATCGGTCTACTTGAGGAAGGTGGTGAGTGATTGCCTTTGATGTGATGACTTACTTTATTATTTCCTTTCTCTTCCCTATAAAACTGTCCCAGTCTCAGCCCACAAGTTTTCTAGCTTTTGCTCTTTTTATTCTCATCCCTGTCCTGCTGTGGGAGTGGTGTGTGTGAGCGAGCAGCTGTGTGGTGCCTAGCTACTGGCTGAGATCAATCCGCCACGTTAGGAAAGGAAACCCTTGGTTTTCCTGTGAACTTTTACACTTTTATTCATTTTTTAAGACAGAAAAAAATAAAGGGCCAGCTTGAAAAAATTGAGGAAATGAAACTCATTGTTTCGTTTCCTCCTGTGCATACATTGTAGTGGTTATAGCAGTTACTAGGAGCTAGGAGGTGAGATGTGACTCAACATGAACAGAAACTTGAAGTGGAAATAACTCCACCGTTTCTTTAAATACATGGAAGATATCAAACATAATCTGATGGCTAGAGCTATGGGTTTAGTTTTTGGGTTTTTTTTCCTGCCAAACTAATTAACTAAAAAAGATAATTGTTTAAACAAGAAAAATGCAAAATGCATGTGAAACTCTAGCCACTGTTTCTTTGCAGAGCACTTGTTTACTTGTTTGTTTTCATCTAGGGTGTTTTCCAATGCAAAAGCTTTTTGATGTCTTTTAGAATGGCCAGGGTTCTCCTGCTGGACCATGTACAGGTCATCTCACAGAAGTTGTAATCCCTTTCTCTCCTGCATTTCTCCTTCCTCTTTCTTCACTTCTCCCAAATGTCTCACTTTGAAAGAGCAGCAGCCAGGACAGCATGATTAGGACACCTTACATGCTGCACAAACAGCCTTTGAAATGAACTGTTATAAAATGGTATACAGACAAAACAAAAAATATGTGTTCTCTCTCCTATCTACCATCACAGTAGCTTTCTAATCTCCCACCTGAAGCAGTGAAGATTTTACATCCAGGACTCTTGCTGTTTAGACAATATCAAATATGTTACTGATATTTCACGAGTTGTACTAGAATCAAAGGAACTTTGGGCTGTATGTTTTTTTTTTCTTTCTATCACTTTTATTGTATTTTATTTTATTGTATTTTATTGCCTGTTGCAAAATGTTGCTGATTAGGTGCCACTTGGCAGACTTCTTTTTTAGAAATGGTCGTGGTATTCACAGATTCATTTTTGCTCAGTTTTGGTTTTTAGCTTGCTTAATGCCATAGAGGAAACAAATAAAAACTGTAAAATTAGCCTTTGTTAGACAACCCTATTGAGAATAAACCTTTTAATCCACAAAATACAATACTGTTTAAAGATCAGGTTTCAGAAGTGTATTTCTTAATGATAACTATAACATCTTGTTTTGCTAGGACTTGTATTCAGAAGATTTTAGTTTGAAAATTGTCAGGGTATTGTCAACTTAAATGCACAAACCTAGGTAGTCCTGTCCCTGGTACCTACATACAGCTTGATTATGAAAAGTACTGCTTAATGCTAAAGATTGTGCATCAATTACTTTTGAAGATAAATTACCTTAGCTAAGTAATGTTTAGATGCTATGCTAGAGCACTCTGGATGTCAGGATCTTCCCATGCCAGACTTGTGAAACAAATACAACTGTAGCTATAACCAGTCTGCATTGCATATTCTGCCCCAGATAAATTCTTAGAGCCATTATACAGTCACTACTCGTTCTCTTCAATTGAGAGCAAAATAATCATTCCAAATAGCAAACATAAATTCTTGCAAAAAATAATTAATAAATTGTTTTCTTACATTAAGACTAAATCAAGGAACAGTTACTGGAGATCATAAAAGATCAGCAAATAATAGAGACTTGGTTATCATGATGATGGCAAAGGCAAACCTTAAAATAAATATCTTGCTGATTTTTTATTTTTTTTTTTTTAACAAAGTGAATTTAATTATAAAGTTATGTGACCACATTTACATACAGTCTGTGTGGACTGGTTGGGGTGGTTGTCTCTGAAATTTTATGTTACAACTAGAATGCGCTTTTATTTTTGCTTTTCACATTCTTTGTCACTCCTAATACCTTTGGTGATTTTTGTAATACTTTGTGCTGCAAATAGAATCTGTCATTTCAACAAATAGACTGATAGAGACTGCTCAACTGCTGGAATTTACAGGAAATTCACTAAAGCAGAAGTGAAACCCAGAGAAATTCTATTAAGTAGCTGAAAATTTCATCAAAATACTATCTTCATTTAAGTACGAAAGAAAGATCATTTGTAAACTTTCTGTGTAATATTTAGAATACTTCCATTAATAAATTCAGTCTTAAGTATCCAAATAAGAGCAGAAATATTTTTAATTAAAACTGAAGCAGCTGAGTACTTCTAAAATCTTTAGGTGTAAATTCTTTCTTAAGCAATATATGTTGAATACTGTACTGACCTGTAGAAAAACAAAGATTTTGTTCTAGGAAATGCAAAATTACTTTTTTTTAAAATTCTATTTATTTTGAAAATAGAATGTTAGCTATTAAATCTTACAACAGAATCTGTTACAGAAAAACCAAAACACACTGGTGTATTCAGCAAAGATTTAGGAATTTGTCAAATACAATATTTGAGGTATGTAACTGTCCTTTTTTTGGTCACTGTCTTATTTAAAACATGCAGACCACATTTTTTACAATAATATAGATTAAAAAATTACTTTTTTTCTGAGCTATATCACAGTAAGTGATGTTTTATATAGGAAGACATTTGTTTTGTCTCTTTAATGAATTTTGCTGTATTTTGTAGCTTGCTAGTGTTTGACTGAGGACATTTTCCTTGTGAGGGCAAACATGCTTCAGTGCCTACTTTGCTATGTTAAACCTAATAGTTAACTTTATTATTATGCCCACATGAATACTAACACTGTAATAAAAATCATTTTAATAGTCCTGTGAAGCAGACCACATAAACCAAGTACATTTATTTTCATTGAAGGCTTGTGCTAATTTTTTATTAAGAGATACATTAAACATTGATACATCCAACCTCTGATTGAACCTTTGGAGTTGTCACATATAGGGGTAGCTGAAGATTTATTATATGATATAAAATTAGATGTATACAGTAAGCTTCATAATAAATGATCTTTGCAGATGGGAGATTGCCACATAGAATTGTTTCTTCTGTTGCAGTATAGAGGGGAGTATGAAAAAAACAAGTATGAAGACATAGAAGTTGAAAATCCTAAAATGGAAAATGTTCTTAAAGAAAATCCAAAATTGTTTCCTATTGAGAAAAAAAAATTCTACTAATTCTGTATTTCAGTGATGGAAAATCAAAATATGGTAGATAACAGACAAAAAAAAAAAACCCTAAAAAAAACCCAGTAGCTTGCTGACATGATGCCTTTGTCAATCCTGGGTGTGATTTCATAGAACATGAAAAGGAGTGACAAAGTTTTAATACAGCTCAACCGCAAAATAGGAGGGACAAAAGATCTTGTAACAAAGCTATCAAAATCAACATGCAAAGTATTTTGAAAATGATACTATGTATGAAGTCTAAATAAATTTTTATTTTATTTATTTTTGACTGTAGAAACTGCATTAATTACACTGAAGCTTATTTATACATGGTGGGGAAAAAATTCCAAGCAAACCCACCTCTTTTTTCGTGATTAGTTCACTGTAAAAATGTCATGTGACTTTTGACCTAACACCTAAAATTATTATAAAGGAAGATAAAAGATATGCCACTGTGTAGCTCATGTTTATACTGCATAAAATTAATAGACCTGGGTGTAGACTTTGTTTACTTTTGAAGCATAGAAAATGTGCAAGTGTGTGAGAATGGCACGTTTTCCTCTATTTAAATTGAAACATTTTTAAAAATAGGTCTAAGTTATCAGTTTAAGGATCAGACTTTTATTACAGAGTATTTAGATCCATTTATTTATACCAGAATAAATAAAATTAAAAATATAATTAAAACTGTCAAGCTGGGGTTATTTTATGGGATACAGTTGATATGGATTCCTTTCCCTCTGTGAAATGAGTTGATAATGCCCTTGCTGTAAGTAATGGACTAGTTCTGCTTACAGTCTTTGACAAGCTCATCCTCCAAGACCTCCACTGTATCATGATAAGCTAGTGGAATATTGTCTAATGAATTTCTCAGACTCTGTTGGTTTTGTCTACATAGACCTTGAATGCAGTATAATCTAGAACATAACATCTCTGAATTTTTACTTGCTGTCAAGAATGACAGTTGTGAGAACACTAAAATCATTAACTTTAGTTTTCAAAACTTGCACTTTTTTTTTTATGGATGGTGAAAAATTTCAGTTTTGTTTTGTTTCTAGAGACATACTTGGAACATTTCTAGTGTTGTAATATGAGATCCACAGCTACTCACCGTAACCACCAGGAGCAACCACTTCTTGTCTTCTTGATGTGCTCTTAATACATGTTTGAAGACATTGAACGGCTTGACTGAACCATGGTACAAGCTACCACTGTCAATGTCAACATTTCAACAGTAGGCCCTACTTATATTTTGATTTATAACTGATAGCAGTCATTTAAGTTCCTCCTGTGTGCTGCTGTATTAACAAGAACTGATAAACACCTCTTGGGTATGTGAGTTGCAGCCACTGTTTTACTGTTGTCAAGCAAGTCTGCTTTATATTATGGTCACCCAGAATATTTAAATGGCACCAAACCCTCTGTTTTCCATTGTTGGGCGTATGATAGTGCAGGCTAAAAGGAAAAAGAATACAGTCAAGGTAAGTCAACTGTTTATCTTGTGAGAGTTTAGCACCATGGATTGTTCTTCCTTTCAATATCCTGCCACTTCCTAAGTGGTGTTTTTCCTCTGGTAATTCTTTTGTATGGTCTGAGTAGTGGCAGCTGAGGAGAACACTAGAAAATAATCCTTTCAAAATGTGGTGACAGGAGCTCTCAATTATTTAAAATATTTAAAATGTATATGTAATATCCCATATGTATCAAAATTCAAGATACATTGTTATGTGTAAGAATACTGGAACCTAACTGATGCATAACCTATGGATTATTATTTTCTTACCTTAAAGACTGATTCAAATTCTGGTATTGCAGAACTTTGTCATTTAGCTATGAAATATGAATTTGCTGGTAAAAGGAATTAATATCTTGTGATATAGCCAGTCAGATGAGACTTTTCTGTTCTTGTCTTGAAACAGGAACCTGATTTTGCCCTTAATATTAATTCCTTTTACATACCCTTGTTATAAACAGGGAAGCATAGATAAGGTGGCTTTAGGGATCTGTAAACAGGAGAAACATTCCCTACGTATTTGTGGATAGAAAATGGACACATCACTGCAATGGAGCCAAGCGGTCACTGCCAAGCTCTAGGTTACAGTGTTAATACAAGTCTAGTCACAGATCTGTGTCCATATGCATTTCTCAGCAGTGTTCCATCAAACTACCACAGCAAAATTGCCTACCCTTGCCCTTCTATGAGAAGAAAACAAAGCAAAAAATTTTCATTGTTGAGGGAATTAGGACTGCAAAGCATGTTACCAACTGCACTTCCTCCATGTGATGGACCTGACAGATTATCAGTCAAGGCCAAGATATGAATATAAATGTGTTTGCTTTTCTGTCTCCTCATCAAGAAGCAGATTGCAGCTATAATTCCTAGCTCTATATAGTCTGTCTCCACCTTTTTTATTCTTCCTTGCTCCTATACCATTTAAAACCTTTCATCATAAATGTCATGGCTATTATGTGGTGCAGACAAAATGGATGAATGTGAAGAATGATATCAGAAATGCCCATACCTCTCTAATACCATGCCTGCTGTTGGACTTTTCAATTTATTCGTTTTCGGCAGTTTGCTTTAGAGGCAAGAAGAGCATGGTGAAGATCTGGCTCAGTTTCAGCCAGCTGTTAGTAGCTAGGATGACCAGGCAGCCTATATTTCTAAAGTTTTCTCTTTTAACATTTTCTTCTTTAACGCTTCATTTACTTAGTGGCAGAATAGCAATCTGTTTCAATGGCAGATGTCTGGAAACACTCCTTGTGGATTTGGTATATAGGGAGGTTAGATTTCTCTCTCTTTTTCTAATTGTAGAGTCCGTGGGAAAAAAAAAAAAGAAACAGAACAGTATGGAAATTGCCTCATTGTGACATCCTACAAGTCTTTTTTTTTTTCCTTACGAAGTTATACAGCAGTTTGTGGCTGTTTTGTCTCAGTCGTGTGTTGATTTGGACAGTTACATTTGTTAGAAAAGTGATCATTTTCACTTACAAAGATTTTAATTAGCTCTCCTCAGAGTTACTTTGACAGTTAATAATCCTGTGAAGACATTTATTCTGACTGATGAGTTTATATGTTTTATAAACCCCTCTGGTTTTGGGTTGTTTTTATTTTTGTAGACAAAAAAAACTTTTGGATGCACTCACTTGAGATGAAGCTGCTGCAGCGGGTGTCCCCAGGCCCAGCTAGCAGAAACACTGAACACATATTTGCAATAGGCACACAAGCACATCTTTATGTATATGTATTGAGTGTGTAAGTGACTGGCCACACAGATCAATGCAGAGAGAAAAAACAGCACTCATGCAAACACAGATAGCACCAAATGCCTTATCCTGTTTCCCTCTCTAGCTGATCAGGATGTAAGCCAATTAGTGGAAATTATACACTTATATGTACATAGATACAGTGTGGATCCCTCCAGTAACGGCCTCTTGCACACCACTGGTGCAATCAGAGTATGGGTGGAAATGTGTCCTGTCATGTGAGCTTGTTGAACTTTTGCCTTTTTAGAAGATATATAAAGGACGCCTTCATTCCTTGCTCATGCTCGACAAAAGGATTTATAATGTGCAATACAGGTTTCTAGAAGATACACCACTTCTTTCAGTGCTGGGTTTGTTGTGTTGTGGTCTCACCAAGTAGCAGGTAACTGTTTTTCACACTGTTGGGTTTCTCAGCAGTGGTGATGAAATCAGCTCAATGTTCACAAGTCCCTTCCACCTACCGTGACTTCCTAAAGCAATGATGTCAAGTGTGACTGTAGTGGAATGGCAAGGTCACTTGGGTATCTTTTCTGTATGTGGGCCTTGGATTCAGGAGGAACAGAAATTGCATTTCATTCTAGAGCCCCACATTTACAGTTCAGGCAAAACGTTCCTATTTCATGTCCAAAATTGCCATGTAAAATCAAGGATAGCTAACTCAATAACTCTATATGAGATCTCTGCTCATGCAGAGTTCTGTAGCAAACCGACAATGGGAAATCTGCTCCATAGTGTTCTTGGTGATCTCAATTTGCGTGACCGATCTTGTATGGATCTGCTTACTTCCCACCATAGAGAGAAGGCATTAACATAGAATGGTTTGGGTTGGAAGGGGACTTAAATATCATTTAGTACATCCCTGTCACGAGCAAAGACACCTCCCACTGGACACTGTGCTTTCCATGTCTGTGTGATTTTTGGCACTTAAATAATCAAATATCTAATAGGAACTCCAATTTAGATAATGTTTTGGCCATTGTTAC
>JANVCC010000041.1:4192908-4365832 GCA_025345505.1 Todiramphus chloris collaris
ACAAGTTAAGTGTCTGAGGTTGTGCTGTTGAGTAGGTGTCTGCTGTTGGGCAGGCAGATCTTCCTTTTGTTGCAAGAGTTAATATCTTTGCAAGTGTGTCTTCTCAGACTATTTCTCTCTCATTGATGTGACTTGAATGGTTCAGTTTTCAATTTCCCATTATTCTGTAACTTGGTAAGTAAAAACTTGTAGAAAAATAAGTAAATTTATTAGTTAACGTCCATTAGTCAACTCTTTCCTTTACCTGCTTGTATATTAAGCTTTAGGTAGGTGAGGCAGGAGAAGCAAGTTGCTCTTGTGTAGGCTACATATAGCATGTATAACAACATATACAACACGTAGCAGTTGTTTTTAAAATTATCTGACAAAATTTCCATCAATGAGTATATTAGGTTCCTCTCATAGCAGTGACAGGTAACGAAAAGACTGATATTTCTTTTGAGGGGGAAAAAAAAAAAAAAGAAAAAAGAACGCCCTGCTGCACTGGATATCTACTTGGTGATAAGGCTTCTTTGAGAATGTCAAATCTGCAACTCTTACACTCTGGAATTCTGAGCATCTCACATGAGTCAGAAGAGGTTTCCCAGTAGCCCACATCATAGTAGTTGTACATTATATGCAGCCTAATGGTAGGGTACCCCCACTTCAACAAAAATCTTTTGCATCGTTTCCTGTAAAGCCATAATCCACCTGAAACAAACATATCCTGGAATGTAACTGAAGCTTGCTGAACAAGTATTTTGTTTCTAAATGCTGTAGCAAGTCATACAGGTTATCAGAGATACTTCCTTCTGTTGAGGATATGAATCTTTTCACCCAGTGGCATATGCAGCCCTTTGTAGCACAGAATTTTTTGGCTGTAGTATAGGATTGCATTTTAAACTGAATTTAATAGTACTTTCAGACTCCTCGTTGTGATTTGGGCTTTCTGATACTAGAAACAACTATAACCCTGTTTGTGAGTAAAATAATATTTTTCTGGATAAACATCTAAGGGATCTGCAGAAGTTTGAGATTAACTGGGTAGTTTTTCTTGAATTTCTCATGTTTTATTCAAGTGTGTGTCATCTCTGAAAACCTGTGCATGCAGAGGAGGACATTTTTATGGAGAGAAGCTTTCGTAAGTTGAAGTCAACAATCTTGTATCTCTTTGTTAGTTCTCCTGCTTACTCTACAGGATCTTGTATGACTGGTAGAAAAGCAATTATCAGGCAAATTTATGATGTAGGAGTTGGTTCTAGTGTAATAAAAATTATACTTACTGTATCTATCACCTGTTTGCAGGACAGTAACTTCTGTATTCCAAGAGAGTCTGGGTAATGTGAGCTATTTTGGTGTCCTTGTGTTGCCAAGAGCGGATTAAGTAATACTGTAAGATCTTTGACTTGGTTGCAGCTTTATTTAAGGCTAGACATCTAAATTTAATTACATTACATGTGGAATGTCTGTCAGTGTTGGGAATGACAGTAGGTATCCATACGTTCTGGACCTCAGGGAGCTGATATCTCAGCATATGGATTTAATTTAAACAGACACTCAAGTATCTGTGTTTTACATGTACAAACAGCCGGTACCTGAGAACAGATTCCTGTACAAGGAATCCTTGTAAATGTGACAGGAAGCTGTACTGTACAAGTCATCTTTGTTTTGCTCTATTAAAAAGTCAGCACTTTCTAATGGAAACCACACGGTACTATGGTGGTTTTGTTATCTTAAGCACAGAAAAGAACCGCAACATGCGCTGACAAATGTGAACTCTTTATGCTAATATATCTGACAGACATAAGAAGACTATGTGTTTAAGAAAATTGAATGATATAGAATCATTAAATTGTAGGATTATAGGAAAATTCAACCTGGAAGGGATCTCAGAAGGTCTCTGTTCCAACCTACTGCTCAAAATGGGCTCAGCTATGAGGTGAGAACAAATTATGCAGGGCTATGTCCAGCTTATTACAACCTCTTCCAGTGCTTGATTCTCCACATGATGATTCTCCATTCTAAAGCTGCCTTGTTCCAAGTAATGTCTGTTGAGTTCTATCCTGTCATCATGCTCTATGGCAAAAAAACCCTGACTCCATCTTAAGGTCCTTGTAGCTCTCTTCCTTACTGGAAGGCTGCTGTGAGGTACCTCCAAAGCCATCTCTTCTTCAGGCATGACAAGCCTGGGTCCATCGGCCTCTACTCACAGGGCAAGACTTCCAGATCCCTGACAATTACCTACTGATTAATTCATTCCAGTTTATCTGTCTATTTTTTTTCTTTTTCTGATGGTGAACCCAGAACAGGATGCAGATGTGATCTCGTGAGTGATGAGTAAAAGAAGAAAAACAGTCACCTGCCTGCGCTCCTGCTAATACAGCCCAGGATGTTGACCTTTTTTGCCACCTGGACACAGTGATGGATCATATTCAACTTGCTAAAAGCTGTGGGCCATTTCCAGAAGAACTGCTCCTCAAGCAGCCAATCCACAGCCTCTATCAGTGCAAGAGTGTCTTCCTTCCCAGGTAGAGGATTTGGACTTTGTTCTTGTGGAGCATCATAAGGTTCCTGTCTGTCCAGTGGTCTTGGTTTCACTGGGACAGAATCACAGGCCAGCCATGGTCTGCAGGCCATTAGCAGTCTGGAGGCAGCCAGGGCAGCTGACCCCAGTTGGCTACAGGTGTGTCCCAGTCCATAAACATCATGCTCAGGATGAAGGGAGAAGTGTGCTGAGGATAGAAGAAGCTTCTCCCCATCCCTGGAAGGAATGCATTCCTGTTTATTGTGGTCATGGTGTGCTCACTGGGGTGAGTATAAATTTTTTAGTTTATACTGGCATTGATATTAGTTTTGCTGTTTTACATTAAATCCATTTAAATTTCAAACTCTGAGTCTTCTGTCCCTTTTCTGATCACTGTCTTGGCTGGGGAGGGGTCACTGAGTGATAGAGCAACTGTGACAGTTCAGCCCTGGATATGGGCTAATCATAGACACTGTTCCTTCAGCATGTTGAGATCCTGCTGAATACCAGTCCTGCTCTCAACTCTATTGACCTGTGTCATGTCATTCCCCGCAATCCCTCCCATGTCCGTTGTCATCTAGAAACTTGATGAGTTCACTCCATTGCCTTCTCTCAGTTTTTGTTTAAGATATTAAAGTTAGAACATCTCCAGTTAGAAGATGACCTGCTAACCTGTACCCTATGAGACCAAAATGTCAACCAGGTTTTGTCCATCTAGTTGTACACCTATCCAGAACACAGTTACTTAACCCAGATATTGTGGGAGGCTGTGTTGAAAGTTTAGTTAAAGTTGAGGCAAATGGCATCCTTGGTATTATGCAAGGATTGCTGAAGGGACTTGCAAAGCATCTTTTCTGCATATTTCATCAAAGCTATGAAAATGCAAATAATTTTTAGGCAAAGATCTAGAGTTTGACAGTTCATGGATTGATATTTAAAATGGACACTGAAGAATAAGGTGAATGTGAAAGAGGTCTGAAGGAGATAAGTATGCAGGATAAATAACTGAAGGAAAGAGTCCTTGTTGCCTGAAAGATATAAGTGATTTAAATACTTTTAGAATATTTTGAATTCATGATGGTGGCATTAATCTCTGAATTTACCTCTAAATCTGTGTCTCTACCTGTAGTTATTAATATATGGTGAATGTGCTTGTGCTCCCATGAAGAGGCAAAATGTTTAGTGGAAATTACACTGTTTTTCTCATTCTTAAGTAGACACTTTGGTCAGCTGAATAGCTAGCTAGCTATGCAGAACATTTAATTTCAGTTTACTGCCTCCAATAGATATGAAGTTTAGACATCTAATACACATTTTGGTACTTACGGGAGAAGTATAAACTAAAAGGCATATTATAGTAAGTTATTAAAAATAGTTCCTAAGATTAAAATAATTTAGCAATAGTATTTCAGTGACTTTATTCAGGGTGTGAAGCTTTTTGCTGCTGATGTCAGTGCGCTGAGGACGTTGGTGTGCATTGCCAGTCAAATAAAGGATGCTTTACTACCTCTTTGTTACTTTTCTCAGGTATTTCCTTCCTGATTCAGTTTAACAACTTCTGAGTTTTCCATTCAAGTAAATGGTGGAATATACAACTTGCTGGTACCAAGGTGGGTGACACGTGACCACACGTTTCAGTGTCAATGAAATGCTAAACAGTATTCATAGAACGGTTTGGGTTGGAAGGGGCCTTTAAAGATCATCTAGTCCAACCCCCCTGGAGTAAGCTGGGACATCTTTAAGTAGACCTGGTTGCCCTGTCCCACCTGATCTTGAATGTTTCCAGCTATGGGGCATCTACCATGGTATGGATTTGTTATATTTTAAAAAGATTCGGGAATTTTATTTGCTCAGAAGAGTTTATTACAGCCAACTAATTTTTGGTGTTAATCACACAGTAATTACAGATCCATATGACTTCTGGGCATGATTTGTTAGCTTAGGACTTCTGTAAAAAATGGTGGTTCCCCCAGCCACATTTTAAAGATGAAATATTGCATGAATCAAAGATTCATAAACCTAGTTATGGAGTGTCATCAGAAAATTAAGGACAGAATAAAAGATTATCTGTGATGGTTCAGAAGAAAAAAAAGCAATGAAAGGAAGGGCAAACAGGACTATATCAAATTTGTCACATCTAGTGATGTGATATGGGCATGTCTTTCCATCTGCTCTACTACGCTATACACTACAAGCACTACAGTTCTGCCTACCAGAAATAAGTGAGCAAAGGCTTATAATGCTGGCATAAATAATTTGGATTAATTAACCCAAACAAATAATCTGGGTTAATTAATTAATGTTGGTAAGATAACTTTTCCTATATTTAGACCCTTTTATTTTCAGAATCACAACTGCACCTGATGAAACTCCAAATGTCCTAAAATAATTTGAGGATTTTTCCCAAAGTTTGCTTGCTATTTTAGTTCAGTTTTATAAAGATGACAAACTCCTTAAACTGGTTATGTGTATACATATATATATATATATTTTTAGTAGATATTCAGAAGATTAGCACATGAATTCATTTGGCTACTTCTGATTGTTCACGTTGAAGTGAAAAAAATGAAAACAAAACAAACAAAGTCCTGAATAGCCTATCCTAAACTTGAGATAAGTGAGTTAATTAACATTTGTTATTATTAAATATTGCTGTTTATGTAACCATACCTTTTGTTTTTAAAATATTTAGTCCTTTTATATAATTTTCTTACTGTAATTAGTGTGATATTCCTTTACTGAGCTGTTCTGTCTTTGTAAAAGAAAAGTTCAAAGTTGCACCTTTAAGGTGAATGCTGAAACATTCTTAGTATTTTTAAATGACAAGTGTTATAGAAAGATAACGTGATTTTCTGTGCAAAAATAGAATATTAACAAAACCTTATGATCATAAATTAGGAGCTGAACTCAGAAAGAGGACCTAGCAAGTTAAAGTACAAATTGGACAGAGGAAAACTGTGGTTCTGACAATATGTAATGCTATTAACAAGGAAAATAAGGCATATAAAATGTATTTTGCTTACAACGTGATCTGGAACTGCAATTACTCTGCACAGGAGTTTATCCAAACCTCATTCTTCTTTGAATGTAGTGGCTCCTCATACACTAGCTTGCCATCTAAGTTCCGTTGTTTTTTAGTTTTTTCATTAATTCCAGTGGTAATATTTCTTATTTATCTGAGTATGTTATGGTTGTTAATCACAGTTGGTTTTATCAGTATATGTGAGTACTCTAGATTCTTACGCTCTTTTTACCAAGGGCTCTCTCTTTTTTTTGAGTTGTCCACATTCTGTGGACAAATCTTTTCACTGCCCTTGAATTTTATGGAACATGTACATTGAAGTCTTAATAGGTGCTTCATATCTATTTTCAAAAGCCTTAAAATACCACAGTCTTCTGATGGAAGTTGTCAGGTTTGTTTCAGTAGCACTTGGGCCTAAATGGGCAGAGATAGAAAAAATCTGTAATTAATGTTATATCTGAGTGTGTGCTGCATTGTTTTCTAATAATGTCTAAATGTCTACTTTATCTTTTTTCATTTTCAAAACAGAAGAAAGAGAGTGAAATACCAACTCCGTTATCCAAAGAGAGGATTAGCCAGTTAGGCTTACAGAAATCTGTGCAAACAGATAGGGTGCGTCTGAGGGTGCTGATGGAGCTGGCTGGTGTCATTGCAAGGCTTTTGTCTAACCTCTTCAAAAGGTCATGAATCTTGGAAGAGGTTCCTGATGACTGGAAAAAAAAAAACCAAAACAAACAAATGTCAGACCCATCATCAAAAACAGCAAGAAGGAAGATCCAGGGGACTATAAGCAGGTCTGCCTCACCTTGGTGACTAGATAGATGATGGAATAAATCCACTTGGATTTCAGACTCTTGAAGGACAAAAACGTGATTGGGAGAAACCAACATAGATTTAGCATGCACAAATCATGCTAGACCAACCCTCTATGATGAGATGACTGCTGGCGCTGTGGACAAATATGGTGTGGGAGAGCAGTGGATGATGTATACCTTGACTTTAACAAGGTCTTTGACACATCCTTACAAAGTATCCTTATCATCAAATGGATGGATAATGAGGTAGATGGAAAATTGATTGGAGTGACAAGCTCAGAGTTGTGATTAGTGGTGCTAAGTTTATCTGGTGGTCAATAGTAAGTGGCATTCTTCAGGGATCAGATACTGTTCAATGCCTGCATAAATGGCCTGGCTGGTGGGACAGAATGCGTTCTCAGCAAGTTTGTTCATGGTAACAAACTGGGAGTAGTGGTCAATACACTGGAGGGTAGAGGGCAGGACTTGGTCAGGCTGGAAAATTGCGTTAACAGGAACGTCGTGAAGTTCAACACAAGCAAGTGCAAAGTCTTATGCCAGTGGAGGAGTAACTCACACAGCAGTAGAAGCTGATGGCAGGCCAGCTGACTGAAAAAGCAGCTTTGAAAAAGACCCACAACATTCAGGGTCCTGGTGGACATCAAGTTGAATGCTATTCAGCATCAAGGTCAGCTTCATCCTGAGCTCTTTTATTAAGTATGTGGTCAGCATGTCTATGGGCATGATCCTTCCCTGTTTTTCACACTTGGAAGAGTGCATCTGAAGTGCAATGTCTGGCTTTGGGCTCCCCATTTCAAGAAAGGTATTAACATACTAAGGTAAGTCAAGTGGAGGGTGACTAAGATTATGAAGGAGGTGGAACACATGGTGGATGAGGACAGTCTTTTGTTTTGCCTTATGAGTGGATGGAGCCAGGCTTTTACTGCAACTGCACAGTGATAGGATGGGAGACAATGGACACAGACTGGAATGCTGGGAGTTACAAGAAGATATAGGAGAAAACTGTTCTTACTGTGAGAGTTCTCAGACCCTGAAACTGGTTGCCCTGAGAGTTCATAGAATCTCTGTCCTTGGAGGTGCCTGAGACTTGACTGGACGCATCCTTGAGCAACCTGTTGTAGTTAGACCCTCTTTAAGCAGGGGGGCGTATGTCCCTTACAACCTAAATTATTCCATGATACTGTTACTTTGTGAATTGACTTCGGTCATTAACACTTTGTTACAGGAACTCTTTAAACATCAATCTTTAAGACTGCAGGTTTGTTGTGGAAACTGACTGGAGCTGTCAAAGTGCTCAAGACATCAGGCACCAAAGGGTGCACCATCTTGCAGCAGGGTTGGAACTAGATGACCTTTAAGGTCCCTTCCAAACAAAACTGTTCTATGATTCTACAGCTTTTGGCTTTAGAGTCATTCTGCTCCTCAGTAATTTATCCAGAGGTCTATATGCCTGGGCAAAGGCAGGCACCAGTCGATATGTTGCAAGCCTTTTTGTAATTCTGTGTACATTCTTATTCCATTATACCCATCAGTTTGCACATTCTCTCTGCCACAGAAAACAGCAGGGATGCTATTTACAGACAACAAAACGGAGTACCAGTTAAATGGTGCAAAAACCAGGAACGCCTCTTTCTTTTTCTTTGACATAGCCTCAGCGTATTTTTGCCTTCTGCTGCAAAGGAGATATGGTTGGCTAGTGCTGCACATCCTGATTCTAAAGACCACATTTACCACTCTCATGTGATTTGGTGAATTATAGCTTAACTATACCAACTACTATATCCTAGGCATGCACTAGCAGCTCTTCCTCCAGTTCCATTTGCTGCTTCCTCATAAGGACCCTGTTCTAAAAAGATAGGGCAGAAGCAATTATTTCTTTCTCTCCCTTAACAAGAAAAATCTGTTCACCCAGCTGCTCACGGTGCCTCTGTGATCAAGCTCTCTTCTTGTCACAGTATTTTCCAAGACTGAAGTTTGCTTCTCCATAAGTCCTGACTTACTGGCTACCTCTCCAGAAACTGTCATTCCTTCCACCAACCCAGTAGAAGTGTCCCATTCCTAAGACTGTGAGTAAAAAGAGACAGGCTGTGGACATAGCCTCCACCGCAAACAATGCCTTCACCTGGGTGAAGGCTCTAGACAGCATCATCTAAATTTGTAGTTAGCTCTGCTTTAAGCAGGCAGTTTGACGAGGTGATTTTCAGAAGTCCCTTTTTGTTCTATTAACTGATCATTCTTCTTCTGTAGTGAACTAGCTGTCATAGCAGCGCCTTGAGTGTTCTTCAGCGCTATCTGTCTCCATGCTGGAAATCTGCTGCATTGCCTCCTGGGTCTGCCAATGTGAATGAATGGTGACCTTTTGCTTTAGCTCTAAAAACCTCCCTGGAAGCTTACTCTTCAGGCAGCTCTTCCTCTTAGAATTTCTCATACTTCCATAGAAGGAGATGTGCCTGCTCTTTGTTAGACCCAGGCTGTGCCTCAGGCTCAACTGTGTGTTTTTAAGGCTGGAGTATGCCATAAAAATGGTCCTGGCAATCTGTGAGACATACTGGCAGTGCAGGCAACATGACCAACTTTTTATGTGGTCAAAAGCTAACTTTATTGCAAAGTGAATCTAGCAGTGAGTGAGGCCCTAAGAAGCTCCAAAGAAGCAGCTAAAGCACGTAAGAAGCCAGTTCAGAAGAAGTAGAAATTGTCTTCTCTAAAGAACAAGGGAAAAGATAAGAGGACTAACAGTTGAAATTTATGATGCCTAGTGACATTTGAAATCAGATTGGGCATGGTGCCTTTAGGGCTTGTCCTTGAAGCACAGTTTGAGAAGACAGTAATGTGTGTGGATGTGAGTGCAGGCTGCCTGAATTTTCATACCTTTTCTCTACATAGCTGCTTTTGCTGATGTGATAGCTCAGTCCAGACTGAGATCACCCGGCATTATGGGCGTTGAAATTGCACTGACGTCTAAAATAGATCAGGTTACTGCAGAGACTGTCTGAACTTTGAACGCAAAACTCTCTCCTTTGCCGTTGCCTCACAACATTACCTTAAATAAATCTGTCTATTTCTCATCTGGAAAATGGGCAATAATAAAACCAATTTACATTGCATGGCAACTGTTAAGATTAATTAGTTAATGCTGTAGAGCTCATTTCTGCAGAGGCTTCCTACGTCTCATAACAGAGGCATATAGAAACAAAGGGAAAATTGCATGTTTAAACCCTCCAGTTTCCTTGTTCAGAGACAAAGAAAGGATAGATGTAGATTGTCTGAGAATTCAGTTTCATTTTTTTTTGCCAGTTACGTCTACATTTGGAAGACTAATGCTCTAATAATACTTGCTACTCATTTGGAAATTTAGATGAGACATTTGGGTTTCTTAAGTAGTTTTGCATTAGACTTAAGCTATCTCATAAATAAATGATGACTTAAAAAAATCCATCTACATTTCATCTTATTATAGAAAGAAGGGCTATTATAGAAAGAAAAACCCCAGAGTTTTACTATATTGGTCCTTCAATATGTATGTGATATTATCATGTGTTTCAACCACTCCAATCTTTAATAAATCAATTGATTGGGCTGTTCTTTGGCCTCAGAAACATTGCATTGTATGTTTTGCTGCTCATTTTCAGGTTTTCATGTGTGAATATATATAAATATACCTCAATATATAAATATATACACACATCTATGCGTATGTGCATTGTATGCGCATAGACAATATAGGTAGAAAAATATATGTATAAAATTTATCTTCTGAATTATTATACCCCTGAAGCAAAATGTGTTTTCTGGACAAGTTTGCACAAGTCTGTCTGGGAACCTGTGCTCTTCAGGAGCAGCAAAGTATGCTGCACTTGCTTTCCACCTACATCAGCCAGACTGCATCTAGCTTAGAACCGACTGAGCTCTCGGTGTAGGCATATTGATAACTTCTCTGCACTTCATTTCTACTTGTAAAGCAAAAGGCTAGTTGAGCAGATAAACACGTCAAAGGCTATGAGACAAATACTTTAAAAAGTGCTTTCCTGAAACAGTCTTATGTCTTATTTATTTCTATTAGTATTTTCTCAAGTTATAGACTAAATGTTTCTTATATTAGAAACACTGGTGAGGCCAACAGGAACAGGGAGGTGATCGTCCTCCTGTACTTGGCACTAGTGAGGCCACACCTTGAATATTGAGTTCATTTCTGGGCCCCTCCATATAAGAGTAACATAGAAGTGCTGGAGTCTGTCCAGAAAAGGGCGACGAGGCTGGTGAAGGGCCTGGAGCACAAGTCCTGTGAGGAGCAGCTGAGGGAGCTGTCATTGTTTAGTCTGGAGAAGAGGAGGCTGAGGGGAGACCTCCTCACTCTCTACAACTACCTGAAAGGAGGTTGGAGCAAGGAGGAGGATAACCTCTTCTCCCTGGTAACGTGTGACAGGACTAGAGGAATGGATGCACACTGTGCCAGGGGAGGTTTAGGCTGCATATTAGGAAACATTTCTTCACTGAAGGGGTTATCAAACATTGGAATGGTATGTCCAGAGAAGTGGTAGAGTCACCATCCCTGCAGGCATTTAAATGGTGTATGGACCTGGATCTCAGGGACATGGTTTCATGGTGAGCTTGCAGTGCTGGGTCAAAGGTTGTACTAGATGATCTTGAAGGTCTCTTCTAACCAAAGACATTCTGTGTCATATTCAGAAGGAATAAAAAACCAATATGGTTCCAAAAAAATGAGTTTGTTGTGAGATTACATGCACTGTAAAGTTAGGAAAATGGCAAATCTTTGCAACTGTACAAAAGTAAATATTTAGAAAAAGTCAGCTGAAGAAGATACATATGGAATAGGATGGCTTTTCAGACCCACTGATGCAAAGAGTACTGCTATGAGCAGTCCATGAAGGTTACATTATTAAAATCAAGCGATATTTTTAAAGGTTACTATTTTATTGAAGTCACTTGTGTACCTTAAAAGTATGTGGGTTTTTTCACATTTAAATCATCCTAAAGTGTTGTAAAATTATCTCTAGATTTGCTTGATAACTTTTTCCAGGTCCTGCTTTGAGCTTTTTTCTTCCCCACCCCCTTTATTTACAACAATCAAGTGCTTTTCCTGTAATTGTTCCCATGATTTTTCCTGATGCTGAGTCTGCAAGATGTTGCGGTAATCATTTAATCAGTAACAACACATTTTTGTTTTCCTACTGCATGATTAAGTTAATATAGTTTACGTGTTATATTTACAGAAATCACTGATTCATCAAACAAAAATAAATATAGTATCTAATTAAATCTCTTCTGATTTCATGTCATATAAAAATACTCAAAATAAGGTCATGATTTTTCCATGTTAAATTTAAATAAGCAACTGTTTCTAGCAATTACATTATAGCTAAACTTGAGTATACAGGAAAAAAATAAAGCAAGAGAAAGTATCTATAACACTATTTACACAGATAACTTGATTTGCCTGGTTCTGGGTAAATTTAGTTTGTTCTCATTGTCATTATAATAAGACTTGGATAGATAGTTGTAGAGAGCAGTAAGGTCTTCCCTCAGTCTCAACTTCTCCAGGCTCAACAACCCCAGGTCCCTCAGCTGTTCCTCACCAGACTTGTGCTCTAGACCCTTCACCAGCTTTGTTGTCCTTCTCTGTACACACTCCAACCCCACAATGTCTTTTGTTTTAGTGAGAGGCTGAAAACTGAACCCAGTATTTGAGGTACGGCCTCACCAGGGCCAAGTACAGGGAGACAGTCCCTTCCCTAGTCTTGCTTGCAGATAATATAAAAAGAGTGATTTTTGTTTTGCTCTTCCCAGTTAGAGAAGCGTTACTAAAACTATTCATTTTGTTTGCTTTCAAATTGTGTCGCCCTGAGAGCCTGTACTGGGTTCCAACCCCCACTGGATATTTTGTGGGTGCTCCCAACTTGGAGCAGAGTAGTTGTCTAACAGAGATATGGAGAGAGAAAAATTGATAGGCAGATTAAGCAGATAACAGTCTAATTTAAAAATGTTATTTGTATTTTATCACAGTTTAAACTATGCGATTAATTAACATAATCTTAAAGTGACAGGATTTCATATTTCACTTTTTGCTAATAATTTATAATTGAAATAAAATTACTTCTAGACTTCTTCATGACAAACTACTATAAAATAAGTAAATCCTTATACACATATAATTAGATTATAAATTTTGGGCTGGAAGGAAGAATGGTCTTTTTCTATCTGTAGTTTTGTACAGCAGATCATACAATAGAATCATAAACCTGAATGAGAATATTTAGGCACTATTGTATTATATGTTTATGTTGGAAGGTTGATGTAACTTTTCCCTAACTTGTATGAATATATGTTTTCTAATATATGCCTACCACTTAAATAGCAAAACTGCTGTGTACAACCTGACAATTTCTATGAGAAAGATTTTTACATTGACAGGTGAACCCTTATTATTACCCAGTGTTTCTTCTCACTGCAAACTGCCCTAAAGGTATCACCTCCCACTTTCACAACACAAAACTGAAGACCAAGAGAGAATGAAAAAACTGACTTCATTCTAGAATATGCAAATTATTCAAATGATGATAATCATTAGTAGAAAGAACACAATGTCCTGGTTTTGCTAGGACAGAATTTTAGGCCAGCCATGGTCTGTAGGTTATTAGCAGTTTGGAGTTAGCCAGGGCAGCTGACCCCAGTTGGCTACAGCTGTGTCCTGGACCATAAACATCATGCTCAGTATAAAGGGGGAAGTTTAGGCATCTTCCATATTATACAGACAATAATTTTTTTTTTTTTAACATTAAAATATTTCCTATGTGGCACTGTGAAAATTTGTTTCATCCTAGTAAATTTAAATGGTTTTTTGCGTTGTCACAAGGAGGTAGATAAGCACTGGGTATTGGGTGTAGGGAGGCTGCAGGGAGTGCTCCATGCTGGACATGGTTGATTCCAGCCAACTTCAACAGATCCACCACAGACAGACCTGAGTCTATCAGCCAAGCTGGTAAGACTCTTGCTACAATATACTAAAGAAAGGTCAAACCCACTCTACTGTCAGAGGAGGAGTTAAAAAAAATAGTGAGAAATTGTAGAGGGGACACCAAGTTTAAAGAGGGGGTAGCAAGAGGAGGAAAAAGGGAGAAGGTGGAGGTGCTCCAGGTGGTAGAGCAGATATCCACACTGGAGCAGATGGATATTCCCTGAAGGAACTGTGGCCTGTAGTCAGTCCATCTTGGAACAGATTTTATCCTGAAGGACTGCAGCCTATGGAGAGAACACACAGTAGAGTGGGGGGAAAGTGTTGAGGAAGAAAGAGCCATAGAGAGCTGTTATGAACTGACCATAACTCTCCCCATCCCACCCCAGTTTGTTGCTTGTCAGGGGACATAATGGAGTTGGCAATGAAGGAACAAATTGAGCCTTGGAAAGAAGAGATGGAAAGTTATGCCAGGGGAAGTTTTGGTTGGATATTTTGGAAAACTTTCTATGCTGAAAGAGTGATGAGGCATTGGAACAGGCTGCCCAGGGAGGCAGTGGAGTTACCATCACTGGAGGTGTTCAAAAAATGTGTAGATGTGGCACCTGGGGACATGGTTTAGTGTGTTGATGGTTGGACTTGATGATCTTGGAGGTCTCTTCCACCTGTAATGATTCTATGACTGTAAAGGTTTCTGTTTAAAAGAGGAAGGAAGGAGAGGAGGAGTAGAAAATGATGAAGGCAAAGGCATCTGCAAGCCTGAGCAGTTGCAAGGGTGAGATCTCTTCCTTTCAGTCTGAAGGAAAATACATGGATTGCATGAACAGGAAAGGTGCTACCTGAAGTGTGTGTATGTGTACAGATATTAATAGATCTTCTTTATGATGTAGGGAAGAAACTATTATTTAAATTTACCAATTTAATCTTACAATCATGATATAGATAACATACTAAAATTATTAATATCTAAGCAGAACTGTAAGTTGACACCTGTGATATATTATTGAATAGGGTTATTTATGGGGCTTACATGTTTCTTCATAATGTTTTGGGGTTTTTTTCCTAGTTCCTTCCATTCACACCAAGCTATATATATACTGGAAGATATTTTAGAAGGAAATTTTGTCAAGAGAATTGCTAAAAGCATAAGGAAACCATTAGATGTAGTTTTCAGTAATTTAAATTTCTAATATTTGATTTTTAAATGATGAAACATCCAATAACCCAAATGACCCTACATAAACATATACATGGAATAAATTATTTCAAATGAAAGCATGAAAATTATTTGTTCAGCTGCTCTAGTGACTAGAAGGTTAGGAACAAAAGCAATTATTGTTCAGTGTATTTTTTCACAGGAAACAGACAGTGGCAAACATACAGTAGTTCAACACATGAGATCAGAGACACAGTTTTTATAGTAAACCAAAACCAGATGTTGGAAAGGCTCAAGACCTTTACAGAAATTATTAGTTATATTTGCCTTTGAAAGCAAAGAAAGTTTACGGAGAGTCATGTACCTGATTAAGAAAAAGACAGGTTACAAAAGCTATGAGTATTAACTCACTCAAGAAAAAATATTTACCGTACAGACTGTCTGTTTTATATATGGCAGTTAGTTATGTTCATGGGATTAGAATTTTACTTTAATTTGCTTTTTGGATGAATATGCAAGCTTCTTCATGCTACTGAACAACTTTAGAAGTAAGAAAAAGGTTAAAGATTTTAAAACTGAAGGCCAGATTTGTGCAATATGAAAGGAAGCTCTCACAGTTTCAGTTCCACTGTGAATAAATACAGAATTAGGCATTAAAGAAGACCTTTATTTTAACAATTCATCAGAGAAAATTTTAATGAATGACACTATATAAATAGTATATAGCTTTTCATGTAGTATAAGGTCTTTCTCCAGTTAGATATTAATAACTTGGTGTCACTGGATGCTAACCAGTTCAACGGAATTCATTGGAATAGTCAAAAATAAGGTCTAAGTGCTACATTCCCACAGGTTTCATGCAAATAGGCACTAAAGTAGGAAGAAAAAAAGGGGGACTGTAGCACCTTAGACACCAAGGTTTGTCTGCCACAAGGCAAAAATCTATAGGAAATTAAATTCAATAATTCTAGTATCTCCTAAACTACTTGTTTACTTAGCCTGTTGGAATAAGTTCTGAGTTCAATACTTCAGGTGTTTTCACTTGTGAAGTTACCAATGTTACAGGAAGAAGTAATAACAAAGGTCAGCACATTTAAGGCAGTACAGTAAAATTAAACATTGCAATGAAATTGTGTAATGGTATAACAGAGGGGAAAGCTGAAATTAGGATATTGGAATACTGATCTTAGTTTTACCTAACAAATTCTAATACTTCCTCACAGATTCTGCATGTCTACATGTCAATCAGCATGGCCAATTGAGAGTGGATATCTGGCAGCTTCATGTTGAAATCTGCATTGAGGCATTGATTGGCTTAAACAATAGTGTATTTTAGAGCTGCATATTCTACCAACTTCCTGGTTTTGATCCAATCTCTTTATGTCTTTCCTTCAACCAAGTTTTAAAAGTTAAGATCTCTGTCTGTTCTTCCAAAAAAACTCCCAAACTGGCCTACTTCTTCCATCAGTTCCCTTGTTACCTTGTTCATGGCATTGCCAATTTCTCGTTAGCTTAGTGGCTTGCTTATTCAGATCATTTTTTGCAAGCATTGGCCTAACTTTCCTAGCAAAAGCTTTTCCTGAGAAGGATTTTGAATTTATTTTTTTGAAACAGGTTCAAACACTTTGGTACCCATCTTATTTTCAGTCATTTTGTAGTTGAGTTTTTGTAGAGCTACAGAGCCTTGAAATTCTCGAGCTGGGAAATCCTGAAAGGTTGTTATGTGGAAAAATGAGTCTGTAGATAATATATGATGCCTAATAGAAAACACTGCAAGAGACTGTAATATCAGAAAAGTTATTGATGTAGTCACAATGAAAGGGAAGACAGTGGCTTTTAATTTTAACTCATAATTTGAAGGCTAATAGGCTTTTTTAAGTTTCACATACACTAAATATACAAATGAAATATAAGTTAAATGACAGTAATCTTAAGATAATACTGACAATTAAAGCAAATTAAATTATATGAAATGGCTTGAGAAGATTTCTCTCAGCAGCCAGCCAAAACTAACCTGAACCCAAAGTTTCCTAAAGGTGTCGTTTGGTTGAACCTCATCCTGTTAAATACAATTCAAAGTGGAAGAAATCTTTGAGGAAAACTTGTGGAATTTGCTTTACTTGATAACCACATGCAGGTGCAAACCCTAATAGAGAAAAGGAATATCTTTACACCTTCCCAAAATAGTTCTGAGTTTGAATTTAAATTGAAAATAAATTATGCAAGATCACATAAATTTCAGACATTAGCATATACAGGAAACTGTGGACTAAATTGTACTAAATGGATTTACTGGTATTATTTTTAGTTTTGTATGGTAATGTTTAGGTCATAAGTACAGTTGGTAACATAATATGTTGCACTTTTTGACTAAATATCTATAATGGTGTAAATATGTAAACATGGTAGGCTCTAATGGTAACAAGTGCTTAAATATTTGATAGTAACAAATTCCCATCATATTATAGTTTCATAAAATCTTACTGGATTTCACTAAGAAGCAATCGTATATCATTACTTTGTATTCAGTTAAAGTTTGTGGCATTCTGCAGCTTGATCTACATTTTATGCTGCAATAAGGGACTATACTGTAACTTGCCATCTCTTAAAAGGTAATTTAAACTTTGTTTTATCAATTGGCTTTTGGAAACTTTTCTTGTGCTGATGGTCTGTTTGAATGTAGAGGATTTCCAGTTGGGAATGTCATCACATCTAAGCCCTTTGAATTTAGGGAAGTTTCCTCGGAAAGGTGTTTATATTTACTATTAGCTGTGCTACCAGTCCCATCTTCATCTCTACCAAAATATGAGTTTGTTTGTTTACTGAATCACAGAATCATTAAATCATTAAGATTGGAAAAGATCTCCAAGATCATCATGTCTAACCATCTACCCAATATTATCATGAGCACTAAACCATGTCTTGAAGTGCCATGTGTACCTGTTTTTTGAACCCCTCCAGGGATGGTGACTCCACCTCCTCCCTGGGCAGCCTGTTCCTAGGTCTCACCAGTCTTTCAGTGTAGAAATTTTTCCTAATCTCCAGTATAAACCTCTCATGGCAATACTTAAGCCCATTACCTCTCGTCCTATTGCTAGTTACTCAGGAGAAGAGACCGTTTGGTGCTTTATTTAACCAAAAGAGTTAGAAAGACTGTTGCAAGGGAGGACATAGATTTACATTGATCTGAGGTGATACTGCCTACATATGACAGCCTGTATGATAGTACTTATTGTAAAGTGTGCTTGGTTTACTGTATTTGAAATATATGCTGTTTGAATTTGTGGAATGAGACAATATTTTAATCTTCCATTGAGATTTAATGGAAACAATACACAACTGTCTGTTTCTGTAAATGTTTCTACACGCATTTATGAAGTATTCGACACAGGATGATACCAGAGGCGGGATTCTGAGACAGATGAACCAAATACCTATCCAAATCTTTTGATCTTGATATCAATACAAACAAGCAATTTTAAGAACGGAGAAATACTTTCAGTCCAGTTTCTTCTGGGAAGGTGTAAACATCACAAGTTAAGCCACAGTGATAAATAGTGTTTCTAATTGGCATCCTTGCTGAGCATTTCAGAGAGATAAATGGACAAAGAAACTGAGCTACCATCTTCTACCTAGAGATGAATCTTCCATCACAGGATTAAAGTACTTTTGTGATGATTGTTTTCCAACACCGCTACACAGAATTGGCTGATACTGCTTACTGTTACAATTCCTCTTAAAATATATGAGTGAAATAAATGTGTAATGGTTAACATTGAGGTTTAAAAAAAGTCTACCACATTGGTTAATGCAGTACAGCAGCAATTAATTTTCTGCCTAATGTGCTAGCTATGGAAAGTCTGCAAACAGGGTAATAAGGATGTGCTACTTCAAGCGTCCTTATAAGACATCCGTAAAGGTATGGGATGCTTTTCAAGACACACTAAAAAAAGAAGGTTAAGAACAGTGAAATTTAGGTGATACTGCAGTGTAAAAATGATGTAAATATAATCATAATTAGTAAAATAATGTATATTATCTCCATTCTAAGATAGATGGTAAAAAAAAAATAGTTCAGAAATTCATATGTACTTTTGAATATTTAAGAATAAACCAAGATGATAAAGGGCGATATTGCGGAAGAAGCTTTCTTTTGAAAAGAGATCAGATTGATATATACTATTTATTTTTGTCTCTACTATCCAAAAGGATTGTGAGTATGAAACAAATATTTTTGAACATTTCGTTACTATTCTTACATGCTGTTGGTAATAAAAAGTCATTAAACTTGCTTTTTTTTTTTTTTTTTAATGGACAATCATAGATATTTTCTAGAATAATTTTTGAACTTCTGTAAGACTGCATTGCCCTTATGCTTAGAGCAATGAAAGTTTTCATAGCAAAATGGCCATGGGTACTGCTGGGTTTGCATGTTGTAAATTCAGGTGAGTGGTAGATGCTGCTAAGGGAGAACTAGGGTGTACAAGAATGAGGACAGTTTCTAATGAACAGTGGATGTTGTCTCTATTTCTTTCTTCTGCCTGCAACAGCACTAACTGACTCACCAGAGCTTCTTCCCCTGCCCCTCTGCTATATTCTTTGTTTCACAAAACTGATCCACATTCTCACCCTTCTCCCATACTGCCACATCCTTTTGATAGCAAAATTCTGCTTTAATTAGACTGCTGGTGAAGAAAACCCAACTCTTTTCATGAGTACTAGAAGGAAAAATAAAATTAAGGAAAAACTACTTCTATAATAGCTAAGACTTCACTGGAGGTATTTAAAAAAAATAATAAATAAAATATGGAAAACAGCAGTTAGAAGACATTAAAAGATGCTAATTTTTTATCATTTTAACCTGATATTTTTTATATCTGTAGTGTATTGAAAGGCATAGTAACATATAAACATCAATTTTGTATTTGCTAGAATCTTAACAAAAGTCATTATCTCACACTAAATCCTGTTATAATCTTCCATGGTACGAAAGGATTCAGTCACATTAAGATAAACTGTAAAGGCACATCGCACCTGCAGGCATCCATAACCTGTCTAAAACCAAAAACTAATAATACAGAAGACCTTAAGTTAATCAGAACAAAATTATACATTGCTAGTCCTCTACATGTACACTGATCCAGACATGCTAGTCAACTAAATATTTTTTTAATAGATTAGGACTCCCCAAGGTCCTTTGACCTTAACAAGTGTTAGATCAGTTCAGGTAATGTCATATGTCCTTAAAATCTTGCAGTAGTGGCAGTTTCCACAGAAAATTTTCTTATATTAGACACATATTTTGCTGCACATGTTGTCTAAATATATCTTCTAACATTCATATTTGTATTTAAATAAATATATTAAATTCTATTAGTCTTGAGATGCTACACTTCTATCTTTTTTTTTAATAAATATCTACGCTGGGAGAGAACTGCACTTCAATAAGCTATGTAAACATATTGCATATTAGACCTTAAAATTACATGTTTGACAGATAGCACACAGTTTCTCAAGGGTTTTATTGCAATCTGTGAAACTTATTAACTGTGATTTCCTATCCAATGACAAAAGATAATAAAAAATCAGCTGTTCTTTAAGTCAAAGCATTTGTCCGTAATAATAAAAAAATCATCATTTTCATACGTGACAGAGGAAAAAATATAATTTTATCGCCATAAGCAGGTTCCACTCATCTGACCAAGAAAACATAGTAAACTAAAAAGTTTTATACTTCAAATGGTTTTAATTTTCATATAGCAAATCACATGGGATGCAAGTAAAAGTTAGTTAACATCCTGGAAGCACAAGGTAAGTCTGTAAAAAAACCAACCAACCAACCAAAAAACAAACAAACAAAAAGAAAACAAAAGCTCTGCATACTTCTCCAGTCAGAAACACAGGGCTTGGGGCAAGTGTACAATAATACCAGGTGTTGTTGGTTTAGACTCTTCCAGATGGTCTTTGTTTAGACTCTTGGACATTGTGGATCCCAACCGTTTTCCTAGACCTTTTATATAATACTGGATGCTCTTTCTGCTAATATAAGCATATTGAAAGCTTATGTATAAACTGCTGCTGGTTTAGATATTTATTCTCCCTTGCTCTGACCAAATCATTCTAGTGATTTCAGCTTTTTCATTAATATGGGGATTCTAGATGCTTTTTCCTTTCACCGACTGAACTACTGAAATACTGCAAAATTTGCTCTTTTTATTGTTATATTTTTTAAATATTCTGAGAATGTTTTGCTGGAATGAAGTAACCATTCAGAATTAACCTCTCAAGCTGGAAGATGACCTTCACCATTCTGTCCTCTGTTACAGTTTATTGGTTGGTAGTCAAGGATAGGAGATGGGAGAAACTGGTTTGAGTTTCTTGAGGCAAAAGAAGGAACTAAATACAGGTTTCTCACAGTGTGGAAGAATGCTCTAAAAATCCCACAGCAGTTTGCTTTAAATACAAGAACAAAACCCTAATGCTAAAATTGCTTTTCATTAAAATATAGGTTTTGGTGTTGAAGTCCACGTACAAGAATGCTAAATGTACAAAACAGGATTTGGGGATTTTCTGAAAACAGATGCCTTCATATGACAGTTTCACAAACCTTTTTATGACCGCATCAAGGAAGCATTTTGAGATGAGGAAAAAGTGAAGGATTTGGCTTTTGAAAAATTAAAGTAAACTTGCTCAAGATCAACTGATGACCATGGTTCTTATTTCCCACCCTGTAGATCCAAACTACTTCTGCAGCCAGGTAACAGTATAGTAGTTTTCACTGATGTGAAAGTAATATGTCAAATGAAAGGTAAATCTGACTTTTCAGTGAAGTTTTGCTTGGACTCTCTAAAAAGGCATTAAGAATTTTTTTGCTTTTAGACAATATATTCTATTCATCTTAATACCTCTAAAATGAGAAAGTAATTATCAAAGGAAAAGTACTCACTCTATATTTATATATTTTTTTGTCATCTATTTTATGCCAACATACCTCCATCCTTTCAGGAAAGACCTTTTTTTATTATTATTATTATTTCCCCCTTTGCATCTTTCTTCTCATTTTACATTTTTGCTGCCTGGCACACTCAAGCTTTCTGCAGGGCAGTAGGGAGAGTGACACTTCATACTCAAGATTGATAAATGAATTCTTTGCCTTCTTGTTTCTTGGTAAGTGGACCATTAAGCTGTATGTCCTTGACTCTCCCTGTTGGTAGGACAAAAGAATATAACAACAAAAGGATTTACCTTTGAGTAAATTTTACTTTACTTCCAGCATATGGTTAATAGTATATTTTGTATACAATTTCCTTAATATACCATGTGACTGAAAATATGGTAGAAGGATTAAAATGTGATATGCTTCATGTTTTCACAAGTCTTGCTGAAGTTTGTTGTTTTAACATCTTAACTTAAGCTTACATTCCCACTTGCGTTATGTGAAGATTATAATATGAAGAAAAAAAAAGACACTCTGAACTAGTTTTTGCAATGTACATCCTTAACTGACAATAAGTAATTGGAAAAGAATTTTTGTATTTGTAAGGTTTGACCTTGACATTGTTTGTGTAGGCCTCCAAAGCAATTATTGTCGAAACTGAGATGGAAAACAATGGCAAAAAGCAGACAGAAATGCTTGAATTAGTGCAAATCACAAACATAGCTGAGTGGTATTAGATGACAGTTTACTTTTAATGAGGGAAGACATGAAGTAATTAAATCTTGACATACAATTATGAAAAATATCAGGTAACAAGCCTGCTATGCAATATAAAATAAGAAAAGACATTTTCTGAAAACTTGCCTGATGCTCTGTCATCTGAGACTGTTCTTTATGAGTGCAGGGTGAAGGTCAAGGAGGTATCTCAACTCCATCAATCCTTTGGACAGTTACAAATGACCTTTCACTTTTCATAAGACATTCAATATTCTGAATGGGGGGGATACATTTTTCTGTGTTTAGAAAATAGCAAAATTGAAACCTTTTATAGTGCACAAGGTGCATTTGTGTTTGAATCTCCTGAAAAGCTCATTCATTCTTAAATGTTCATTGACACCAATATCTCCTTTACATGAAGTAAATGATTTTCAAATGCTCCATTTCAACATATGCCTCACCTTTTCATATTTGTATTGCGTTAATTTTTATGCTATACTTTGCCAGTTTTTAACATGTATTTTATGTTTTCTTCAAGCAGTGTTATAAAATGCTAGTGTATTCAGATGTGTGGGTTTGAATTACAGCTGTTCTGATTTGCTATCGATGCAAATCCAAGCATTACACCACATTTTTGTTTCATATTTGTTTTGCAAGGATTAAATCTTCAAGTCTGTTTTAGTCTTGATCTTTCAAGGCGTGCATGGAAATCATGTTATTAGAATGTGTACCACCAGATACACATTTCTGTGTGATTTACGGTGTTTAATCCACAGGCATTTCTGTGTGCAGTCAGAGCTTGCTCTTTGGTTGCATAATCTTTGATTATAATGGTACTGGTGTAAGGTAAAAACTAAGGATTTAATTGGTTTTATAGTTGTACTGAACAAAAAAATCCTGGCAAGCTACTATTTCACCTGTATTTTGGTTAAGTCCTAAATGTTTTTTCCCTTTTTCACATAAATACATTTTTTTTGTACATTTGGTACACGGAATAAAGAATCTTGGAATACTAGGCAAGAACTGTTGCTAGATATATCCCAGTACTCTGTGTGTTATTAGTAGGTAATTCTTTTACTAACTCAAGTTGTGTTTCAGTGTATACATACGGAGAAAAGAAAAAAGACAAGAACAAATACAAAACAATGTTACAACAGAACAGCATCTCTTTGTTAACGAAACAAAAAAAACCCTCCCTTTGAGATAATAACAGACTGAGACCAGTTTTGGAACACAAATGAAAACTTACATAGGGAGAACACAAATGTATATTTTATATTATCTTAGCTCACTTGCTCTATTTAATCAAAGATGCTAGAACATATAATTCTATCAGTTTAGAAGACTCCATTACTACCTTTAGTGCTGAAAGGTAGGTGTTAGGTGTTCTTTCAATTCAATGTAATTATTTATTTAAATCATACATAATATCTCACTCATTGCTTTTAGAAACACTCTTCAAGGTCTGCCATGGGCAACAATTTGAAATAAAGCATAGGCAATTTTATTAGACTTGAAAAGCTATTTGGAACAGAATTATTAAAACAATACTCAAAATCTCAAATTGGATAAACCAAAGTGACATTCATCATATCTTGGTGAATTGTTTTTAAAAAAATGTCTTGATAACATCTTAAAAATCTTGTGATTCAGTTTACCTGTATTTACTACATATTCAATACTTATACCTTAAACTGAGTTAGATTCTCTGTTCAGACCATATGTATCATGAAATGGAGAAATCAAAAGAAGCAGTTTAGAACATTTTAGGGAAGGACTCCAGGACAAATACTGTGCAGTGTGTGCTCCTCTGTTTATAAAACATCATTACCATGAGCTTGCATCCCAGAAATTTCAGCAAAATGCAATCAAACAGAATTATAGTTTTCTTGAGTAGATGCTAGGAAAAATCTCCTAAGACTATACTTATACATCAAGACATAATAGGCACATACATGGAAAAAGTACTGAAAGCTGCTGGTTACAAATTTCAGAAAATTTCCCTTAAGTTTGATGAGGTACAGTCAGTTTTGAAGAAGTTGAAGAAATAAATGCAAAGCATAAGCATTCCCCGATTTTATAGAAATAAATACCATTAAAAGCTAGTGATAAAATACGTAAAGAGCAGCAAAAGGAAAAAAAAAAAGTCATGTTTCATGAACTGTAAATCCCTGTATTAGCTGGGAAACCTCAAGAACTGAAAAAGTTGAAATAACAGTAATCCTTCCCTGCCATCTTTTAATGGACTTTGCATATGTCTTCCTGGAATAAAAAAAAAAAAAAAAGTTTAAATTGCTTCTTTCTCATGATGGCAGAAGTCTATATTTTAAGAGAGCTCATGAAAAATAAACAAAAAAAACCCCAATCAAACTGTTGAAAAGTGATGGTCTGTTTTCCTGTTGATTTGGTACTAGCAAGTACTGAGTTTAATGTATGCTATGGTTAGTCTCTCTCTTGAGTTAATGTGTATATGGAGGGAAACTAAACCAAATTGGTAAAAATAAAGAAGCTGTCCAATGCAAGACACTTCTTGTTGTCTTAAGGTGTTCATTTGAATGTGTGAATGTTAATTAGGCTCTTGGTCCAAAATTTGTGCCATAATGAACCTGTCCAATTTAAATTGGTGTCATAGCCTCAGTAGGTAGCCTACAGAGTTCCTGCTGATCTTCCCTTCTATGTGGATTAACATAGTGGAAATAGACACCCAGACAATGACTTTTTTTCCTTCTTTGTGTGTTAAGACCTCTGTCATTTTGATTTTATACTAAGGCTCAAGCTGTGAAATTGGGAAGGAAAAGGCCAAAAGTGCAAAAAAACCCCTCAAGTTGACGAAAATCTAGTGAAATTAAATTAATTTAAATGTATTCATGGCTCTGATTTTAGCTAAAATATGTATTTGCCTATTGTATTTGAAGTGACTTTTACCTAGGCCATATGTATTGAAATAATACACTGTGTTCTTAAAAAAACAAACAAACAACAAAAAAAACCCCTATCAAAACCAGAGGAAATTAAACAGAAAAAAACCTAAACAAAACAACAACAAACCATAAGCAAAACCCCAACAACATTGTGTAGATTTTACATTAACAAAAATAGGAAACTCAGTTTTGGTTCCCAGAACAACCATCATTCAGTCACACAGAGAATATATGAAAACACAGTGAAGTTAATACCGCACAGTATATAGCACAGAAATACAATACAATATGTACAGAAAGTGCAAAGCAACAGAATTACGGTTGCTGTGGGAACCATACTTTGAATTTAATGACATTTGTTTGTGTCACATCTTGATCATAATGTTGCATTAACTTAGTCATTTGCATTTAATTCTATATTACATTCCCAGTTTAGAAGAACACATTTGCAGTTGCTCATGTCTCTGCTTCCAACAGTGATTCAAAATTATATACTTTCTAGGACTATTTTGACAGAATTATATATAACCTCATGATGGAGCATCTCATTACCCTGGCAAGAGACCTTGATGCAGGAAGTAGTTTGTGAAAGAGTTAGGTATTGATAACTAAAAATCTTGGGTTTAAAAATGGTTTATTAACTATGCTATTATGCTATTAAACCTGTACTTCCATGGGTGAATATTTTGTTATGAGAGATGGAGTGCTTAATTATTTCTTAGTGACCAGAAGTTCAATGTAAGTGGTCTGAACTCATAAGAAAACAGAAATGCATAATCCAGTTAAGATTCAATTTGTGCTTCATTTATTTCTTTTGAGAACATAGGGCATCACTCTGGGAAGAAGATACAGTCACTTAGGATAGAGGTCCGTAAGCTTCTGTCATCTCTTCTACTACAGAATAGCACTGATGAGAACCAGGTTAAACAACTACTAATCAGGATAAGAACTGTATCATGGAGATAATAAAGCAAAGCATTTTGTTTGAAAACAGTCTAATAGGCAATGTGATAAATAAAAGCAAATTATATGTACTAGGTATAAAATATTCAAAAATACTTCGAAGGGAACCTAAATTTACTTGTGAACTGTACTGTTACTTAAATGAAGATGTCCCTTAGGTAATCTATTCATAGACCAGGACCCTTTGTTTTCTAGCAACTAATCAAGCAAAAGCAGGTGTATTGTTTGTACATGAAGATACATATTATGAGAACAAAGGTAAAATAAAATCCCCTAGAAGAAGTGAAAAAAAATGAGTTTCACCAGAAGAAGGACTTTACCTTGAAACTTTGACCCAAGTTTCTTTTGAAACCAAGTCCTAGAATTTTTTTTATTGAGTATAAAAAAGCCTGATGGGATCTCAACATCTTCATTTATTTAAAAAGATTGCAAGGATTAGGACATGTTGCCTGGCTAAAACCCAACAGAGAGTATGAGACCAAAGGAAAAGAAAACAAATACCAAAAAACATCCAGAATGGTTATGAAAGAGGAAAATATGAAATAAGGAGGAAAAAAAAAAAAAAGAAAATAACATATGATAAAATGAAAAGCTATAAATTTTAAAGCTGAAACATATATTTAGTTAGTTACTTTTTCTCTACTGTTTAAAAATCTCTACTACTAAGGGAGAAAGGAAATGGAGAAGTTCGGCACTCAGGCCACAGTCTGAACCAATCTATTCAGTATTCCCTGCTGACAATGCTCAACTTGTCAGGCCTATGTATTTTTTAAAGGCATGTCATAAAAGGTATATACAACTCTACTTCAAGAATTTTACATTGAAGACTTCCATTGTTAAAATGTTTGAAGTGTTGATACACAATTAATACATAAAAATGCAGCAAAGTTGTAATTTATGATTTATTAAAAAATCATTTATAACTTATTTTAAAATAATTTGTCAGTAGAGGTTTCAGATAATATAAACCTCTTAACGTTTTCTGAAAGACTGCCTACTTTCAATGTAAGTAAGGGAGGCAAAACCAGCTACTGAATGAATTAGTAGTGAACTAGCATCCAACCCTTACTTGGCTAGGTGAACTGGAGATAGTGGGACAGTTTTATTGTAGAACTCATTGTCATGGTTTAGGGTCAGGGTGGCCCCTTAGAGTTATAACAGATGCTCTCTGTTAACCTCCCTCCATCCCCAAAGGGGAAGGGAATAAGGGAAGGAGACTTATTGATTCGAAAAATAACTAAAACAGCCTTAATGAAAATATTATTAATAATAAATGGAATATATGCAAATATGTAGAAAACCAGTATCGAACCCAACCCCACCGATGCCATTACGTCACTGTCACCACTGATGCTGTGGAGCAGGCACGGGGGGGACTCCCAGACTAGGCCCTACAGCAGAGAGAAGCTGTGTTCAGGAGCTGGATTCTGGTACTGGGTTCAGGAACACACAGACCGGGATCAAAGGCAGAATGGACAGAGGCCTCCTTGGATGCTCCAAGGAAGAAACCAGAAGAGGACCCGAGCCAAGCTGAGCAAAGCGGGCAAAGAGAGGGGCGAGACTCTGGTGATCCCTCAGCTTTATATCGAATATGACATATATATATATATATATATATATATATATATATAACAGTGCAGTTAGTTAGAAGAACTGAGCTGAAAAGTAAAATCACTGAACAGAATTAGTTCTGTTCTCACTCAAACCAGGACACTCGTACAGTTAAAAGAAGTCAAATGTGGGCACCTCTTGCATAAATTATAAATCCATTTGCATAATTTTTTGTTGACAAGTAGATCTGAAGTTCGGAAGGGACTATGCAATCACTTAGTTTGACTTTCTTTGTAATGCTGGCCATAGAATTTCACCCAGTTACTTATTTCTTTAACCAACTAGCTTCTATTTGCAGAAACACATTTTTTCCAGCAGGCTTGCAGTCTGAAAGAGCTGAACAGATACACGGCTTCCTCTGTTATCTTGTTTCGCTGAGTAGGTACCCTTGTAGTGTTAAAAAAATGTACCGTCCTTCAGTTATTTTTCTCCAGCTTCCCACTGTTGGGGTTTGGTATACCTTTCCCAAATTGTCCTTTAGTTCTGAGTGCTTTGTATCTGTGAAATCCCTGTAAAGTGTCTTGCAGTGAAATCTCAATACTTTCTTTTCGATGAGTTAAACACAATGTTGAATAATTTTTGTCTCTTATATGCATGAGCTGTTATTTTTCAGGATGCTCTTGAACAGTGTCTCAGAACTGGACAGAGTATATGTTCTGTTAATTAATATTTATAAAGGTGACTTCTGGCAGACTTTCTTTTTTCAAGCAGCAAAAAAAGACTTGAATGGATTGCCTAGAGTCAATATGAATCACGTTTTCACTTTTTTTCAAACTCTGGATACACAGGTTTTTTAGAACTTCTTTTTGTGTGCTGGTTGATACATCAACCTGATGAGATCAGCTATTGGCATCCTTATCTGTTTGCATACTATGTTTGTCACAACAGAAGATTATTAGAATCCTTGGTCTCTTTTTTTCCCTCCTGACTTTGTCACAGGCTAGGATTATTTCTGAGCAGCAGAAACTCTCACTGCTTCCTCCATTAAGACTGAAACATTCCAAGTCCTAATGCTGAAAATCTGTTGACATGAACATCTTAGGAAAAGTTGAAATAATTTATTTTATTGTTCCCCTGCATCTTTGCCTGTTACGGTTTTGTAAATAATTAAAAAACCGGAATATCTGAAGGGCTTTATAAACAAGCTTGTTGCCTTTGAGGTGGTATTTCTTACAGAAAATCATCTCTTCAGGAAATATGCATTATACTTGAGCACAAAGAGAGGGCAGTAGTGTGGAAATCTCCTAAATACTTTTCAAAGTTGTGATGATACCTTGTCATGAAAACTCAACCAAAACTCAAACACAGCTATTGGGAGCTGATGACCTAGTTGCATCCCCAGTATGAAGTTGCTGACATGAAATTCAAGCCATATTCAAAGTATGTTTTCTGGGAAACAAGCCCTCTGTTTTGCTACTTGACTGCACATGGTCATTGGAGAGACTTGGAATTTAGCTGTAGCTATTTTTTTCCTCTCTTCATTTATTTACCAAACACTATTCTTTGGGTATCATTTCACAACAAGATGATCTTCATTTGTTTACATTTATATGTTTTGAGCGGGTCATGAAAAATAAGCTTCCCAACTTTGTAGAGAGGTTAATTTAATTCTAGGCCATATCTTGTTTTCTTTGAAGGGTTTTAATTTTCAGTTGCTTGTTTAATAGAAGGTCTTATATGAGTCCTTCCTGTCCTTTTGTTATAATTGAAATTATTATTATATTTTTGCTTTTATTTCAGTTGTAAGGTTTGCTTTAAAGATACACATTTGGAGCACATATATATAAAGAAATAGATTTTTTTTTTTCTTGTCTGTGTTACTGAAGCAAGAACTCTTACTATATGGGAGTGGGGAGAGGAAGGAGGATGGCTGAAAATACCTGAGATGGGCTAATCTGAGAAGTCCTCACTGAATTCAAGATCTTAGAATTGAGACTTGAAACACAGCTTCACAAACCTGTAGTAAAATGTGTTCAGTGGAGAAAAATCTTAAGCTAACACAGCAGAAGCAGAAGAAAAAGGAAAAGAAAAATTATAAATACTTCCCAAGCCTCATGATGAAAGCCGTCCTCAAAGCCTGCGTAGGTAGCTCATCTTTCATCCAAATTCCATTTTCCTTCCATTCCTGCAGAATCCCATTTTATAGTCACTTCTCAGCAGGACAGAAAGAAAAAGAGAAAATTAAGCATTTAGGAATTTAAAAGAAGATAATGTCACAGTATCATACAGAAGAATACCAAGACTGTAATTTGTGAAGGTATGTCATGATCCCTTCTCTCTTCACTACAGCCTAACTTTTATGAATCACAGACAGACATTCTATATTTTCAGAAAGTTCTGAGGAGAAAAATCCTTGGGAATATTCTATGCAAAATCCTAATAATTTGGCAGTAATTTTTCCCAGTTGTCTTTTCAAAGAAAACACCCTTCAGTTTCTTAGAAAAGCTAACATTTAATGACCACTGAAAATTCTGAAGATGGTATATGGAATACTATAGTATCTTCAGAAATGTTATTAAGGCCTAAGTCTACTGATTTTCCATATGCTGGTGCCTCTCCCTCTCCCCCCAGTGTTGTGTATATTTGTGTATAGATTCAAATACAGTTCCAGTTCCATATTTACACTTCTGTACAGTCTCTGTTAATCTTCATTCACTTATAATTCTTAGGTATTTTACATATGATTGAGTCAATAAGTATCCAAGTGTGGATTCTTCAGAGCCTGAAAAGAGATAAGATTGATTAGTCTTATTTTTGTACTCAACCAACAAACTCTCTTCACATTTCAGTGTTGTGAGTTCTGTAAATAACAAGACACTTTTCTGCCCAAGAATTCTTTCCAGTGGGTTTTTTAAACTTTCAGGATCTACTTACTCCAAATCCCAAAATTACCCTAACATCCTCTTCCCTGGAAGGAAATTACAGAATTTTTTAACACTCCAAATAACATCATGAATATTTTACATCTCAGCACCACTGTAAGAAAAAATGAGTACTTCACTGGAAACCTTCAGCTGTATCAGTTTGTTAGTTTAAAATCTGCAGAAGTAAGAGCAAAAGTTCTCATTAACCAATTTCATTAACATGGTCATGAATAGGTGTCCCTCATTTATCAATGGGCAGCTGGTGAAATGATCTGTGATGACCTAAGTACTAATGTAGGCGTTAGGGCTAGGGTACCAATGCAAGGAGTGCTTTCTCTGGGGTATTTCAAGTTCAAGTCTTCTTGATTAAAAAATCTGGAAAACACTACTGTGTAAAGCTATACAGTAGGGGTGAAATGCCCATCAGTGCTGTAAGAACTATAGTAAGAGAAAGGTAAGTTTCACAGAAACCTACCCTGAATCAATTTCAGACCTACAAAGCATCTCAGTGCCATCAGATTTCTCTTGAATGACCAGAACTTCAGAAGCAAACAAGTACTAGGTGGTGTTAATTTTCTGTAACTAGTCTGGCATGGCATATTATGCTGGTTTCGCTAGGACAAAATCACAGGCTATCCATGATCTGCAGGCCATTAGCAGTTTGGAGACAGCCAGTTGACCTCAGTTGGCTACAGGTGTGTCCCAGACCATAAATATCACGCTCAGGAGGAAGGGGGAAGCTTTCTGAGGATGGGGACCATGTACTTGGGCTCCTGCTTAGGCTCCTCCTGACCCTGCTTCTCCTCTTCCTTCTCCTGCGGACTGCCTTCCTGTTTATTGTGATTACCATACATCTGTTGGGTTGAGTATGACTTTGTATTGGTATTAGTTTGGCTCTTTCATTAAATCCATTTTTGTTTCAACCCCCAGATCTTCTTTTCTTGATTCCCCTTCTCTGCTAAGGAAGGATCATCAGGTAATAGAGCAAGTGCTATAGTTTAGCCCCAGATACAGGCTAACTGTAGATAGATATCAACAAAGATGTTGCTGCACTCCAAAATTAAATCAAGACTTGTTATTGTCATAGACTGTAAAACCCTTGGTAGGTAATTAATGGCTTTGCAAATGTGGTTTATTCGATTCAATTGAAGACACCATATCTCCTTTTTTTTTTTTTTTTTTTTTTTTTGTATCCTCTCTCCTCCTCAGGATGTAAAGTACAGTTATCTTGGAACTCCAGACCTAGGTAATGTTAATGGAACATCATCTTTAGAGTGCTCTGTCAAAATATGCTCCAAGAAATTTTAGTAACTATTAAGTGTCCTCACTGATGATCAAAGACTAGTTGACATGGGTAATATTATTAAAAATGTCAATTGTTGCTGTTTGTCATTGTCTGTCTGTCATGGCTAATTAAACCTTACATTGGATCATGGAAGTAAAACTCTTAAACTGTCACCTGAGCAACTACAAAATAGCTACAGATTAAGTCTTTGATCAGCTGAAATTAACTGATGGTCAGATGTACCTAAGATCTACTCACTTTAAGTGCCCATTATTTTGTTATGCATTTGAAAATGAACATGGGAAATGTCTGAAATGTAGATAATAGAATTGGAGAGACTGTCACAGCAGTTTAAGCTGTTGGGACACTGATGATGCTTTCAGGACTTCACTACCTTTTGTAAAGCATCTACATTTTTTCCTGCTTGTTGACAAAGATCTGTGCTGGGGACCTTTTCCTGTAAAGTTTCCTGGCAGGTAGGAAGCTGTTTACATTCCTTTTACTCTAAGGCTTGTGTGTCTGTAGGGCTGTGTGCCTTGTTTGGTTTTTCATTGAGAATATATTTGTCTACATGACGAGCCTGCTTGAGCAGATGGGCTCTGTGGAGATTTCCTTTCCCTAGCATCAAGGAATCTAAAGCACTGGAAGATGTTATGTGTACTTGAAAGAACAGTTAGTAACCCAACTTGGAGGGCCTTAGGGCACTTTGGTTTCTGGGTTAAATCAAGCATGAAGTCATGGGAGCAAGAATCATCTCTTCTCTGCCCATAGTTAGCAGGGTAGGAAGGAATCAAGCTGGTGCAGGAACTGGAAAAATCAAAGCAACTCCGTTCCCTTAGGGTTCTGTTCTCACTATCAGGCAGTGAGTAGCTCTGGCTACAAATAATGTTTCTCCTCTATTGTGTGTCCTGCTCCCAGCTATAATGAATCACAGTTTGCCAGGGTGATGCCTACACCTTGACTTTGGCACTAATCCGCTATCATAGATTCCTATTTGCTTGTAATACAGCAAAAGGAGGGAACATTCCACTGAGTTAGGAGTCTGTGTTGAAGCAGTTCTTTGCCATCCTGGCAACATGCCTCTGATTTCACACAGCTCCTGGCACACAAGCTCTCACTGGGAGGCTGATGATTGAAACAAGCTGGTGGTTGATTCAGACAGCTGAGTGGTATTCGCACCTCTCTGTGACAGTTCTCGTTTCTGTGCCTTTTCATAGCCTTTATTCCTTCTGGTTATTTCTCTTTTCCAGTCTTGGTTTTTTCCCCAAAGGAAGTTAGCATGTTTTTGGACTTATTCTTCTATCTGATAGCAACCTTACTGCTGATTACCCATCAATGCTTATGTACATCAACTACTCATGATAGAAATGATGGTGAGGATTAGGTTATGAATCAGAACTAGCTTTGTTGACAAAGTCAGTATTAGAGTTACTAAGCTTTGAGCATGAGTAGGACAATGAAAAATAACATTATAATCACTCTGGAACATAACCATTTTCTTTTTCCTACTTTATGCAAAATGATGAGTCAGCACCACTGAAGTGAAGATGATTTAACTATTTGCTTCTTCCTGTCTTGTCTTCTTTACTGTTTTCTTGAGCAGGAGAACAGAACAGCAAATGTTTAGATAGTAGACAGGAGAGAGCAAATAGAAGAGCAGCCATTGGGCTGCCTGTTTGCTTGAATTGTCAAGGGAAGATGAAGGATGTTTTTGAAGCTCTTTACTATGAGGGTGGTGAGACACTGGAAGGGGTTTCACAGAGAAGTTGTTGGATGCCCCCTCCCTGGAAGTGTTTAAGACCAGGCTGGATGAGGCTCTGAGCAACCTGGTCTTGTGGCAGGTGTTCTTGCCTGTTGCAGGAGGGTTGGAACTAGATGTTCTTTAAGGCCCTTTCCAACTTAAGCCATTCCATGATTCTTCTGTGTGTAAATTATTCCAGTGGTGAGAAAGCCAGCTCTAGGTCACTCTCTGTCCACTATTGTTTGTATCTCTTTAATCCAGGCAAACATTACCCCATCTTTTTCCTGTGCTCCTCTTTATTCTGGCACTAGTTAGGAGTGTTATATGTCCGAGTGCTTTCTTGTTGTGATGTACCATGAACATTTGTATCCTCCCATCTTGAATCTTCTTATTGACTTTATTTCATCAGGGCTTATAAATAAGCCCATATTCCACTTAATACACATAAAAATAATCTACAGAATTTTTATTTGGATAAACGTTTCCTGAAAGGGATTTATTTTAAACACAGCCTGTTCGTTATTTTGATAGTAGAAGAATAGGAATTTCATTTGTAAATATTGACCTGATATGCCTAAAGTTTTATACACTATAGTTCTGAAAATGTAAAACCCTGCATTTTCATGTACCAAATTTAAAGCAAATTCTCCCTCTTGCATCTGTCATCACTGAATGATAACTCCCTAACCTTCTATAAAGGTTATTTAGCATCACTATTAGCATTCATGTTGTGTAAAATTTCTGGAGTCCTCAAATACAACTCTCAATCTCTTTTCCTGTTGCTTCGCATCTCATTTTTATATCCTCCAGCTGCTTACAATCTAATCCAAAATTTTGGGATGTGGGTTGTTTTGGAGCTTGTTTGGTTTTCTAGGGCAATTACCCAGCTGTAAAGCTCTGTTGTCTCTCTTGAAATAGTCTAAAATAAAGTCTTTAAATCACAACTTTGTGCATCACACTGTTCTATATGAAAGCAGCTTGTCCCCAGCAATTATCAGATTATGGCAGTCCATTTCTCAGTGCCCATTTCTATCAATTTGGTGAACAGAGGTTTATTCCACAGTGCCTTGATGCTCTACTTTTTAAACTCTATCATATTTTGCTATCTTTTACGTTCTTGCAGAATGAGAACCTGCTTGAAAATTTCTCAGCTTGGTTTGCTATCCCTTTTGAATGACCAGAGCTCCTTCATCTCAAGCACTGTCTTCTATTTCATTGCAGACCCACATGCTCTGGGCGTGGTGACCTCTTTAAATATCTCACCTATAAACCTTTCATTCTAGTGAATGCTTCATACTGTGGCAATTTGTCTGTTGGGATCATCAGTCTTGCTCTTGAGGTTCACATATGCTCTCTTCAGATCTCTTCATCCAGGAAACACCACGTCTTATTCTGCTCACAGATCATAAGATTCCTCTTTGGTTTAGGTCCCTAATCCCTCAGACTCAGAGTCTCTTTTAACTTGTAAGAATAATACAGAAAGGGGGGAAAAAAAAAACAATAAAACTGGATGTAAAGACAGCCAATCAGCCAGTAAACCCCCCCCCCCTTACTCCTCCCTTACCCACTTACAATCAGCACCAGCTGTAGTGCAATTAAACTCAGCAGGTGTTCAGAGGAATTACATTTTTATCACCACCATCCCCTCTCCTCCTCTGCTCCCCCTTCCCTCCCCGCACTCCCACAAGACCCAACTGCCTTTCTTTATAGGTCTATAAAAAAAATAGAGCAAGTCAGATATATAATAGCACTACAGTAACCAAAGAATTAGTAAAAGGTGATGAAGATATATTGAAGAAAATGTGCTCTCAGACATTCGTGGGGAATGTTTAGAACAAGAATATTAATATTCTTTAAACCAGTAGTTATAAACTCTTTGTGGTGTCTTCATTGTCTTTTCACTTTGTGTAATGCCCTTAACTTGCTTGTACAAGGTTCTGAGCATCCTTGTCTGGATTCAGTAATGTGATTCATTGTATGCTTATGAAAACCTTGATGATAATTTTAAGCGTCTGAGTATCCCTTATGAAACTACCTATGCATGCAAGTGCTCTGATGATCATAGCGCCTAGAACCTTGAAGAATCAAATGTGAAACAATATTATTATCAATTTTTTTAAATACTAACTCTGAAATGGTTAAGTGGAAGACTGACAGTTTTCATGTTAGTAACTACTACTATTTGTACCTGAAAAACTAATTCAGAATGTATTTTATATCGTAGGTTGCTATTAGAAGGAAGAAAATACATCCTCCCTGTTTAGTGTTTTGGTTTTTTTATTGATGTTCCTTTAATGTTTCCTTGCTTTCTTAGCTTACCTTAGTTTTTCTTTCCATGATCTGTCTTCATCGTGTTTTCTAGCAAATGTTTTTATTTGTATTCACTCAGCTTTTCCCAGTATGCTGAATTGCTGTAAAGGCAGTAGCCAGGAAAATGACAGTGTAAGTGATAGAATATTCTGAAGTTAAAATAGACATTTAATAGAAAGATTCCCTTTTTCTCAAAAATATGACTTTTCTCAGATCTTGCAGCATATAAATTGAATATCACAAGGAAAAGTTATAATTTTGAAACATTCTAGTTGATATTAGTCATTGTAGACACGTTGACTTGCAATTGGATGTTTTAAATACTTGCAGAATTCTAAACTTTATTTTTCACAGCTTACAATGCTGTAAGCTATATGTATACAGTGCTTTTCTGTTAGTGTGATCACCTTAGAGCTTAATTAAAGCTGGATCTCATGATTCTGCTAATACATTTTACTGGGCTGAAAATAGATGTGGTTTAGGACCACATGTTGCAGTATCACATGGTTACAGTTATAGCACTGACTATGTCAACTACTGTGTAGACTGAAGCTGTATCTGCCTCTGTATTAGGTATTTTAGTAATAGCTAGTAAAAATTTTAGTGTTTTGTCCCAAGTATATATGAATATAGTCTTCCAAAAGTTTATATTTATTCTGTAAAATGTTAAAAAAAATAGAGAATTTTTCTTTCAAGTAGGGTTTAAATACATGCAAATCAGAATTATTTTTCTAGTTTTTAATTTAATCTCATATAAAATGCTAGTAGGAGGCATCACTGCAAAGGTTCAGTACTGCTTATGGAATAGGCAAGCAAAGATCCTGTGAGGAAGCTAATCACGTATTCAGAGACAGAAAAAATACATATGCAGTCAGTTTAACATTGAACAGACAAACCTAGCTCCTCCCTTTCTTAGCATCAGACTGACTTTGTATTCTTTTGTCAAAGTTTGTTTTATGTAATTCCCTAAGTTTTAAAGTAGCAAACATATGAAGAAAGAAACTTAGAACTTTACTGACTCTTTTAAAACAAAAAACAAACAAACATGTCAGGACTGGAATCTTTAGAGCTAATGAAGGTTTTTCAGCTTTAGAATAATAGAAATACTGAATTTTGATACATTATGAGTTGACCAGTGTAGAGGTACTTGGCTCTATAATATAGGTATTAATATAGGTATTTATGACCACTTAACCCCTAGATTATTTCTCAAATCAGAATGGATGTGGAGCATACTAGGGAATCCTGGGCTGTATTTCAGGTTTTATAAGGCAGTGTGTTAAAGATCTTTCTGTTCTCTCCATTCCAGCCTTCTTCCTTCTGGATTTTTTTTTTTTCCATTTCTTTTGCCTCAGCCTGTCTCTTTCTCCCGCTAAGCAGCCAAGAAATCAATTGGTCTGGCATTCCTTTCCCTCTGCATATAGCTGGAACATTTCTAAAGCTCAGTTCATTGTAAAGCTTTTAGTTTGGCTTGGAAGATATCAAAAGATAGACATTTCACCACATTTCTCACAGCAGTTTAACCTTCTAGAGGGGAATCATTAGAGCTGAGTGAGGTATTAAGAAATAATTCACTTGCCAAAAAATGCAACTCACAGCTATCAATGGAGTTGGTTCGAGTTCACTAAATACTTTCCATTCTTCTATATTTGATATATAAGTTGCTGGAGGTGTAGTTTCTTCTTTTACCCTGTAGCCCAGTGGCTGAACAGTCCTCAGGGTTATGAAACTCAAGTTTGATTTAATGGATCTGAACTTCTGGCTCTCCTCTTTGTCTCAGTGGTACATTATATAATGTGGAACATGGGAATGGCTCCAACAGGAGGTTCTATTTTTTCTAAATTAACTGACAACATTTTTTCTGTGACACATTAATGAAAGTTTGTTAGCAAAGAAGAGCATTGAATCTCTATCTTCATATTTCAGGAGTGGTGTTTGAGGAAAGAAAAATCAAATTCCTTTTCTTTTTTTTTTTTTTTTTTTCCCTCTCTTCTCACCACCCCGCTACAGACATCACATCAGGCATTCTGGAGTGGGATGTGTTAATTTCAGTATGGTAAAAGGGATGCTGCAAGTCAAAGATGGTAACATTATCCCATCTCTGTGTAATAAAAATGAAACAAGGTCTTGGATTTTCAGTATAAAGAGACTTTGGTCTGCTTCACAGAAATTCCTGTGTAAGTGATTATCATTGAGTAAAGCTTTTTGAATTATTTCCAAAGCTGGAGAGAAAAATGATGGTGAAGCATTTTAAAAACAAGGTACTAAAAATATTTTTATTTTTAACAATTTCCCAATTTCCTTTTCTTTGCCAGAAACAATCTTTATAAAAGAAAACATTTAAGTGCTGTACAGCACTATGTACAGGTCTGGTCTCAGTGTTCAAGAAAAGTATTATGGAATTAGAGAAAGTACATGGAAGGGGAACTAAAATGATTAAGGGGATGGGGCATCTACCTTATGAAGAGAAACCAAAAAGGCTTGACTCTTCAGTTTGGAGAGGAGAAGACTCGTGGGTGATGATTTGTAAGTGATGCTTACAGAGTTGTAGAACAGTGAATAAACTGCATGCAGAACTGTTATTCATTAAATCCTACAGCACAAGTAGAAACTGCTCAATGAAATTAGCAGGTGGCCAGTTTAAAACAGTTAAAAAGAAGTAGACAGTGAATTTATAGGATTTGCTGCCACAGGATTGTGTAGAAGGAGAGAATATCATGGCATAAATAGATACTAAAAGCACTGAGCAGAGATGTACCCTCTTACACCTCTCACACAATAATTGTGGATGCTGGTAAAGGAGATAGACAGCAGAAAGTGTCCAGTCTTATGCATTCTCCCTGGCTTCTCCTATTATCACTGTTGGAGACAGAAAACTGGTCTTGATGGTCTGACCCTGGAAAGCGCTTTTTTTTAATGTTCCTGTCAGTGTCTTCTATATGATAGCAGAAGCTAGGAGTAATGTCATCTTGAGAGAGAGCGATGTCTATGAGAAGCAGTGACTTCCATCTTCTGATGTTCTTTTAATTCTGAACTGAGTACCGAGTGGAAGTTTGCTTCTCATAGCTGCAATACACCGGGTGAACATCAGCATTTTTGCCTTTTTCAAAGGCAACATAGCAGAGGGACTTTGCTATTAGACCATTCTGGTTGGATTGGTTGGAACACAGAGATGAGAAAGATGTAGATATAAGATATGGAATTAAATAGTAGACTCTAGTTTGATTTCTATCACACACAGGATATAATAAAATAAAACAAGCCACCATGTATATGCTGCATAAACAAATATAATACGCTTTGTGTAATGGTACAGAATACTGTAAACTTATGGTTTGCTTTGGGCCTGTTTGAGCAAAACATTAGGAGGCCTGGGATCCTGCATCCAAATGCATTTGCTGCCTTTTATAGAGCTACATTAGTTAGATATCCAACATTGCCAGAGTCCTGTCAAGTATCAAACCAAACTAAGGGTCATTATTGCTCACTGAGGTAGGCCAAATAGTATATCATAGATTTCTCTGATTAATTTTTTTGCGTGTGAAGATTTGCTTGTAGATTTGCCAAGATATCATGTCTGGTGGGGTTGGTAGTGTTATCTCAATGTTTGGACTCAATGATCTCTAAAGGGTCTTTTCCAACGTAAATGATTCTGTGATTCTACAGTAGTTCCTAGCTTTCACACTAGGAAGCCTCCTAGTACTATATCACTCATAGTTTGTCTTGTGCCTTCCCTTCACCTGCTACTACAAAGAATTACATTGCTTACTCCTCTATGGCTCCTAATTCTTTCACAGAAGCTTGGAGAACCTCAGAAAACCTATAGTCTTCTAAGCTGTATTGTATTTAGTTCCTGTTTCCTGGAGGCTGTCCTGGGGAAAGGCTACAGGCTTACATATATTGATTTGGAGTTAAGGTTCTGTCCCATGTTCCTGCCTGGGTTATAGCTGTTCTATCACTTCTGACCTGGCTGTGGTTCAGCATCTATTATGGACTTTGTTGGTCTTTCTCACCACGCATTCTCATGCAGACTGTCTACTCATCATCCTAAGCAGCGTTGCATAAACTTGGATAATGTAAAAAATTATTTACTATTGTTAAAATACTTAGCAAAGACTTCTGCAGTGCAGGAGCAACCTCCTGCTGTGCTTTCTGAGCTAATCTCATTCTCTGATCTCCCTGAGAGAGGTCTAGGTCTTCATTTTCTTTGTCACTTGAGAAGGGAGAATCATTTTACTTGTCTCTCACTTAGGCAATCACTTCTAGTCATCTTACCTGCAGTCAGCTTACATGCATCTCTGGGGATAGAAATTTATCTACTAGTCCTGCTCTTGAGTCAGATGATCATTTGCTGCTGAATCTTCTAACTATGGGAACTAAGCAAGCTAGTCATCAGGGAATGTATAAGGTCTAAATATATCTGTTCTCCACCTTACCCTGTCAGTCTTTGCCTGAGGCATCTGGTATTGGGAATGGTATTGTTGACTAATCTGAAGGACTAACTACCTATTCACTTTCTTAAGTGTCATTCACTTTAGGATTACAGAAAGGGAGTATGTCTAGATTTTTACTGTTTTGTGATAGTGGACCTATAAGTAATCTCTGTCTGTTTGTTCAATCCCATGCTCTCCCACCTCAGTTTCTCCTTCCATTTTCGAAAAGTTCTAATAATCCATTAGTTTTTAGAGGTGCATCTCTTTCAGTTGCTAGTTATATTTATTACTTTTCATGATTCTCTCTTTCTTTGACCATATTGAAACTAAGTGTCATGAAACTAATAGTCATGGCTCTTGGGTAACCATCCATTTCTATCTTAAAAAAATAAATTCTCTCTTTTGATCATGGACAAAACACCCTCAATTACAATAGCATTATGAGGTAGCTGTATTTTTTTTTCTTAAGAACACTGAATGATGTTTTATTGGTAGATACTTCAACACTCATTCTTAATCATCACCTTTCTTCTCTTTTGTTTCTTTACAAATCATACAGTAGACTGTATACACAGCCTTCAACTAAAATGAGTAAATGCAAGTAGATTATTTTGGGAATTTAGTTAAGCCACACTGGATAATACAAAGGCAAAAAAGTATATATATGAGTCCACGAATACAAGCAGAAGTTACCGAGTTACCACTTATCAGGTGAGTGAGCATTGCCAACTTCATTTGCTTTGTCACTTGAGCAATTTTAAGTCAAGTCTCAAAGTAAAAAAAACCATATAATTTAACTCATTATCATTTGTAATCATTTGATTGTAATATCACTCATAATTTTACATTTTAAAAAAAGTAATTTTACCACTTCAGGCCGATAAAAAAATAAACAGGAAAAATATTTTTATCACTGAGCTATTTTCTAATTTTTCACTCTTTAGGATGTTTTCGCTTAGACATTGGTGAGGGAACCTTCCATTTGGAATGAAGTTCTACTTTTTAATAAGGTTTACAAGAAGGTTTTAAAAAGTTTATGACTGTGCAAACTCCCAGATGAATTTCTCCTCAAAAATAATTAACTGAAAGGACTTAGAAGGAAATAACCTTGTAATTTCTGATTTCTTTGCTTTTAAAGTTTCATCATTTATGTTGTATTAGTTGAGAGTCAAAATGGTATAAATTTCCTGAAGTGATGTTTGAAGTCAGACTTCTGTCAGTCTGAGTAGTGAAAATCAAATTTTTCATGCATCTCAAACAGTGTGGTACAGTCTTTGGACACAAGAAGTTTTAGGTTGGGGAGTGAAAACTGTTGGGTTCTGTCCAGTACTGTACTAAAGGCAGGAAGAGTGCATTATTTTACCTAAAATCAGCTTCTAGGTCTTTCTTTGAAAATACTATGTAAATACTCATTTAAGAGTAAGACCCAGTGTTACTAGTTGATTCTTTGAGGAACTGTGTAAAGGAAGAAAAAGGTGATTTTCCTTTACACTGGAATAATTTGTACTTCTCAAATATCTTCTGACTTATCACTATCATATCTTGTCACTATCATAACCTCGATGGACATTTTGTTTCTTTGTAATGTATTTATTTTCCTAGTTTCTTTATATGTATACCAACAAATCAAACACTGGAAGAGGCTTCATTCTTTAGTAGGGTGTGCCAGGGCTGTTACACACTCTGATGATATGTTTCCATTGTGTTCTTTTTTACAAAACATAATGATGCCAGCTTCTTTACAACTTCATTTTTCTGTTTATGTACCACTAGCTGATGTTCTTTAAGGGAGTAGAGAGAGGAAGCACTTTCTCTACTGATGTAGTGAGCACTAATTAATTTTCTTCCCTTCTTTAGAGGAAAATTCTTCTTCAATATATATAAGGGTAAGCAAAAAGCACCCAACTGGGTTTTTTTTGTGTTTTTTGTTTTGGTTTTTTTTTCCTGTCAACTGTGGTAATCTGCCTTCCCAGAGCTTTCTCAAAATTTGGTAATCAGTCAAAAAGGAAACAAATTTCTTGTCTATCATTTTCTTCTGAGGTAGTATAATATGCCTATAAGAATACTACAATAAAGCAAAAAGTCTGTCTCAGTCCAGTTTGTTTACTAAAACCACCTGAAGTTAGAAGTATTATCTGGTTAGTGGTGGAAAGAATACAATTTTCTCAAAAGGTAATTAAACCTGCTATGTATCTCTTGATATTGACTGTTTTACAATGGTTGATTTAGGTGCAAATATATGATGAAACAACCATATTGCAAAAAAATGGTAATATATGTATTCTACTACCAGTAAACTCTGCAGAAGGTGGCTCTGCTTACTTTCTGGCACTATCTTCTAGGAAGTGGAAAAGTGAAATTAAATATATATTATGAAATACAGGGATAGGAGGTATTTTGTCTTGGAATCTATAATGCAATTGTCTTAATTTATTTTCAACTTTAATCCAGTCATTTTGTTAATCTCTTAAACACCATCGCATTTCCCTTCATATGGTGACATATTCTTTTTTCATTTATATTTTTCTCTCATTTCTTTAATCAAAACACTTGCATGGCATAAGGATAGCTTTTGAAAAATCTACCTAGACCTGTAGCTCTTTTCCTACCAAAGGTAAATTTAATTTCACTGTAATTTCTAATCCAACTAAATATGTTCTAGCACTACATTTTTGGATTTCAAGGAAGTAGAAACCACAGAGAGATTCTTAATGCACCAAAGGGTTGTGTGGTTTTGTTGGTTTTTTTTGTTTGTTTTGGGGGTTTTTTGTAAGAAAAAAATTCCTGCATAATGAAAAGGATGCAGAACATAAATGTTTTTCAACAGAATAATTTTTCAGGTACCACTTATTTATTTTAGCTTAAAAAATAATTAAGAGTCAGAGCGAGTAGCTATTTAAGAGTAAAGAAAAATTTCAAAAGCATGCACCCATTACTCCTGTGGACCTCACTAATTAAATGTCTTCATTTTTAATAGCTGACTATTTATAAAGGCTGAGGTCAGTAAACCGAACCAGAAGGGGAAAAATCTAGTTAGATACATGAGCAGCATAATAAATGAAATGAACAGGAAGATGAACTAAATCAAGCTGAGAAAGTGAACTAGCAATTGGAGCATGAACAGGAGAATCATATAGAACAGGTATTATATACTTCATTGGGGCATTAAAAATATTATTTTAATACTTTTTCTCCCTTTTGTCATGCTAAAGCATAGTGATACACTCTTCAATCATAAAGATTTGTTTCAAGATCAGAAAAACAGCAGAATTTCTGTAGTTGAACAGTACTTCCTGAATTGGACAAAAATATCATTGCTTTCATTTATTTTGGTCTTTATGTATAACATATATTTGCCTACAGGAGAGATGAAGAGGGACTTTTTACAAGGGCATATAGCAATGGGACAAGCGGTCTTTTAAACTGAAAGAGGTTATGTTTGCAGTAGATACGACGAAGTAGTTCTTCACTGGGAGGGTGGTGAGACACTGGGGCAGGTTGCTCAGAGAAGCTGTGGGTGCCCCCTCCCTGGATGCCTTCAAGGCCAGGTTGGATGGGGCTCTGAGCAACCTACTCTGGTGGAAGGTGTCCCTGCCCATGGTAGGGGAGTTGCAGCTAGATAACTTTTGAAGGTGCCTTCCTATCCAAAGCATTCTGTGATTCTATGATTTTGTTTCTTATCAAGAGGTTCATATAAAATTATAGAAAGAATTACAAGATTCAGGGCTGAGCGAGCTGCCTCCCTTTTGGGTGTTTTCCCTCCTCCCCCCAGTTGTCACCTTCTAAGCCAGGAACTTGCTTCCAAATTGTCATATATTTTCCATTCTCTTTCAATGTTCCAGTGTCTGTACTTGCAGCATAAGGACATTTGAAGGGAAAGCTGATCAGAAAACTGATGCTGGTATGCATTAGAATTAAGGTAATAATAAATTAATGTCTATAGTGTCCTTACTTGGAATGGCTGATGACATCATTATTGCTCCTTGCCCATTGTTTTGGTACCTTCTGTAACGTCTTCAAAAGCAGGAAAATGTGATGGGGTTTGCAACTTCTGTATCTTGTTGTTTATAGAACTGTTCAAGCACAATGTCCTGCCAATAAAGTTGGAAAATGTTCTGAGGAAAACTAACCTTGGCATAGCTATTCATGTGCATCTGTTGCACATTTTACCTGATAAATGATGTTCCAGACTACTAGCTCCCTAAATAGAGGACTGAAAACCTATGACACATTCAAAATTGAAGGAAGAGCTTTTAAAGCACAGACATTACACTTTTTTTTTTAGTTTTCAAGACTCCTGTGTTTTCGTATCTTAAAAATTTGAATAAACCTTAAGACGAAAAAGGTATGTGAGAAAGCTTGAAATAAGCTATATGTAACAAAATGTAAGTACACAGGGTATAGAGAGGGTAAGTTTTCAAGGATGCAAATAGCTTCCAATAAAGGAAATGTGGTTGATAATGAAGTCTAAGAGTGCTGTTCTTCAGAATCACAGACAGCAAAACATTAGTTCTGCAAAAAATAAATACGTGTTTTGAATAAGGATATCTAAAATCTATTTCTTAACTTCCAAGAACTTAATATCCAAAATCTAAAAACCAAAAGACCCCAAGCCCAAAAACAACTAGAGAAAAGCTATTGAAGACCCTCCCCCCCACCACTCCCAAGTATAAAGAACATCTGCAGTGAATTAGAAAACTGGAATTACTCAACAAGCTACAGAAGTATAGTGTTCACTTAAAAGTGCAGGACTTGTTTCATTATTTATATTACAAATGCATAATTGCAATAAAATGTCTTTAAAATTCCAAATACAATTAGTTCTTGTTGCAGGGAATAATTAACACTTGTGCATTTTGTAGAAGAGTTTTATTTCATGTGGTAAGTAGTTGCCTGAAATAAAATGTTGAACTTTTCTCTGTTGTATGTGTATTCTTTTGAATATAAAAAAATTCAAAAGAAAAACCAAATTGCATGTATATTAAATATATTTAGAGTATATTAAATGCACATTAAATATATATACACACAATATTAATATGTATTATTTAATTCTGTACTCAAGATAGACCAGTATAAAAACTTCTGTAGTTTTATATGATTTTTTCCATGAGTCTACTTTCATTTGATTCAGAAAAAAATATAAGCTCTCAAGCTGTAGTTTGGAGAAATATCAGTATTAGAAAAAAGTTTAATGATTGATTAAATCTTTTATAAGCTTTAATGCTTGTGAGCATGAAGGCCAGAAAATATTGATTAAAGTGAGCCAGGTCTTCAAAGCTTCATAGCTTAGTAGCTGTAGTACAACAAATTAGCTGAAGACTTGCTCCTAGATATAGTACACCTTCTGCTCTTTTTCCCAACATGCTGTGATATTGTTCAGTGTTCTGCTAATCCAAAATACCTTCTATTAGACAAATCCTATAGTTCAGCTATGAAATTGTGGCTAATCTGCTCAAAGGGCAATCACCAGCTTCTTCATGAAACATGACATCAACCTAAAGGAATAAGCTTTAAAAAGCATGTTCTTAACTGTCTGAAGTTTCCTTGTTCTAACATTTGCTGCAAGTTAAAAATAATTATCTTGTCCTTCTCATTTTTTCATAGATACACTTCCATTCTGCTTATCTTGTTTTATATTGCCCTCTGTACCTTATGGTTCAATACTCCCTAGAGTCTATAAACAGGGATTGTGACAATATTTTTTTATGGTCTTGATAGAGACAGGTTTCTGGATGCCTCCAAAATGGATTTTACAAATTAATGTAGAATTGCCACTGGCTACGCTAATTTTATTCCTATTTTGTAGAAACTCTGGAGCAATAATAATTACTAGTTCAAAGCTATAGCAGCATTATACTGAGTTTTTGTGTATTTTTTTGCACACACTCACTTCAAAACCATGTTGAACAACTGTCTTCTGTACTGTAGTTTTTTTGGGGGGTTGGTTTGGTTTGTTTTTTGATGATGGTAATCACTTACTCCTGTGTAACATGTAGGATGGGTAGTCATACTCATTGATGCTATTCCAAATCCTTTGTCTTCTTTAGATGGGACATTTTTGTCAGCATGTGCACTTGAGATCTAATATGTGATTTGCCAAGATGTCCACTGGTCTTTAAAATTGTCCCCCTTGTCTGCAGTCTTTCTGGTTATAGCAAGTTCTGCAATTACTTATGGAAAAAAAAAAAGTGTTCAGAAGACACCTTTCAAAGGCAGCTGGTGGTGGTAGTAACCTTCTCATATTTGTCTGCTACTGTATATCAACACTTAGCAGAACAGATACACACCATCACTAACTTCTCTGGTTTACTGTCATTAATGATATTCATCAGTTCTAGCATTCGCATGCAGTCACTTAGAGTGAGACTTAAGGATGGATGTCAGCACAGCTTGTATAGCACCCTCACTGATCTTGCCTTCAAAGCTTTGATTTGCAGGGGTACTGAGGTATAAGCATGTTGGGGTTGGGTGTGGTTTTTTTTTGGGTTTTTTTTTTAATTAACTGAAATTGGAGTGCAACTGTAGACAGTGATTAGAACACAGCTGTGAAAGGGTAAGAACCAAACCTTTGCTGAGAAATAGGTCCTTAATGAACCCTTGTTTCTATCAGATCACCTACCTTCAAGTGGTAGTAAACTGTTTGTCAATAAGATTCCTTCCCTTCCCTGCCCCCCAGACTAGCTTATTAATGTCACACGAGTATGGTTTTTTGCATGCTCCCTTACTTAACAGTTCTGCTAATTAAGCTCCCATCAGTGTAGTTATTTTTCTGTATATTGAGCAATATAAGGAAACTGTCAGAAAGCTAAACTTGGATATTGAATATTTGCAAAGGCTGTTTAGCATTCTTAAAGAAAAGCTTAAGGATGTATGGTTATTGGACAAAAGCTTTTGCCTGCAAAACTGCTACCGTCTAACAAAAATACCATATTATCATAGGTGCAATTCAAGTACAAGACAAACAGTTATAGAATCCAGAGGAAGAAGGTGAAGAATCAAGAAATGGAATACTCTAGTGAAATGTTTAATTAGCCATGAAATTCTCTATCTTAAAATAAATATGTAACTCTCAGAAAGAACACATGCTAGCAACATCAAGAGTTTGGATTAAATCATTATTAATTTATTTTGGGTCTAGATGGATAAAATCTTGATTATGTATTTTGATATTTAATTGGTAAAATTTGAAATGTACTTTTTTTCCCCGCATAAAATGCACTGAAACATTCAGGAATCTTCTCCCTGATTCTCTAAAAGTGCACACTGATGAATCATGCCACACATACTTAGTTCTAGGAAAACATATTATTATAAAATTCTATGTAGCCTGCTCATAAAGACACTGTAATAGTATATGTCTTTAGTTTTGTGATTTGCTAACCACACAGCTGTGCCTGAGTTTTCTGTACAAAGTAGACAGGCAATCACAGCAGAGATATACAAGCAAAAGGTTTAGAAACCTGTTGGTAGGCTACATACATACACCTCTATATGAACACTGACTACATCAGTTGGACTTCCTTAGTTAATGTGATTAAATAATGAGATCATCTAAATCGATTTCCACTTGAGTCATGCCATTGGATCCTTTTTTTGCTGAAAAGATAGACTAGGTTCTCCATTTGAACATAATTGACTTCCTTGTAACATACTTGTTTTGCATGGAAAGCAGAGACATAGATTGAGGGAGCCTATTCCAGACACAGGTATTAGGTCTTTTGCAGGTATTGCGTTAGGGTATGGACAAGATTGACATCTGGAAATGAATCTGAGTATTCTATTTTGATGCTTTCTTCATTTTTCCTAGTTTTTCATTTGGTTGGGGTTTTTTTTAGTAGGTTGCATGGAAAGTTAAAGCTTTACTAGATTCACATCTTGCATAGTATGCATAGATGCTCTTACACAGGAGACAAAAATAAGTAAGATAAGCAAATAAAAAAATAAGCAAGTCTTGACTTTGCTTGTGGAAGATATCTGACAACCTGTAGTTTTTTATTTTCTTATATTTCTTTTTATTTCTATGACACTGCAAACTGAAATATTACAGAACAGTTTTACTTCTAGGGGTTTTTTTTTGTGTGCACAGCATAAACCACATTTAAGCCAATAAGTATTTATTAGGTGTATTTTATAATCATTTTAGAAATCAGCATGACTTTGCCCCCCATATTTTCTATCTAGTCACTGGATTCTCCACAGGTATAGACTGACTAGTATTGTAAATAGTAAGTGGGAATTGTTTAAGGAAACTACTGTGTGCCCCAGATTCACACTCCTACAATCACAAAAGACAGGTTTACTAGTTTAGAAGGCACCTTGGTTAGAGATGAAAAGCATGTAAAATAATGACAGGAGACTGCAAGCAGCTCATGAATAAAGCTAAATATACAGGAAAAAAAAAACCAAAAAACCTCAGGATTCTGAAAATATGATTAACTTAGGGGAAAAAACCCCGAAGCTCTGATACTCTTTTGTTAATTGAGAAGGAAGATAAGATCAACCATGATACAGATGACTGCAAATGTTAAAACATACTTGTGTCTGATGAGAAGTTAAACGGGACTGTGGTTTTCTGAGTACCCAGGTGGCAGTTATGTCATAGGCAAACCTGCCTTCATCTCTCTTGAGTAATTTTTTCCCTTGAGCTTCTTCCATGTGCCATTCAGACAATGCTGTTCCTGCAACCACAGGATGATTCCAGATCAAGGAGTTTGCTTGGAACTCTGGGGGTGGGGGGGAAGGCAGCTTTTGGGTTTTTGTTTTGTTTTTTTTTTTTTTGGATTGTCTTCCATATATGATCCAAACTTTTTGTGTGTGTGTCAAAATCAAGTTTAATATAACACATTCTAGATAAGAGCTTTTGGTCAGGAAGGGTGCTTGTCAAGCATCTGACACCCCATCAGATCATCAGTGAAAAGCTATCAGAAATACATTCAGGAATCATCAGCATTAATTGTGTCAATACATATGGGACAATGTTTTTCATACCTTAGGTAATTATGAAGGAAGAATCAGTGTAAGGAAAGTAACAACAAGAAAAATAGATCGATCTCAGAATAATCTCCCTGAAGTTTGGCTGTGAGGTGAGTATTCATCACCATACATATGACAGGGTTCCAGTGAGAAAGATCAAGGAAAATTCTCTTTAGCCCATCAAGAAGGCCATTTTTTCACTATGCATCGTGGGTGTGGGATGGATGAAATACAGTAACAATGAACTAAGAGGTCAAATATGATATATGTGCAAATATAACCTAAAGGAATTTTTGTAGTGAAGTTGTAAAAGAATCTGGTTTTGTACATTGTCAGTGATCTGCAAAAAGACAAAATTATTTCTGATTAAGTGTGTAGAAAAAAACGAAACAAACAAACCACCAAAAATGTGAGGTGATAAGTGGTAAATTCAGGGACACACTTTTTTCTGGCTGATTTAAATCTTTTTCTATTTCCAGACTGCAGAGTTTTTAGTGTTTTAGTTGAGCTCTAAAAGAGTATCATGCTTACAGCTTGAGAAGCTAATTATAGAAAATGATAATAAAAAGAACTTAGGCATCATGCTGGATAATAAAATTAGTATGTACTTTCTTTAGAATATAATGCCTGGCAAGTTTTTTGATTTATAACTATAGAAATTTTTTACAGTTACAGAGATGTTGCCACTTTTTGCATAAATATAGAGGATGCTGTGACTTCTGTGTTGTTATTTAGTGATTGCCCTATACTTCAAAACACAGTACAGCAAACGTTTATGATTTCAGAAGAGTTATTAGAAAGATCTGAGGCCAGAAAACTAACTCTAAGTGAGGCATAAGAAAATCTGAGTGCACTTATGTTTGTAAAATATAAGAAAAGTTTATTTTTATGCAATCTTTAGGAATTACAGAAGTAGAAAATTAGATACTCTGAATCTAACACTAAACTAAAAGTCCTCTGAGTCTAACAGAAGACAGTGAGTTTCAATGATGAGATCAAGAGAGAATGGTAGAAAAATTTGTATTAGAAAGTAGGCATTTTCTTTTAACAGTACAGTACTGAATACTGGAACAGCCTATCAGAGGACAGAGTAGATTCTTCACATGCCTGAAGTGCTTAGTTCTAAATTAAATGTGTTTCTAAATAATAACTATCAGCCAGATTAGAAGCTATAGGACAGAAGAAATACTTGATGAAATTCTTTGTTCTGTGTAGAACAGGTAGCACTGCCACTCTCAACTTAGAAGTATTATTTTGTGATTTGGAGTATGGAGAATCATATTTTACACTTATTAAGCATAACTGGACATATTCTAATACTTCAGTGATTTTTTTTTTCTTTTTTTTTTTAAGCTAGTAAAAGCAAGTTCAAACCACCTTCAAGGATAAAATAATACCATATGCTGTCTTAGATCCTAACAAGTTTTAACTTCTGAAGAATAAAGAATAAATGGGAATTAGTCTTAAAATTTATTTTTTAAACACTCTATCACATAGCCCTCTACGTTCTTTGAACAAAGGGAATTCAGTAAGTTAGGTGTCAAAAGAACTCAAAGAAATGTCTTCTCAAAGAAATGGCATCTCAAAGAAATGAGAAAATAACTTGTAACTTTTATATGTCTTTCTCAAAAAAAATAAGGGAAGAGCTTTTTGAGGGACATTTGCCCCATAGGTTGTTGGAGAAATTGATGAACTGCTACCTAGAAAACAGATGAGCCCAGAAGAGGCTTTAGGAGATATCTACATATTTGTCTTAGGAAGTGGTAATAAAAAAACAGAGGTAATTCTGAATTCTTAGAAACTCTCTGATGTTGATGTCCCGGGTTTGAAGAGAAGCTCAGAAGAGGTTTCTTGCTGGACAGATGTCAATCCTTTCCCAAAATAATCAATTACTGAATTTAGGAAAACAATCTGAGAGTCATTTCTGATTGTCTTTAAACTTGTTTTATTCTCTAAATTGCATACAAATCAGCCATTGGAGACAGCTAATTTGATGGCTAGTTGAGTTTTGTTTAATGTCATCCTTTCTATCAGGAACTTAGTCTTAAATATGAAGTTGTGACGTGGCAAATATTTTAGCAGAGGTATGACATATTTAGTTAATAATTTCACTTTTATGTGTAATGAATAGTGTAACAGGACACTTATTTTAAGAAAAATAATATCAATATAAAAAAAAAAGAAAAAAAGACAAGAATAAATAAAACCAGTGCTTCTAAATATTTAGTTACTGAACATTGAAAGAAATAAAAGTTATTTCTTATCTAAGGAGCCCCACTGCTGGGACACTCAAAGTCTCATTTAGATTACTAGCAACTGGAGAGTTTGATTAGGAGTAAGGTTAAACATGGCACTGAAATACCTATGATTATGCTTGTATATATTCTTATTTAGAGGTTCTATTCCATTTCACATACATAGCTCTTTTTTATTGTGCTCTTATATGATGTTGGCTGGACACATTGTTGACAACCAAACCACCAAAAGTGAACAACATTGACATCCTTATAACTGAATTCACAAATACTTAGATTAAAATAAACACAAGTAACACCAGACATTTGAAAATGATTGACCAGCTGACAGGCAAGCTGCCTTTCCCAGAGAGGGAGCATAAAAAACACTTAAGAAACAGGAATTTCTGCAGACTACTACAAACATTATGTCTAAAAATTCAAAAGATCAAGGACAAAATTGTCTCTCTTCAAATTGAGAAATGTCTTTTTCTTGAAAACCAGAATCCTGTATTGGAATTTGTAACCATATTTAATTAATAATTTTGTGCATCATACCTACTAGAATGTCCTGTACTTTTAAAATATTTTTGAAAAAGAAAATGTCATATTTCACCTTCATTCTGATCTGGCCGATACCAATCCCATTGTGAACATCTCATGTAAAGTTTTATACACTTGATTCTTTAGAAAAGCTAAGTAAATATATTGCAGAACCACAGAAATTAACTAGCTCAAACAGAATTCAATAAAATTAATCAAGTAGTTATATAGACTTTTCGTAGTTAGAATAATAACAGTATTATCTAATTGTGTCTTTACAGGTAATGAAGATGTAACTGCTTTTTAGGATTAAAATGAGAAATTTCTTTTATATATAAATTTAATAAATCTTTTCAAATACTTCTGCTTGCTGAAAATAAAATACAAATCAGAAGTAGCGACATGTTCAGCATTTGAAATGTGGAAATGGAGCTATAATTTATGTTTCTTAAATGATAGATAACTGAATCAGGACATCTGTTATAATGTACAATAATTTCTGATTTAAAACATGAGCTTGCGATGTTGAAAAATCAATACAATGAAAAATCCTCTGGAATTACAGAACATGAGCAGATCATACAGGAACAAAAAGCTGAAGCTGCTAATATACTTGACCAACAGAGAAAAAAAAAAAAAAATTGAAGAAAACTCTGTTCTTGAAATTGAAAAACTAGACAAGACCTTACAGTCACTGCATCTGGATGTAATAGCTTCCCAGCAGAAACACAAAGTGGAATTTGCTCAGCTAGAACAGCAGATAACACAGCTTGAAAGAGACCTTACAGATGCCAGGAAACTTTATAGTCAAAAAGATCAGGTATGCTTTTGCTATGAGAACGAGCAAACTAGATATCTCTTTAAAAATCACATTGCAAAATAGAATGTGAAGGAGCTGGGCATGCACTGCTTCATACATGTTTGTTGTGAATTCTAGAGAAAAAAAATACTTTATCACAAATTTTGTAAGTACATTTTTCTCTGGTGTTTGTCTCTAAATTCAATATACGTTAAAGTTTGTGATAGCAATGCTGTCAAAATGCATACTGATAAAAAGAAAATGAATACAGTAATATGACTTATTCTGTTATGTTTGTAGATACTTTTATAAATGCATTTGCCATTTGTAGCTGCAAGTCCCATTCATACTCATTTTCAATGTCAGAAATCTACCTTGTCGTATTTTTTTTTCTTGATATAAAAGTTACATAGGCCAGGAGTTTTATTTACTCTTTTTACCTTTCTCTGTGAATGCTTCCAACACAAGAAATATCCATAAGGTGAAAAAGTCTGGGATTTATTAATAGCATAACATCTGTAACACTAAACTACACAATGAGCAGAAATAAGTTGTACTTGCTTGGGAACTTTGCGAAATACATAATTTCAATTAACTGTGACAGCATTTAGGATACTCTAATTGTTCTTGTCCTTTTTAAATTTATAATTTTTTTTACTATTATACCAAATATAATAAAAATCAACATCCCCCTCATTTTCTGAGTGGGTTTTGGGAAGAGATGTACAAGGTATAGGCTGCCTGCAGACAGCTTGGAAATCAACTAATGAGGAGGAAGTGTTGACTGTTTAATTTCTTTTTGTTGTTAAACAAAAAAAGAACAACAGAAGGGAATTAACCCCCCAACAATCTCTTCATCATAATTAGAACCTTTTTATTATTTACTGAATAAACAGAAAGAAATAGAAACATATTACTGTGGCAGGATATTATATGCTGTCTATTAACTTTTACACACCTGAAAAAATACGTTAATACAAATAATTGTTGTCATGTTAATATCACTTGTTTCAAGCTGTCTGAAGCGATTTTACATTCTCAATAAAGAATGTTTAACATTTGAACCAAAAACAGTACAGCACGAATAATTAAAGGCTTAAGTTAAATACATAGACAGTCATTTAAATTTAGATCTGCAATAACATTTACTATTATTCTCTAAGGCTTTGACTGTGCTTGACAGAAACAAAGTACTCTGGGATTAATTTCAAGAAATGGTGCCAACTGTGCGCAATTTGCTGTAATTAAGACATGAAAGAGTACTAAATATTCAGATTAAAAGAAGCATGATGGAGTAGGATAGAGAATCAAGGTGTGGCATCAAGCCAATAACGCACAGTCACTCATGAATACTCAATAGTGATTGATAGGAAACTTACACATATAAACTTGCAACATGTACTTATTTATGCAGAAAAAAAATTAAACCATGGTACTGTGTCTCATGGGAAAGAACTCTTTTAAATCCTAAGTCCAAGTTTTAGGTGATATCTTCAAACAATAATTTATCAGAGTCTAAATACTGTAGTTCCACACAGATAAGAAGTTTAAACAACAAGAAAAAAAAGTAGCATGGTGGTTTTTTTCCTATGGCTTTGGGATATCCCTATGGCCACATTAACCTACAGCATTTGCCTGAGTGCCAAATGAAAGAGCTCTGTAGCAGCTGGCAGAAAGAGGTTAAATATTCCCCCTCCTTTTTTCTTTTTTTTTTTTTTTTTTAATTCATCAAACCTTTTCTTTTTTTTTTTTTTTAAAAGAAGCATTCATTTAGATCAAACTGCATTTCCCGCTTTTCTCTCAGAATTACATGGAATATTTCTCCTTGCCTTTGAACTTATAAGTATTGATTAATGATGTATTTATTGTAATACTGAATCTTTTCTTCAACAGACTTTTTTAAAATTAAAGTCCTTGTAACTTTTTGATCCTGGCGGAGATGTGGGTACTTGACTCAGTTGCTAATGAGGTGCCGCATAATCTCACGTATCCTATAGCTCAAAATAGCAGGATGCAGTATAAAAAGTACATCATAAAAGGCACTATTGGAATGCTTTTTGTCTTCACAGGCAATACGCAAAAGAGATGACCTTCTGAGAAAGTCGGAAGCTGATTTCCTGCAGGCAAGAGAAGGTATCAAAGCAAAAGTGGCTGAGGTGGAGCACCTTGATAGTGTGGTCAAGAAACTGAAAGCCAGTATCCAGGACACACAGAAAGAAAAGAATCAGACAGAGACAGAAACCATCACACTGAGAACTGAGATTCAGCAGCTAGATCAGTAACTGCAGGATGTGCATAAGCAGTGCTGAAAGACAGGTAATAATGTACAAAAATAGTAATGTTATGGAGATGTGACTTTGGTACAGTAAATGGAATAGAATTTTCAATCGTATGGGCATATGATTATTGTAATCAAATGAATATAAAAGGTTCCCTGTTCTACATTAGGGTAAATTTATAGCTACTGCTGTAGCTGTAATTTTACAGCTACTGCAACTTCTCAAAACTAAAGAAACACAGCTGTTTTGTTTTTTTTTTAATTCTATCCTATAATCTTTGTTTTATTTTTTTTTTTAGTTTTACATGTCTTTTGTAAAACATGTATTTTTGTCTCAGAGCACTTGATCATTCACTGTCAATGCAAAATGTGATTTGAACTGAGTGAGTTTGATATCATTGTTAATATTTTAGGTGACGTTTAAAACCAATATGATTAATCCCTGGTACAGATAAGTTAACAGCAGTAGCACACTGATCAATATATACATTTTTTTTTCAAGAGAATAATGTCCACAAAAGCGAAATAGGATGCAAAAAACAAGCAATCATTCAATTATGGGAACTAAACTACTTTAAATAATTTTTGGTTGGTACTTTTGGCTGTTACACTGAACATCTGTGCTAGAACTCTTTTTCAAAATAAGCAAATGCAACAAGGAAATTGCATTATTAATATTTTGAAGTCACAGTATAGTAGAGCTTGAAATATACTACTTTTACCAAATAAAATATTAATGAAGTCATTTAGAACATAATAGACAGCCTGTGTCAACCCCTTAATTTTCTCTTCCACTATTCACAACATTGCCAGATACGTATTTCTGGATAAAACCCCCTAGAGGTCTGCTGCAAATTCTTTTTCAATACAACCAGATCATTGCAGATAATTGTATTACACAGGGTATTGATCCAAAATCGTTGTGCACCGGAAACATCTGAAAAAACATGATTATAGCTTTCTGTTTATTGTTCGTACATCATATAAGCAGGCTTTTGTGTGAATCACCTGTAAGAAAGGCAAGGTGGAAACATCAGAGAAATTACCTCTTTACAAGAATCTATTGATCACTTTAAATCAAAGAAGTATGTTTGACATAAGATTACCTGCCAGTTTGAACATTAGGTACACTATGTTATAGCCTGGGGCAGTTGTAAGTCTGACAAAGGGATTGTAAATAAAGCATGCAGCTGCTAGCGCCTCTGGCTTGGGATCAACCAAGGCTCAAGTCCAAGGCATAGGTAAACTTAAAATAATTTAACCCTTTTTTACCAGGACATTGCGAGTTAAAACAAACTATTGAGAGTAGTGACTAAATAACCTTTTGTCTGTTTAAATAGCCATTCCAGTCACAAAATATGCATTATTACATCCATTTACAAATCAAAGCTGAGGAAATAGATTTTGGAAGATAATTCCATTTCCAGGAGACAGATCACACTTCTAAACTGTTTCAAAGAACTTTTAAAGCATTGCTAAAGATTCATTTCTGGGTAATACAGGCAATGATGTTTCAAAGAAAATTGACAGTGACTTAAGTACTGAAATTTGAATAAACTTCATTTGACATACTAAGAAAGGATTGTCTTCTATAAAAAAGAAAAAAAAAAAAAACCCCAAACAAACAAACTAAAAAACTTCAAATGGAAGTTCCATGTAAAATATTTATCCACCTCGTGATTTCAAACCCAGACTGAATACTGGGAGACTGCAGGTAATTAACAGTATTCAAATAAATGTTATTTCATTGAGACCATCTATCATAGGAAAGTTATGCAAAAATGTATTGTGGAAATGGGTCCAAAATGCACAAATAGAATTGTGTCATACATTATGTATCTTATTAAATGATGGCTTCTTAGGCTTGTCTATACCACAACTCCTCATTTCTTAGATGTGAAAGAAAACCTATTACAAATTGTTTCTTAGACTGTACTCTTTTTTTTTTTTTTTAACAGGTGTTGACGTTAATAACCATTTAACTCCTTAGTTCACAGAGATTCAGATTTCCTTGATGTTCAGTAAAGATGAGCTGTAGATGATATGTACTGTTTATTAAAAATTTATCTGTTAATGCTAGCTGTGTACCTTCCTGAGGGACAAATGTAACCAATTTATAGACAGTACTTTTTTCTTACAGAAATGGTGACTGTTGTGTTTTGTGAGAAGTGAGTTCCTCTTGCTGTCAATGGGAAAGAACAAAGCAATCTTTTTTATACAAAGAAATTGATCTTCTGGATATTCTGAATTCATAAAGGTAGATATGATAGCTGAATTTAGATCCTGTGCATTGTCGGACATTAAAGACAATAAATGCAGAATCATGTTAACAGAGCACAAATGTTTTTCTTTAAAGGATTCCATCCATCTAAGCCTGGAAAATGCTGGTTTCCAACTTCATTGAAGCCTGGTGTACTTATCAGTCTTTGATATTATACTACAGCACATTAATAAAAAAAAAAAAAAAAAAAAGAAATAAAAAAGGCTTTTTTTATTTATATTCATGTGAACTCCACTGTTATGATACTTACTGAACTGCAATCACTAAGAGCTTCTTCATTTCTTAAATTTTCTGGTGTCACATTTCAAAATAATTTGAATAGTACATAATGAAGGGGATGCGTGCTATAAAATACTTGTCATGAATCACTCGTTTTTTTAATGATCAGCTGTATCCCACGATATCTTAAACCTGGTAACTAAATGTGCCTGTATGCCTGAAGCCATATATTTATGAAAGAGTATAAAAACAAATATATGTGTGTGGATTTGTGCCTGTGCAGGTACACATACATCCGTGCACCCTCACAAACTCATGCATGCACATACTAAGGGTCAAATATTTAAATAAAAACCTGTGTACATATATCTTTTAGGAAAATGGTCAACAAAGAACAAAGGAAAAATGTCTTTGTCTTAAATCACTTATTTTTCTGAGCGAGCTGACAGTGTACAGATACGGTTTCTTTTGGTCTAAGGAAAGATTGCCATCTATTGGATGACCTTGGGAAAGAACGGTGTTTTACTATGTACGTGCTCTGTAATTCATGAAAAATCGTAATGAAATTGAAGACTTTAAGCTTAAATTCTATATGTTATGATTGTGAAAGGGCAGGAAAGGGGCTATCTTTTCAAAACTGTGATTTTGATTTGACTCACACAGCAAAATATGACGACAAGCGGTGTTTGGTTTAGAATGAGCTAAATACTGGATGTGTGTGTGTATATATAGATAAAAAAATATATCTGGTAGGAGTTTAAATATTTCAGAATATTGAAACAGAGTTTATTTAAGTTTATTGGGATACAATGAAAGAGACTTAAGCCAGCTCTTAATATATTTATGGTATATTTTCTTCTCAAGATTTGGAAAAAGAATGATACTCTTCTTCTGAAAACATTATTCGCCCAGCTCTTACAGAAGGTTGCACTGCATTACATTTAAAACAAAAATATCACTCGGCTTGAGTTTAAAATGTAATGCTTGCTTTTTTTTTTTTTTTTTTTTTTTATCTTTCAGCCTAAGAACTTGCCAGTCAAGATGAAAAACTTCTTCTAATGGAATCCAGCTTGAAAGCAACTCAAGAGCAGCTAAGTGAGCAAATAGCAGAAACAGTTCGCCAAGAACAGAACAGTAGAAAATCACAGACAGAGCTGAAGACCCTGAGAGAACACATTATAACTTCTGAAGAAGAAATTAATGATTACAAGTGAGTTACTGCTTTTCCAGTATTCAAGAAACAGAAGACATTAAAGTCAACAGTAAATCCTTTTAATATGTACTGTCTTAATCATTTCTCTCAGGTAAGATGTGGCATAAATGTGTTCTATAATTCTCTTGAATAAACTATTAAATCTAAATGATTGATTAATGTACGCTTTAAAAAATCAAATGCTGAAAAACACTGTTATTAGTGGTCTGCTTTACTTTTGAAATTAAAAAGATTCTGTAGTGTTGAAGTAGAATAGTATGTGTAATTATTTTTTACCTATATATTAATGGTATTCTCATCTTCCCCTTTTTAGAGACCAAAGGTTACATATGGGTCTTATTGTCTGTCTTTTTTTTTTTTGTTGTTGTTAAAGAAGCTGCCTCTAAGCAAGACACTACCAAATTAAAGGAAATTTGGTGTTTGAACTTTTAGTCACAACAGTAAGGCACATATGAGGCTGCTAGTATAAATGAAAAAAAAATGCATACAGGATACTTTAGAAAAGTTTACACTGAAGGAAGTACTTCTCTCATCAGTCAAATTTAGTATCTATTAGATTGAATGCTAACTCTCAGGATTTAAGTAGAATATGCCAATGTTCAACAATTAGCTTTTATAAGTTAGCTTAACATTAAATATATTTTTATACTGAGCCACAAACTGGCTTATTTTTCAGAAATTTCAGGATTTTGAGTATGGTAAAAATTGATCACTTCGGTTGATTCTTTTAACATGCAAACAGTTGTTCCCTTTTTACTAAAGTTATGTTATATTAAGCAATCACTAAGTATACAGACAGAATCTCAAGCTGTTTTGTAATATGACAGAGCACGGTGAATGCTTTATACAAAATAACTCAGCTGCAAAAAAGATAACCATTCCTTTGGTGGTAGAATGAACATTTAAAGCTAAATGTTTTATCCCAGATTTGTGGCAAGCATCAAAGACTATCTCAACAAATCTTCTCTGAGAGAAGATTTGCTAAGTTCAGATGCAATAAACATCATGCATCTAAGATCAAAATATGATAATGTATGCTCTGTGTAAATGACTTTTAGACTGGAACTTCATCCTTTCTGTAGTTCAAATGTTTTATGTTAATTTCTCTGCTGAAGACTGGAAATGCTTCATGGAAAAAAAATTGTCTTCACTAATGTGTCTTCATTTCTTTAAATAAAATAGCTTTGTGGCTTTCGAACTGTAGTTATATCTCTAAAGACATTGCTAGTACTTCTCCAGGGATAACAGTGTCACTGATTTACTTTCCAAACCTATCTTGAAACTTTTGCCAGAGTGTGTATTTTTAACCATTTGAAGTGATTACTCAGTTGCCAAAATGCCATATTATGCCAATTCTTGTGGATAGAGATTTGAAAATAAAAAGGTTACAAACTTCTGGGACTACTGGCTGTGGTAACAGTGTGAGATAGTGGTGGTGGTGGTATTGAAACTCCCAGCTGTAACTGATCGATTGTATGATGAAATACAGCTTTTGAGAGAGCAGGAATTTTGCAGAAGTTCAGTGAAATGAGTTTCACTAATGTTGAAGTAGAAAGCCAAATGATAATAATTAGAAGACCTTCAGAGGGAATTCTTTTTATAGTTTTATATTTTGTGTAACCAAATAAAACTCGAATGAAACTGTTAACGTGTAAAAATTATTAACTCACCTAAACTTTTCTATTCTTTTTTCAAAGTTTGTTCAGTGACTTTGAAAGTTTGTTACTTTAATACATGAACAGAATAAACTTTGAGCTAGGGGAATATTTTCTTAGCTCTATAGATTACCAAAATTATTATTTTACTGACTCTTAGGTTAAGTTTTAACCTTACATTTGTGATACCATTGCTTTTTAAAAACCTCTGACTCATTACTGCAGGATCTCAGGCAGTGAAGTATTTGTTGAATCGGGAAAATTAAAGCTGCAGGTTTAAAACAATAGTTTTAATAAAGTTAAATATTGAATAAAAATGTTGGAGATCTTAAATATTGAAATTCCCTTTGAAAACAACATCATACTCTGCACCTGAAAACAGTCATGTTGTGCTAGTTGGTATCTGTTCTGTTCTGCTCCTTGGGAGACAGAAAGAACAATAGATCTCTGTCCCCTGGGTCTTCTGGGACTGGGAATGTCATAAGGGTTATGTTCAGTCACTCTGAAGGGTACTGCATGTGTTGTAAAGAAGTATCCCTTTGGTGCTTATTCAAAGTCATAAAGTCCTGGACTTTACCTACCTTCCTACATAGAGAATCTGGCCAATGCAGCTGGTAGCAAGGCGAGAGCATAGGATCATACAAAGAAAAATGCAGCACGACATAAATTTGTCAGTTGAAACTGCACGGAGAGCTGCTATTCTGCTATAGCTGTTCTGGGGCCTTTGAGGGGAAAAGTACATTTCTGTATTCTTTTATTTTCTTACTGTGAATTTGGACATTAAAAGTTATTTTTGAGAGGAAAAGTCCATTTTTGTATGCTTTTATTTTCCTGTTGTGAAATTGGACATTAAAAGTTATTTTTCCTGGAAGTGGTGAAAAAAAGGAAGTGCTTGACTAGGATTTGAAAACAATAAAAAGTCCATTATATATATTAGTTTGCAAGAATGAAAACGTTTAGTTTAAAAATAGAATAAAAATATTTCCTGCTAATTTCACAGTGTGCCCAAAATGCATGTATTTCAGAGGCAAGCAACTGAAAGTTTTTAGAAGTTGCAAGCTTTGTTTGTTGTATACTTATCCTAGACTAAATAAACCTAAGGTAACACACACACCCCCCCCACACCCCCAGTATAAGCCTGTTACACTTGAAAGATTTGTTCAGAATGTCCAGTGGGAACCTGGAAATCGTAATAATTTGTAGTATCGATTGTGTGAAGCTATGCAGCTGGGGCCTCTAGTGAATAGACAGGAATAGACATTTTATTGATTAACTTTTACAGTCATATTTTCAGGACTCTGCTGCAACATAATTTTCACTTCCCAGCTTTGTGCTGCTGCATCATGAAACTTGGATTCTTCTCTCTTAACATTTACCCACCTGAGGGAAACAGTATGGACTTGTCTTTTTTAAGCTGTACTCTGCAGAAATGTGTAACATTTGGTGCAGTGAATTCTTCTAAATTTCCCTTCTGCTGTCACAATAAAATGAAAAATCTTCACAAGTGATGTTAGTAAGTATTGCATAAGTTGAACCCTCCCCCTACTGTAGACATTACTGTGTAGTAATTCTTAGCCTCTTTTGTGTTTTCACTTTTATTTTATAAGTGCCTAACATTGTGGCAAAAGCAACACCCCCTCCTTACACCCACAACTTCCAGAAGTGCTTAAAGGAATTTGCCCCATAATGGAACAGATGCTTTTACTAGTTAGTGGAATTTTAAAAGAAGACAGAATGCTCCCCTGAAAATCTGAAATGACTTGTCACACGTGAAAATGAATCTATGATATCTTACATAAGCTAAAGTTCTTTATACAAATACTGAGAGGGCAGGATTTTTGCACAGTAACTAAATGATTATTTTAAAAATAAATATATACATACTGAAGCCTTAAATAGGCAAATCTTAGGAACTCACAGTTTTGCATTTCTGATACTTCTTAATTTCCAGAAAAGAACAAAAATGGCATTGTGCCACTGTGTAAGGAACTATTGCATTTTTGCTGCTTTTCTCAGTATGGGTTAATTTCTATATTAGATGCCTAAGCCATTTCTCTTCCATTCACACTCACAACTACCAGTAAAAATGCTGGTTCATTTTTCTTCATTTAGTGACTGTTTATTATTAGTTTGTGCTTACTTTCACTTGGACTATGGTTTTTAATGTGAATTTAATAATGACATTCACAAAATAGGGCAAATATTCACCACCATCATCGCTGGTGCTAATATGATGTAAGCCTCTGTCATCCCATCATTTTTTCTAAGGTATGTTAATATTAACATCTTCTAATTATATAGATGTTTAAAATATTTGTGGTCATGTCCCCTTTTCTTTCTCCTCTAATCAGAGACATCACAGTGTGTACCATATGGAGTTACCACTGAGGCAGAAATGCTTCCAGACATTACAAGAGGTTTATCATTGTCATACTTATGATTGAATAATACCCATTTTTCTCCTAAAAAAATCAAGAAGCGTGTGGAGAACTTTAAGGTTAGAATATCAACAACAAAGAAAGGAAGACATGTGGCTTCTCAAGGCCGCATTGTCCATTGGACCTGCAATAACCTGGAAGAAGCAGAAATAGTCTCACTCAAGTGAAGAACTAGAAAATTTGAAGAAGCAGGTAAGTGGAGATTTTTTTAATGCATGTAAAGTGTCTATTAGCTCAGCTAGCAAGCTGAGTAAAGTAGTATCTGATCTTAATGGCATTCTAGGCCTCAGTCTTTGAAACATATATATGGATGTCATCAGTTTCACAAAACCAATGATCCTATAAACATGTGAAAAGCTGTACCCAAGTTTAGAAGACTGAAGAAGAAATCTGTCTAAATATTAGGTATCAGTTGTGGTTTTATTTTGTAGTTGTGATGCTTTATTACAGAAATTAAGAAGAGAATTATGATGCAAGCATTACAGAAAATCAGTGAAGTGACTGACTCTGTTTGTATTTTAATTCAGATGAATGTAACGGAAATGCGAAGGAATGTTTTTGTGTGTGTGTGATTCAGTGGAAATGATATCCCCTTTCTGAACATTTGCGGATAAGTATAAATGAGATCAAAGTAGTGATTCAGTAAGTTTTATATGTTCTAGGTAGATAATCACCTAAATGCTCAGGACTCCGTGAATAGCATGTTAACTGCATTGTTAGATTTTATATTTAGTTTCTTTTTCCTTTTCTGTTCTGATATATCCATGCTAAGGCTTCTTACAGATACCTTTTCATTATGAGTTAAACAAGGTAAACTTGAAAATTTGCACAAAATTAAACTTGAAATATTTTACATGTTTATCTGTAATAAGTAAATTAGATACTGCATATGACAAAGTGTTTCTCACAGAGTGTAATTTTTTTACACCTCACCAGCTTAGTTGTAGTTCTTGAATTGGAGAATTCTAAGGTTTACCATAACACGGATGAAGGCTGGATGTCTCTGTTTCTTTATCTGTTCTTTCAGAGAAACTGAAAATGTTAAAAAAGTTGTATTGTTTACTTTGATTCAAATGCAGAGGACATAAAATTATAAAAATAAAACTATAAATCTATAGCAAAGAAGTCCATGAATCCTTTGTTTTATAAATTTTAATTGAAAAATTAAGGTCGGAAGTAAGTGGAATCTTGTGTTTATTGACTTTTACAGTACCTATGACACAAATACTTCAATAAATAAAGGAAAAATAACAATAATATAGAAGATGACTGTCCAATTATAGGATATGATCCTATACATTCATGTCTTCCCAGATACCATAGTTACTACTGGGGAAAGCTGAACTGATTGCAATGGAAATCTACCTGACAGTAAGAATTTGCAGTGGCAGGCAAAATTATTTAAGAAAAGAGAATATAAAATTAAGAAAGACAGATGGACTCATAAGAGTGAAATACAAATAGTCTGAATCAGGATTGATTTCAGCATAATGTGGTGGAGGAATCCCCATTTATTGATCAATTTTAAAGCCCATGCACAGCACTTAAAAAGATAAAGTAAGCAAGGTCAGATAATCAAAGCATTTAAATAGTAAAAACAGCAACTGCCACTGTAGACTGCTAAAATAAATCCATAATACAAATTGCTTTAGCAAAAAGTGGATGAGCAGCTGATCTTCCTATTGAACTTTTATACTGTTCAGTGACCACACTGGGAAAAGGATTGGGAGAAATGCCTTGAAGATCAATATTGAGTGAGATGTAGCAGGGATTCAGTCTGAACATGAAAGAATTACAAGTATGAGAGGAGAGATCTTGAAGAAATGTCATCAAGAAAGGACTGTTCTTTTAAAATATCACACATATTATACAAACATGACATTAGTTGATTTTCTATTATGATCTCCAAGCATTGAAAACTTATTAAATTAGAAATTTAGTTATTGAAAAATGTGAAAATAAGACAAAGGCAGCTAATAATTTTAGTGAAATTACTTCTAAGAATTCAATAACTTTTGTCTTCAAAACAAGGAGACTTTTAAACATATTAATTAATATATTATTCAGTTGAGGCTGGTACTTTTCAGCCATATGTATTTCAAGATTTTGCTGAATAGAAATGATAAACCAGAACATTTTATTCTTTCCTCTTTCTTTTTTTTTTTTGGCTCCTGTTGCTTTTTCTGAGGTCAACATGCATCCATGCATTTGTAATTAACATGATTAATGCAAATACTAATTTTCAAAAATTTTCTAAATAACATTTTCAAAGACATTTGTAATGTTTTATATACATTGAAATGATCTTTTGCAAATGCACCAAATTTCAATTCCTCCTAAACCTTTATAGGCTTTTCATTTTAATCTAGATGTTAAGACTGTGCTATAGCTTTCATTTATTTCATTTTCAGCTCTGTTTGAAAAGTATTTATGAGAAAAAGATACTAGATGTAGATATACTATAGAAGCTCATTGTTTCATATCTATTGTATCCGTTTACAATTTTATTATATCATTGTATCAAAAATATTGCATTTTCATGGACATATTGCCCCTTTTAAATACAGAACCCTGTTTAATTTTATTTTTTACTGTAATCTTCATTTCAGGTTCACTGCATTTCTTGTAAAAAAGATGTTATTGTTAGAAAGTAAAAATTCAAAGTTTGAAGATATTTGTATTTCAAACAATAACAAAAGGAGAATTAAAACTAGAGTATTTCAAGGATATACAAAAAGAGGTTTTGGGGTTTTTTTTAATTATAAATAGAGTATTCATGTTTTCTTTGAAGGCCTTATTTGACAAAATACATTATAAGAACTGAGTCCCAAAAATCATAAAGTTTGTTCACTATGGTACTGTACAATACACCTTATAATGAATAGTCATTTACAACTAATATTGGCTCAATAGCTGCTGTATGAATTGCTGATTACAGCAATTTTGATAGCAAAATTGTGAAACAATATTCATAGTTGTCAGAGAAAGGTCAGCTAATTTGCATTCATTAGGAACTTGGAGAGCCATACAGAATGCTTTTCCTTTGGGATGCTTACAGTTATTGATTTGTATACAGCTGTAGGAAAAATTAATTAGAATTATATTTCACTTACCACTGGAGGCTGTATAACAATAATTATAATAACAACAAAGTTCTACATTAAAAAAAAAAATACAGCCAGCAAATGAAATAATTGTCATTTTAAAAAAATTTAATTCTTAGATTACATTTATTTAAAATAATCTCTTTTGAATAGCCTGAGGAATTCTCTTAGAGAATTTTGTGTTAATATTCTCAGTACTTTTATTTGCACGAAAATGCATAGGCTCTTACATTACTGGGACATAAAGTATTCAAAACTTTTCTATTTAGGGGTGATTTTTAAAATGCTTATAAACCCGGAAAACATTTAATCTTATGCTTAACTATCCGTGTATAGAGATCTTTTCATATGTAACTGTATAATTACTTCAAAATTTAATTTAAGCATATGAATAATCCTGTCCTAGGTAATGATCTTGCATTTGTATTCTAGTTATTAAAGACGTTTCAAGACCAAGATCTATATAAAATAATATTGGAATGTTATAGCCATTGTCGACTGCTAGCTCCTTACGTCTGAAAAATGTGAGTACTGTCTTCAGAAAAGTCTACATGAAAACCATGCCAACAATGTGGGAACAGGAAAAGAAAAACTGCCAGACTAAGACAAAACTTTGTGGAAATGGAAAGAGGTGGAGAACTTTAGATTTACACATAGCAATGATTCTCAGATGCTATGCACTCGTGTATTTGAAATCTTGTTTGTATTATATTGAGAAATACTGTCCATGATTAGTGCATATTTCTGTGAACTTTTAACACTTCAGATGGATTAGAGTGTCTTATTTTGATCATATCCATATTGTACATTGTGATAAGATTAGATCCTGAGTCATTAAAAAATGTTTGGCATGTTTCCACTACATTCAAGCATGTTTTAAGCAGAAAAATGTAAATACAGTTTTCCATACTGTGCATATATAACACATGTTTGAGATTAATCAAATTGTAGTTACCTCTAATTAACAGCAGGGAGCAATTCCAACATAGGAGAAAGCCAGATGACAAGGAAATTAAGCATATATTTAAAAGATGCAACATACTAAGAAAAATAGGTTATGACTGCCTTAAGTGTACTGACATTTTTTAAACCTGTGGGTTTGTGCATGTGATTAATGCAACCTGACAACTAGCCTAAGTTTTGTTTGGCTTAGCTGTTTAACTTGGAGAAAATTTTTCAGAGCCAAACAGTTGTATAGGTAAATATGAAGTATAATTTTCTTCTCTTCACCCCCCATGAAAAAAAACAAAACCAACCCAACCAGAAAAGAGAAGACTTTTGCAACTTCAGATCAGTAGTTTTTGTTACAATTTAGGAAAATGTCTTAATAAATTCTATCATTTACCTTGGTCCTTCCTTAGTATATTATCAAGGCAGTGATCAAGGAATTGATCAAGTATGTACATTGAAGTTGCCTGCAGGACTCTTTCTTCCTGTGTTATTGGAGTAGAAAGTTGTATAATTGATGAAAAGAAAACTTTAGAGGAAAAAAAAACCACTATGGACTTGGTAGAGCAGGGTTAATGCTTGGACTCGATGATCTTGGTCTTTTCCAACCTAAATAATTCTGTGATATGGGCTGCAAGACTATTTAAATGAAGAGGTAAGAAGTAGCTTTTGTCAATGCCAAAGAGGATGACTTCATGTCTTGTTCTTGTCCTATGCAAAGTCAAGAGAATTTTGGGGATAATGAAAAAACTAACTTTTCTAATTCTACAAACTCAAGGTACTATGAAAGGAGCACCTCTCCATGGATTTTTTTTTTTTTTAATAGTAATTTATTTAGCCATGATTTTTTAATGGGAAAAGCAAGTTACTTAGAATCCAGATCATCTGATGGTGAACATCAAGACTCCTAATTACTAAATATAGAAATTGCATAAAACATAAATATACTGTAAAGAAATGGATTTGGGTTGGTTTTTTTGGTTTTTTTTTTGCTACTGCTGCAGAAGGGATTGGCATCATCTTATTTTGAATTTATAGCAGTTAGTGTGTTGAAATCTCTAAAAAATGTGAAATTTTAGAACTTTATAATTCTACTCAAGTTTACTTCCAGAAACTCTTCCAGAAAGTAAGAATTTAATCTTTAAAGCCCTCAATCTTATGTATATCTCTATCTGCCCAATATGTATTATTAATATTTATAAGTTTTAGTAACATGTAAAGACAGGTAACACTAGTACAAACAAAAAGAAAAATACCTACATGAAATATTATTTTGATAACTGTGCAAGATTTGCAGTAACGTTCTTGAAAATATCACTTGCACTTACCTTTTGTGAAAATAAAGTTCTGATGCTTTAGGACGTTATGTCACACATCTGTAGAACTGCACAATTACTTTCTGTTTGGACTGAGACAAGTAGTTGCATTATGTAATACCTAATTATATTCCTGGATGAAAAAAAATCTAGAACTTTTGAAGAACATGAGTAATATTTGTAGTAATAACATTATCTAACTATCTAGCATTTTACATAATAGAGATTTCAGATTCTGCTAGTGTGAATTTTATTTATTTATTTTAAATGGCAGGATTTTATATATATTTATGTGTATATTTACATGTGTATTTTTGCTGTATAAGATGGATTACTGTTGGGGAGTTTGGAGCATGGGATAGTGAAGTCTCTTGGCTTAGATATAACAAAGATAAAAAAAAAAAGAATACAATTTGAATACAGAAATCTGAAGAAGACCAAGTTATAACAGAGAGCAAACGAGCGTTGGAACACATGAGTCAGATACCCTACAGCAAGTCTGTCTGTGTACGAACTAAGAGTATACAAAAAAAATGCTATGACTTTTTTGGTTTTTTTCAGTGAAAAAAGGGACTAGAGCACCTCGTGTTTACTGAAAGGAAAAAAAAATGTGCACAATCTGACATTGTGTCTCACTCCGCAGTCCTTTTCTTACCTGCACTGGAGATTTGGGTTAAATTCGTTTTCTATTGATAAGGCCACGTAAACTGCAAGAAACCTGTTCGTCTCTGCCTCCTTCTCTTGTATATGTATTTATAGGGAGGAATGGCTTTTTGATTGTTTGTTTGTTTGTTTATTTTTTCTTTTAACTTGACACAGCTGTGCAAAAAATAATGTAGTTTGCTCATAATTTTCATCCCTGTAATTAACAAGATGGGATGAAAGGGATTGAGATCAGTGGAACAATATAATAAGATGTTTGTTTAAATTGGATAGTTCTAGAGAAAGAAATAAAGATTTGGCAGGAATTAAAGCTTTTCCATATAAATTATACCATGTAATCTAAACTGTTTTTAGACTTAAAAAGCATGAAAATCAAATAGCAAAACTGGAAGAAGGGATTGGTCAGACACAGGAAAAACACTGCTATGTACAGGAGGAGCTTTTAGAAGAGCAGTCTCACGTCTGAAGAGCAGTCTCACTTCCGAATTCTTCAGCTGGACTGTGGTGCAGCGGAAAAACTGATAAAATACCACAGTACTCAAGTAATAGCCTTAGTACAGTTTGTGAAATTGAAGCTTAGTATTTAAAGTAATGTAAGTAAATGTCCTTAGATGATTTTTCCGCTGGATGTGGAAATATGGTTCTAATAACGTTAGCTATAATGTTCACTTTTAACACAAATATCAGAAATATTGCTGAAAATATTTAGTCATTATAAAGGAACATTCCTTCTTTTTAAACTTTTGTGGGTGAGTTTCATCTCATCTAACTTTATCTGTCTACCATCAGAGTGGGAATATATGAGGGAGGTGTCTAAGTTCCCATTATGATTGCTGGAGACATAATCAATTCAGTGAATAGAATCAAGGGCTGAGTAAATACTGAGCCAATAAGTATTAAAGTCTATTTTCAGATGAGCTGAAAATTGCTCCGGACAACCATACAACTAGGCCTCCTCTCCATGCAGTGGAAGTATAGGTAAACGGTCACATATAATCTTCTAAACGTAGATGTCCAAGTTTAGACAAGAATAATCTGGACGGATGAGTTACCTTTTCCCAGCAATTGAATAAATGATGCAGTGTTATTTTATTTATTTATCTATTTTTGTTGCTGATAAGTGTACTAAATATGTCATGGGCATCACTCTGAACAATATCGAATATATAAAGACATGAATTTAAAAAAGAATGAATTATGTCAGAGGCAAAGAAAAAAAAAAATATATGATTTTCCCTGTGTCTCAGTCTTTTATAGTTTATATTTAAATGTATAGGTTCTTTTGCAGTGTGGATTTGTTTGTTGGTGTTATTTTGTTTTTATTTTTTTAGTGAAAAAAAGGATGAATGATGAATGTGGGTAGATGAGAAAGTGAGAAAATCAAAAGTGTTGATGATTGAATGACTAAACTGGTGACCTTTTATGATGGAGTTACTGCGTCAGCGGATAAGGGAAGAGCAAGTGACATCATCTACCTGGACTTGTGCAAAGTGTTTGACACTGTCCCACACAACATCCTGGTGTCTAAACTGGAAAGACATGGATGTAATGGATGGACCACTCAATGGATAAGGAACTGACTGAATGATCATACTCAAAGAGTTGTGGTCAATAGCTCAATTTCCAAGTGGAGACCCGTGACAGGTGGTGTTCCTCACGGATCTGTTCTGGGACTGGTGCTGTTTAACATCTTTGTTGGTGACATGGACAGTGGGATCAAGCACACCCTCAGCAAGTCTGCTGATTACACCAAGCTGTGCAGTGTGGTTGACACACTGGAGGGAAGGGATGCCATCCAGAGGGACCTTGACAGGCTTTAGAGGTGGGCCTGCGTGAACCTCATGAAGTTCAACAAGGCCAAGTGCAAGGTCTTGCACCTGTGTCGGGGCAATCCCAAGCATAAATACAGGCTGGGAAGAGTATGTATTGAGAGCAGCCTTGAGGAGAAAGACTTGGGGGTGCTGGTGGATGAAAAGCTCAACATGAGCTAACAATGTGTTCTTGCAGCCGAGAGCCAACTTTATCCTCTTTATCCTGGGCTGAACCAAATGAAATGCAGCCAGCATATCAAGACAGTTGATTCTCCCTCTCTACTCTTCTCTCATGAGACCCCACCTGGAGTACTGCTTTCAGCTCTGAAGACCCCAAGAGGGACATGGACCTGTCAGAGTGGTTCCAGGGGATGGTCAAGAAGCTGATCAGTGGACAGGAACACTTTTCCTATGAGGACAGGCATTTGGACAGACAGAATTGGAGTTGCTCAGACTGGAGAAGAGAAGGCTCTGGGGAAACTTTATTGTGCCCAGTATCTGAAGGGAACATACAGGAAAACTAGAAAGGGACCTTTTTACAAGGGCTTGTAGTGGTAGGACAAGGGGTAATATCTTCAAACTGGAAGAGGGGAGATTTAGATTAGAAATGAGGAAAAAGCTCTTCACTATGAGGGCTGTGAGATGCTGGAACCGGTTGCCCAGGGAAACTGTGGATGTTCCATCACTGGATGTGCTCAAGACCAGATTGGATGGGGCTTTGAGCAGCTTGGTCTAGTGGGAAGTGTCCCTGCCAGTGATAGGGAGTTTGAAACCACATGATCTTTGAGATGCCTTCCAACCTGAAGCATTCTATGATTTGAGAGAATAGAAGGATTTAATGTAAGGATACATATGCAAGGAAAATCAAATCAAGCAGTTGAATTAGTTACTCATGATAAATCTAGACTTATCAATGTATCATAACACAAATTGTTTTATGAATATTCATTCTTCCTCAATAAAGGCAAATTGCTACTTGGAGGAGCTTCTGAGTTAAGCTTCTGAGTTAGTCAGTTCCCAAGGTAAGTAACGTGGGAAGGTACACTGAAGGCTTCATCTTTCTGAAGACTATTTCTTATCTTTACTTACATAAAAAGTTCATTAGAAAGAATTTTACATTGAAATATGGTAACATTTTACCCTTTTTTAATGAAGTCACGCAAGTCATTAACTGCCAGACATAAAACCACTTAGTTCTGTAGATATTAATGGATTCATCTATGATGAACCCAGAAGAAACACTGTAATACAGTCTCATATGTGGCACAATGCAATCTATAGGATTTCATATATAGAATATATATGCATATATGTAAATACAGGTGCAAATACATATATATGTATAAATGTATTGGTGTTGGGTTCTTTTTATACAATAGTTTTTGCAGTAAGTTGCCATTGGTATAGTGTGATGCAAATCATATCACAAATTAAAATGCATAGAAATGAAAACACATTTTTTCCATTTGGAAAAAAACCCAGTAAAAATATTTACAGACCTCACTCTCTGCATGAAAAATCCATGCCCTGAAAAGGGTGCTTATTCACACTGTGGTCATGAGGCTTAGATCAACATAAGTAGCTAAAGTATATCCCATGTCTTTTGGAAACAGAAATCCAGTGGAAGTTTCCTATGGTGGATATCTTAAAACCAGAGGTAGGAGATGAACAAATTAAACAAATTAGAAAAGACTCAAAAGTCCAGACCACATACTCTCAGTAAAATTCTGAAAGCACATGTATAGCTTAAAATATTTATGCACATATACATGCATTTACTATCCTACTAGAAGTGTTTGTATTGCATTTGTTCTTTTGGGTTAATAAAATGGAAATTTGGAAGAGAGGTGAAACCAGTATGAAATATCTGTCAAAATATTAATTACAAACAAAACTCTTCATGCTTTTTAACAGCAGATAGTATTTTATGCATGTTTTGATGTCAGTATGATTATTTGTCATTGCTAGTTTGTAACTATTCTTGCTTAATAAACCAGCATTCATTCTCTAACTTTTTTTTAATGTGTTCAGAAAAGCTAGCATTGTCTTGTCAAGCATATTTTTGCTCTAGTAAGTAAATCATCACTGACCTTCTCTAGATTGTCTGCAATGTCCCCTATTTGACATAATTAACACTATGCAATTTATCGATCATCTTTTATTTCATTGTAGCATTTTACTGCATAATAATAGGTGCAGTTTAAGCTGTAAATGTAATTTTTTTCTCTCACACATTTATTCCTGATGTATGCATTTTTTTTCCCTTAAATCTCTTCATTGTTCTCTGGAATTAAGAAGTCATTAATGAAGGAGGTGAGAGAAATTAATATGAAAATTATTACATTTGATCTGAATCAGATCCATAAGGTGTACCCTGTGTATGAGTTGCTTAACTGAAATGCTAGCACAGTATTTTGTCACTGTTTTATTTTGGGACATTCTACCTTAAAATTGTACTGTCCTGAAAAGTACAAAGTTAGACTAAGTATTTTTCAAAAGAAAATGTCTACCATGACTAGACTCATGGTGGATCATGGTTAGAACTTTGAATTTCACTGAGTCAGGGTCCAAAACCAGTAATAGATGAATGTAATACTATGTATTAAAAAGAAAATGCAGGTAAAAATATTTTGAGCTCAGGCAAACACATTTTTAAGCTTCATTTGACAAAATGGCTCAGCACAGTTTAAAGCAGTATGAGAGGAGTCCTGAAATGGCACCTGCCTACTTATCCATTTGTAATATTGACAGAACATAGATTTGTAGTATGCAGAGTTGACAATTTCCAACCAGATGTTGAAGCACTGATCTACATGACAGGAATTGTGATCATTAGTTGCAATGCTTGAAAAGGATGTGGACAGATTCAATGTGGTTAGGTGCAATCAGTCCTGAAATTAATGCATAAATGTAAGAGACACTTTTTCATTATTGCCTACTTTGGGGGAAACAGTGGGTGCAGTACTGTCAGAGTTCAGACTGATAGATATTGATACAAATCATTTTTATATGATCTGCCTATTTATTAGAATTGCTTTTCTGCTCTCTATGTGGAAGTCTATGATGCATTACATTCTGGACTTCCCAATGTTCAGATTGCTGTTCTCATTGAAAGAAATAATGAAATGAATTCATTACTTTATTCTTAAAATATTTTGATTTATTTTAGGGTATAACCTCTTCAATAATTTCATATACCCTTTTGTTGTCTAGTTCATTTAGTTTACTGTAGAAGGGAACACATTCTACATATTTTGAAGATAAAAAATTTCAATAAATATTGAAATATGCAAGTACACAAACAGAAACAGGGAAAAGGATGAAAAGTCCAGAATTGTTTTCAGTGTCAGTGAAACTCAAGATTGGTAGTGTCAAGGCAAACACAGAGGAATTACAATTACAAGCAACTGTTCCTTGAATAAGCATCTATGAAGCAGGAACATTTTGTGGTCTAGTTTTAGATATTTCAAAATTATGTTTTGCCAAACAAAGTTCTCTCACTTTGAATCCAGAAGGGAAAAGTTGAATCACATAATAATCCATTGGAACCTGAAATTTTGCATATGTGGCATACTCTCCTTTATGTATTTATCTTTTGAATTCAACAGATGAAACTGGGAAAACCTGAGTGCTGAAAGAAACTACTGACTGTGAGTTCTCTGGACCCAAAGACATGAAATTAAACACTACTACAGTGATACAAACAACCTGATTAATAATGATTTATTAGTCTAGGGCTGCAGTGTTACTTCTGGACTTCAGGCCAGTATGTCTTTAGAGACTTATACTTGTGGAGGAAAAGAAGAAAATATATACTTCACTCTTAGTTTTAAAACAAATCAAACTATTTTGAAAGTGAATATAGGATTAGAAGACTAAAAGTAGCAGCAGGAGGGCAAAACATTGGTAAGATATACAAACAGAAATGTTTCATTAAGGTAAATCTGAGAACTTCATACCTTTCCAGTATTTTCAGCTGGGTTTGGGCGCTTATGCACATAAGGTTAAAAAAAAGGCAATTATGTAATTGTTGAAACAGGAGTCATTAACAGATCAAGGACTCAACATGGAGAATACTTACCTGAAAGAGTATAAAACATTAAAAAGCCCCTCAAAAAACAGGGTAACAGTGATGAATGTATACCTAGCAGCAATCCAGGTTGACCTTTCACCACATGGTAGCTGACTGCCTTGTTGTGGAGATTCTTTAGTTGTTTCATTGGGCTTTGTGAGCAAACTGATGCTTGATCCAGAAGGTGTTAGTTCCAGACACTTGTTCTTTGAGCATTAGCCAGTAAACACTTGTACCATACTTTAAGTTGTATTTATCTTGCTGGCAGAGTCACTGCCTGGTGAAGGGGATCCAAGGAAAGGAGACCATGGTGTGAGGATTACAGAAGAATCATTACAAGAAGATTCTTGCAGACCATGTAAATGTTCAGTCTGAAGAATGTAATGTGCTTTACAGAGATAGCAAAGATGCAAACATATGCTGAATGGCGGCCTATTCCTACACCAAGGAGTTTCCCTAAGCAAGTAGTTTCCATCTCCTTCTCATCTTGGTTTCCTTTTCTTTAAGCAGGAGCATATGACAGTTAGGAGTGATAGCCAATGCCTTGCCTGCTGTGTGTCAAGGACAGCATGCATCTCTCATCTTCCGGGCAACTGAAAAGACAGATAAAAGGTATAAACCTACCTCCTGCAATATAAAATGTTTTCATTTTGAGGGGAAGAAAAAAAAAAAAGCCATATTACCTTAACTCTTCTCCTTCTGGTCCATTTCCTTTTGTACTTAGTACTTGGGAGAGCATAGAACTGATTTTAAGCAGTGTAAGGAAATATTTGAGCCACATTATTCATAGAAATTAGTTTATCTCTTGATTTATATAATTTCTGTGCCTGAAGTGGATGACTTGTTTCACTGAGATCACTAGAAGGAAAAAACCCAAACGATGTTAAAATTAAGCATTAATAATTCATACATTTTTTAGACATTTGTTTCAGTTAAATAAAATAGAAATGTAGCCGCATAAAAAATCCATACAGTTTTAAGCTGATTAGATCAATAAAGTATGATCTCATCAAGGATTTTGTTATTCTTCTTCCTTTCTATGTCTTTCAGAAAAGTAGTTTCTGTACCTATTTTGTTTTGGAATACTGCAAAGCTGTTAAGTGGATTTGTTGTAAGATCATTCAAAACATTCTATTAGTTCAAATGAACTTCTTTGTTAAGATTTAGTATTACATGATAAAAAGTAGAACTAAGCCTGAACATTCTCTGCAGATGTTTTAACTTGGATAAAGTATCAGCATCAGCCTTCATAATGGAAGAAAAGGTTTCTACTTCTTTTTCAAAATCTGCTGATTTTAGAACTTACAGCTGCAAAAGTGAATCTGGACAAACTCGTCACAATATCCATCTCAGTCTATAAAGACCTTGAAAAAGTAGACACAAGGAAAGCAGTACTTAAAGATAAGTGGTTTATATGTGCTAACTTTTTCAGTGACGATGCAACGTGGCAAGTGTCTTTTAATGGAGGTTGGCAGAAAAGCATGGCAAAGGCAACAAGGTAGAAAGTATAAAAGGGATCATTAAAAAAAAAAACCCCACAGGTACTTATAGTCTGAACATCACCATCTATTGCCTGTGGCATCTTACTTGTCCTCCCACTGAGATTTTCATCTTTAGGCACAACTTTGAGAACTTCATCATAAAGCTAACAGGATACACGTATCTATGTCATCTTAATAAAACTCTCATATCAATGCCCCTAAATATATAACCAGAATGAAAGATAAATGTATGTGTTCATTAAATTTAACTTAATTTTGAAGTTTGCAAAATCTACAGCAAGTCTAGCTACACAGAAGACCTACTATATAGTTAAATTTAACATATTCATGTTCCCTCCTAGTTAAAGCAAAATATAATCAATTTGTATATATACTACCATATCCAAACAATGATATAGATATTTACAACTGAAAAACAGATACTGCTTATTGAAAATTATTTTGAAATGGTATTACTTATATTCCTAGTCTCACACTAAGAAAACCCTAAGAATTCAATATGTGTAAGTCCCCTATTCTTCCAACTGCATTGAGTGAGGGAGGTGAAGAATGAACTGGAAAGGTTACACCCTGGTTTAAAAAAAAAATGCCATTTGAATTAAAGCTGCCCCAGAACCATAACCACCATAGAACTGAAGTCTTGACCAATTTTCACCTAGTTAATAAAAGCTGCTGACAAATTGAAGGTAAGGATACAAAAAAAAAAAAAAAAAAAAAAGATTTTGGATGCAGCTTTAGTAAGAAGGCACATTTATTTATTAATGATATCTCCTGTTGCTTTCTTTCCTTCTCGTGAGGTGTGAAGGGTGCAATTTCAGTGACTTCTGTGCTGCAATTCTTCTATAGCTCTTCCACAGATGTTTTAATGTCAATCAATCCTGTCTCTCTGTAGTAGCTGACTCTCCCTCTAGCACCACAATTCTATTCATTTTATTCATATTGAATTCTATTGCTGTATTAAAGGGACAGTTGGCTAGCGTGGGGAGGACAGGGTTGATTGACTAGGCTTCTGTGCAAGAATTACAGTAGAATTACAGTACAGATGCAGAAATTGCAGCCTGCTGCTCCATGGAGGAGTTTGAATGGTAATAGTGCTGGGAGAGAGGAATTGCACCTATTTCAGATATTGCTAATAGTAGGAAAGTCTCCCTTAAATTAATTCTTATTAAAACTGATTTTGGAATAAGAAAATTATGAAACCTAAACTTCATTTTGAAGTACAACGCTTTTGAGAAAGAATACAAAATCATTAAAAGATGCAGTCTTTTTTAAACTACTGTATGGAAAACTGTTTTTCTAAGGATTGTAGTGATATTGTACTGTTCTGACAGTACTCTATAGCTTTGATCAGCTAAATGTAAGGGATATATTAGCAGCTAAATAGCATGGTCTGTGAGGAGAAAGTTAAAGTCTATTCATTAAAATATAGTTTGGCTTTTAGAAATGATTTAGCAGAATTTTAACGATTCAGAGTTAATAAATTTGTGTTATCATAGTTATACTTTAAGATAGTAGGATCATTAGGGGGACATAGTATAATAATTCAAAAACCTCACCGACTGTCCTCTTGCTTTAATTTGCTGTGTTAGGAAATTCTCAAAGATATTACCTATACTATGAGAGATACATTTAGTAAAAGATTTATATTGCCCATCTACATCAGTATCTTCAAAGTATTTTTGTACTATGTCCTAGCTTTCAACTGCTTCCATTTCATTTTGTGATCATATACAATATATATTATGTAAAATGTAAATTATCTCAGTAGAATCTTCCACACAATGCTTCTAATCTAAAAATCCTTCTTTCTACAACTTGCTGCTTATTACTGTTGTTACTGTTTTGACCTCTTTGATCCTGGTTATACTATTGTTGTAACTAATCATATTTTTTTCTCTTTGTCAGTTTCAGACAGTTTTGCTCCCTGAAATAAATAAGGTGTACTATACATTCAGATCAATAGGTAATAAAATTTATCAGGATTTATTCTTGATACAAAATACCTGCCCCAGAACTCTATATATAGAGTTTTTACAGAAAAAAAAAAAAAAAAAAAAAAAAAAAAGCAGTACAGACTTTGATTAACTGACCTCCAAACTAATAATACTGATAGCAGTTCTCTTGTATCTTGGTTTATACTTTTTATTATGCATATAGATGATGTTACTCAAACTGGCCTTTGGAATAGCTAGAAAACTTTGAACTTCCTGAACATGGTTATTGTATGCACAATTATGTGATGGCCACATAGTTATGACTGGATAGATTAATATCCTGCTTCTGGCAAGGAACAAAAATCTTGAGATCCTGAAATGCTTATGTTTTTCACATAGTGCTTGTTTGATCTGATGCTTGTTTACCCTCACTGCAAAATTATTAACTCCTCCAATCTGGAAAGTACATTGGCATTACTTCATCCTATACATATCACTTGTGTTTGGTTGAAATGTTTGGACTTGAAATGGGATACTCCACCACTTACTGAGAAGGCCACAACCACAGAAAGAAGGTTACTTTTTTAACCCAGTGAGTTTTCCCATCCAGTTCATCACAGGTCCGCCAAAAGACCTGGACTGACAATGGCCTGAGAGTGTAGTGCAGAGGCAGGATCAGTCAGATAAAGGCAAGTTAAACTAACGTTTCTTTTACAAAATTCCTTCTGCTCTTTATCACCTTCTTGCCAACATGTTGGGCTGGGACAGAAAGAAGTTGTCATGGTCTTCTTGAGAAACAAAAGGTCTCAGAACCATATCAGGGAAGTAGGAAGCAGGATTTTCCTGGGAACTGTCACTGTTACCATGACTGGCTCCTGTCTCATCCAATGATTGATTCTCCTGGTAGAATTGTCAACACATCACATATCCCATTACACTGGAATGGGCTGCCCAAAGAGGCTGTGGGGTCTCCTTCTCTGGAGGCATTCAAAACCTGCCTGGTTGCATTCCTGTCTGACCTGATCTAGGTGATCATTCTCCAGCAGGTGGGTTGGACTGGATGACCTTTCAAGGTCCCTTCCAATCCCTAACATTCTGTGATTCTGTGATCTATATGATAGTATATTTTCTCTCTTGATGAAGTCTAGGAATGAAAGTCTGGTGTGCATCTCAGATGAAATGCTGGTAGGAGCAAAACCATTGTTTCTTATTTATTAAGTTCCTTGCTTATTCAGGTCTCACTATTAGTATGGGGTTCTTCAAACTGCTAGGGTGTCTTATAAAGTATTTGGAAGCTTCTTACATAAATATGAAGTAACAAGGATATTAGTGTGTCATCAAGATTTACTCTCTGCCACAAAAAAATTTCATGGAAGAGGAACAATTATTATCAATCTGCATAAGACTTCTCTCAAAGAGAACAAAGCCAGAGAAAAAGCACTTATCTTTGTCAAATTTTACAACCACATGTAGGAACTGTTCTGACAATGAAATTAAGTTTGTTCTATAAATATTGACTGGTATTACTGATACTTTATTATTTGTTTCTTTATTGACTGGGTCCTGGACTGGTTTTTGCCTGTTTGGTTTTGTTTGGTTGGTTTTGGGTTATGGGTTTTTTTTTTTTTTGTTGTTGTTTTTTTTAATTTGTTTTTTCTTCGTTTGTTGGGTTTTTTGTTTGTTCTTGTTGTTTTATTTTTTTCTTTTAACCACTACAATTGTCAGACTACCTTTACAGTTTTGTGGAAGAGTGGATGACTCAAGCTGATACAGTTAATTTCCTTGGCCTACTTTTCCATAAGGCTAGGTAAAAATTATATGCAGTCTTGCATTAAAAGAAAAATAAATAAATTAAAAAAAAGGAAAAAAACCAGTAACCTATCTAAACAAAATCTTTTTAACATTATGCACCAATTATGTTATTTTCATGGTATAAAGACTGCCTCTGTTTCTCTTCAGGATTTCAACACAAATACTTGTTGAACAGATTTTGTCATCTCTGTCTAATAATAAATACATTATGTAAGATTTTGTTTTTTGCTAGGGTTTTTGGTTGGTTTGGGGTTTTTTTTTCCCTCCAGAAGCTAGACCTTATTTATCTTAGTCATGGAGCCCAAGATTTTAGTGTACGGTCTTCAGTTTCTTGTGTCAATTATGTGCTCTTAATAATTTTCCTGGTTTTACTGCTCGCTTAATATTTTCCCATTTTATTTCTAATTTCTGTCTTTCACCAAATTCATCTTGTTCCTTGAGAGAGGTTGTTTTCTTATATGTGGGCCTTCCTTGAACTCAATAGTAGTTATTTTTTTCTCTCGAAGATGTCTCAAAGCACACTGGTACAAAATTCTTGTTTGGTTTCTCAGGGGAAGTTATGTTCATTATTATTCTGTTACTTGAACTCTAACATATAAGGAAGGTCCTTCAGAAGTCTAATGAGAAATCATAAGACATTACACTTTTAGTATGCATTCTTACCTTTATTGGAAAGATAATTATTTGTATGTAAGTTAAACTGCCTTTGCCGCTTGAACAAAGGTAAAGCTGTGTAAGCTTTCTACAGTGGATGCAACTCTTACTATATGAAAAGAACATATACTTGTACAGATTAGGCTTTATCTGTTCACAAAAGCTTTCACAGTGCATCTTTCTTCCATTTTGACTATACAGGTACAGCTCAAAAAAATAGTCATCAATTTGCTTTGCTTTAAGATGGGTTACATCTGAGGTGTACAACATAATTCTGTTCTTTATCAAAACTAGTTGGGAAGTTGGTTTATGTTGTCAAGATTATGCATTGAATTCTGAATTTTTTTTCATACCCTTGGAAATGTACTAGGTTTTAAGATGTATAGTCCAAGATGTAACAAAATTCTGGAAGTCACTACTGGAACCAATAATTTATAACATATTATGACATTTTATTGTTTCTTTACTATCTGAAAATAAAAGCAGTCAGTGGGATAATACAAAAAAAACATAATGGAGTGAGCTTATTAATAGAGCTATGTTGCAATAATTTCTACAAAGCACTGTGAATATGCTATACAAGCAATGGCAGAATTTGTGTGACTGTTTTAATAAGAAATGTCTTTTTACATGCCTCACTGACACCTGCACAAAACCTGTGTGTATATGAGACTAATTTAGACAATGTTATTAATGGCTTCAGCTAATGTGAGAAGCAGACTGGGATATGGTCAGAAGCTATCTGGTTTATGCTCATTCTAAAGAAAAATAAAGCATGGCAGTTTGGAGGAAGTCATTGAGGCTGAAAATAAAACTAACTCCTCTGAGATTTATCAGATGTTCCTTACTTAGAATTCCAACTTAATGTAGAGTTGGAAATTTATCTGTTACTGCTTGATCATTTCACAACAATGATCAGGAGTGCTTTCTTTTCCTGCCTACTTATAAAGCTGCAAATTCTTCTGACAGATATAGATATTATAGCTACCCATACCTTTATCATCCCTTAATTGGACTACTGAGAGGACTCTGTAAAATTGTTCCTACTGAGTCTATTTAGAGGCTGAAGCTGGAGATGGATGTGCTACTCTTGTGACTTCTGTAACAGGTTAAAATGTTGTGTGCCTATCCCACTCATCTCTCATTTGTTGGCTTACTTTCCCTCCCTTTAGAAGTTACTACTTTGACAGCTCTCCTTTATGTGACATTTTAATCAAGCTCTACAAAATGAGGGAAAACCTCATTCTTATTAAATATGCAAGACTGTTTGTATTGTCTAGACAGAATCTTTTTAGAGAGCTGTGTTACATACACGTCTGACAGCAAAACAGAGGAGATCAAATTAGGAAGCTGTGAGCCTCCATGTGTGACCAGGAAAAGATAACCTGTTTGCAGAGCTCCACTGCAGCAAGAGAAGTTTGCCTGCCCAAACTGAGATGGTGGTCTATAGCAACCTTGAGTACTTTGAGTTCTGCACTGGCTGAGCATTCTTTTCCACACACTGCTTTATATGTGTATTTTGACTTCAAAATTGAGCTATTTCTTACATGAAAGTTTTCTTCACTTTTTCACAATGAAATGGGAATAAGCTTTTTGTATTTTAAGAATCCAGAGGTAAACATATTCTGCAGTGCTTTATGATTATTTATTTGTCAATACATCACCAGAAAACCTTCTCTGATATAAAGCTTGAACTTTTCCATTCTTACTTTAAGCCCATTGATGCAGTTTAAACCCTGTTTTTCACCCTGAGTGACTCTTCTCCTGCCCTAGATTTACACTTCCAAGATATTCAGGGACTGTTATCGAGTTCCCCTTTTTCAGCAAAAAGACACGGTATATTCTATTCATAATTTTAAATCTGTATTCCTGTACTGTCCCTACAGTTTTGTGATAGTCTGTGTTGTACAAAAGATCTTTAATTTTGGTGCAGGGTTTTGGTAATAAGAAACCTGCAAAAGAGCACGCACTCCAACTCTGCTTCTTCTTGACCAACACAAAACCCCATGGAAGTTAAGTAGCTGGTTTGATACTCGGTACAAAGAGAAAGACTATTAGGTTATAACGTGTCCCTTTTCTTTAAAAACAGCCAAAACCAACAGTGCCTTTATCATTTGTGTCTGTAATGTTAATTAAGTTCTATTACAAATACTTGTCCAATTCACCTCTGTGGTCAGTAATTGTTACCTTTTAATGATAACGATAATACAATACATAGAAACCCAACTTGGCAAATGAGATCTGTTGATGCAGTGCAGTAGACAAATACAACAAGAAGACAGTCTTTTCAGTAAGGATATCACAGTCTTAATAAGCCCAAACAACTAAGTCAAGATAGCAAACAGAAAATTAATTAAGAACATGATAAGAATTAGAAGGAAATGAGGAGACAGACTGGTCGGCATGACAGTGGTGGTTTCTGGATTGCTGGGCCTATAACAACATCTCTACAAATTTAGAGTTAAAAAAAAAAAAAAAAAATCACAGCCGCTGTAACAATTTACTAGACAAACAATCATCAGCTTTAAAAATATTTATGTGAAAGTTATGAAAACCAAGTCCAGATTTTATCACCTGCAAGGTCACTATGATCAGGAGAATCCCAATATTTTATATTCTTGTTCTCCTCCCAAGGGGTGAATAACCTCAGTAATCTGGACAGGATTGGTGCACAGACAGAATTTTAAAGAGAGGAGTAAGATCCAGGTTAGTTACTCGTCAACAAGTACCATCAATATTTCAGTAGCACTGGAACACTAGAAGGTGGGATGGTGGCTTTTTTAATGGTGGCAGGTATGAAAAAGGACCCTTTCATTTGAAAAAGCCTATGTGTGCAAGATGTGAGAATAAGAGATGAGGGGACCAGCTTTGCTGCTTGTGAGAAAAAATAATAGAAATATTCCTGTTCATAAAACTTTCACTTGAGGGAAATATTTGTATGTTATTCATTAGAGCTCTGATTTTGAAGATTTTTTTCTATCACCTCATTAATTTACAGATGATGGTCCTGATATTTTTCTTTTCAGAAGAATGAAATCTTGGCTATTGTAATATTTATGAAGAAGTTTCTGTAGGATTCCTCTTGGGAACGTAAGTTGCACTACAGTTTTGTAATATAAAAGATATTTTATACATTTTTCTTCCTCCTTCATCTTACTTATGCACCTTATACACCTTTAGGGGTCAGTTGGCTGTGTACAGGCTTTAATGCAAAAAAAATTTCAGTCTCTTGGATTTTCAGCTTCACAATGAAAACACATATATTTTAATTTGAATGGTTTTTTTTACATGGGTGTTTTACATTGTTTTTTACCCAAATAGCTTTTAGTATTCGTGTATATTTAGATTATAGCAAAGCTGATATTTTCTGTAAGTGCAATAATTTATTAATCTCTCTACAGGATAAAGTGTGTGCTTTGGTGAAAAGTAGATCAAAGCAATATATTTCTGTTAACTAGACATTTCCACTAAAGATATGTCAGCATCTGCTCCTCGGAGAATTTCTGGGCATAATTTAGAAAGAAAATTTTGCAAATGTCACTCTGTTTGAACTAGAACAAAAATGCATCTTGTGTAAACACAATAGGAATTTCCTCTTGTGTTTCTCAGAATTGCAGTATGGGTTTTGTAGAGTGATATGTACAGCTCTCTGCATGTGTTGTAATTGAAACGTTGTATGTTACGAGATTCAGGTTTTGATCTCTTCTTCATAATAGTCACTCTTTAATCTTTTTCTCTCTGTTGCCTCATTTTGCCTTCTCAGTGTATTACGCATGCTGAATACCATTATTGCTTTTGGTTATTAACTAGGGATGGATTTGGAAAAAGTAATTTTGTGCTGGCTTGATGTAACAGAATAAGCTGTCAAACATCATACCAGGTGACAGTGTGATGTCCTTCTGTGGAGCTGCAGCACAGTATGTGTTACAGCTGGAAGGTTATAGGTAATCAGAGAGGATTACCAATGGCAGCTTTATTAAATATCTGTGGAGGTCTACTGTGGCTGTGACCAGATAATATGAGCTTCCAGTATGAAAACAGGAAATTATTAATAAACTAGATTGGCTGTTCTGAATGCCCTTGCAAAAGTTTATCTAATTTTATTTTCTAGGGAGATTAATGTCAAGTATTAGATTTATTATTACTTAAGATGTAGGCCTTTTATGCTTTGAAGTGATTCCTTTTTAATTTGTTATATTTCCCTGGATGTTTGATGATATTAACATTGTTTAAACCAGAATGTTTCTATTCTCATTTTCTGGTAAGTAAATTTTGACAGTTCAGAGTACACTGTTTTATGTTGGGGTTTGGGGTGCTTTTTTTTTTTGTTTGTTTTAAGCTATAATAAAATATAGTTCAGTGAAGATAAAAACCAGCTTTAATGTTCTTCGTGTTCTTTCTGTCCAACATCATGTTTTATGTATTAAAAACTTACTTTTATTTTGTCATTTCCTGTAACTTCTATTGTACTCACCTTTTTACATTCTGAAAAGTTATAACGGGTTTAATCCAACACTTTCAGCCAAAACTAATATTTCTTAAGGCAGAAATTGCAGATTTACTTGCGTTAAATTACTTAAACAGCTTTGCATAAAACTGTAAATTAAACTTAAGAGTGTGAAGAAATCATATCGTCAATTTAGATACACCTTTATCTCTTCAGAAAGATTAAAAATGTAACACCTTAGGTTTAGCACTATGAAGTTTGACAAGCATTGAAACAAAAAAAGGAAGTGTAAATTTTACTAATCAAAACATCTGTACTATGCAGCCATTTACATTTTCCTATCAAGACATGAGAGAAATGTTAATTTTAGACGACTCTTTTTATGACCTATAATTACTGTCATTAAGAAAGCTCTAGAGACTTACAGGGAGCTTTGACTGAAATACAGTTTGACATGTTCTATAATTAATGCTGAATTAACGTTCTACAGTATGTACCTCAGAAGAAAAAGGTTTCTTTTTTGCTCAAAGAAAAGTTAAAGAAATTGTATTACAGTAATGCCTGCTAACATCACTATATTTAAAGTTATGTCACTGGTTCCTATGCAAACCCATTTTTCAGTAGCTTATCATGTGGCTATTAAAGGATCTTTAGATTTAGGCAGGGACTGAATATGATTTCAACCCATAGGTCTTTTGTATTCCTTTTTCTTTTTTTTCTACTATTCAGAGGCACATTTCCTTAAATGTTGCTTTGACAACATGAAAAATTCTTGTCTATATTAAGTATACCTATGTTCTTTACAGGTTTGGGATACACATTTGAACTTGCTATAAAAAAAAATAAAATTGAAGTTTATGCACTAAATAAATGAAGTTTTCATTTGTAGTCCCACTGTGAGCCAAGTATATACAAATTGAAAAAAAAAAAATCAGGTCAGGTATTTGGTATAAGTATAAAGTTATTGATTGTATTATTACTGAAGCATCTCTTTCATCATTATCTGCTTTACTTTATGCTTTCTGGCAACACTGTGAACACTGTGATAATTTAAAAACTATTCTGATTCTACTAAAATATCTAAAACTTCCACTTTAAAACAAATAAAAGAAATATCAAAACAATCCTAATAGTTCAAGGGGCCATGTAAACAGAACAAATTTAATGAAAATCATACTTTACATATTGGGCTGAACAATATAGTTCAATACATAAAAGAACAAATGAAATTTTAGTGGCTTGCTTTATAGATATAATGTGCATTAAACATTAGCAAGTATAAAAGTATTTTTAAATATTGTAAGGTGAATCTATAGGACTATTAACAATATCCTGAACAGAGAGAAATATATATAAAGAACAAGTATCTTCAAATTACAGGTTATAATCCAATCCCAATCTCCTACCATAGATTAAAGTCCAAAAACATCAGGAATTTCAGGTTTTATATATTTTCTTCTAAAAAATAGGAGTGAGATAACATTCTTAATGTTAACATAACTTAATCTATCTGCCTATCTTTAATTGTTATGAAATTATCTTTGCAAGAATTTATCTGCCCTTTAAACTATATGTTGACCAACTTCATACTGCAGCATTAAGTTGCACTGCCTGTAACCTACAGGAAAAAGTCTTATCATCATTGTAAATAAGTGGATCTTTCTATTTAAAATATCAAAATTTTAAATAATTATGATTAAATTAATAGGGCCAAACATTGTTTTTACACTTGTTTCACATTGCCTTTATTTGCTCATTTTACAAAAGTACAAAACCCTCACATTTTACATTTCATATTAATACTTCTCATGTTTGTGATCATTCTATTTATTTTATGTAATCCTTTTTTTTTTTTAATTTGTAATGAGTGTATTTTAAAGAATGAGCAAGTTTCATCCTACTTGTTACGTACAATTGATTATAGCTATGTTGATGTAGTGGTTTTAATACTCATTTATATATCTTTTGAAAGAAATTTTTTTTTTTTTAAAGAAATTCTGAAGTGATATAAAGCAGTGTAGATCTCGTGTAGTTAGCTGAGCTTTACTGATTAATACCCACTGAAGAGTTGTTCACATATAATGCCTTGAATGCCAGTTCATGCTGAAAAAATAAATCTATGCATTGCTCAGTATGAAGTCAATTATTCTATTTGAAAGGTTATAATTTATTTAGAACTTCAGAATTAAAAACAAATCAAAAACATTTGCCTACAATGAATTTTAGCAGCCCTTTCTTACCATTCACCTGCCTAGGTTTGGTGTGGTCTTGCCACATCTTGTCTCACACACCTGTGTCGTCTTACACACCTGTGTCATCTCACAGATCCTTTTTTCCTATGTATGAATGCATATATTGGATAGTATTTCTATTGTAGGTACTTGTACAATCCCACCACAGATTTCTTCCTTGTTGAAAATTAGATATTTCCCAATTTTTATTTCCTACTTAGTAACAGCTCTGTGAACTCTTACTCTATTTTTCAAGCTCAATCAACGTAAGTCAAATAGTTTCTTTAGTATCTAACATATTTTTAGTTTTAATACAGATGACTAATCCATTGGTTAGGAACAATTTCCTTGTATGTTATTAACATATCATACTCATCTAGGTTTTTATAACTCTAATTATTTCTTTTATTCATCTAACTTACATGTAGCTGTAACGACTCAATGGTCAGCAATTCTTGGGATTATTCCTAAACTTTTTTGAAACATTCCAATACTTTTAGCAGATTGAAATGGTAACTCTTCTAATAATGCATAAGAAAACAAAAGTGTTAAACAGATATTTCTTATGCATTTGGAAAGAACTAATATGAATATGATGACTTACTCCCTGCTTCATCAGTGGCTGGGGAGTTTGTTAAACAACATCTACTAGAGATGCACCTTTTAAGGTGAATCTTACTTCATCTTTCATTTCCAGGCCTTGTTAAGTTACATCTGCTTTTAGAGAATACAAATACAAAAAAAAAAAAGTATACTTACCTACTCTTCCTTAATAGATTACTCTGGGAACAAAAAAAGTTCTACTCATGATTGAGGTATATGATTAGCCCATTGATGTATGGATATATTTTAAATAAAGATCTATCATATAGAAGTGTGCATATGCAATGAATAAGATCAGTTTCTCATATCCTAACTTTGTAAATAACAGAAGAAACAAGAACATGAAACAGCAAAAGTTGTTGTCTGGCATTCTTATCACTTCCCTAACATATAGCAAAAGATATAATTCCATATTTTAAATATGCTATTGTCTGTGTTTTGCAAAGTATGATAATTATTTACACTGATACTTTTGTCTTCTTGAAAGCATAACCAGTAGGGAATTGTCTTTTGCTTTGTCTTTCAAAATTACCCTTAAAGTAATCTTTTGTCACTCCTCCATATTCTGTTCTGGACTGGAGTCCTTACTGAGTGTGAAACAATGATCAGTAATCACAGATGAACAAGGAAGTGTCCAAAAGTATTAAGAGCAGACACAGGGATATCCCAATGCTCAGATAATGAATGTTAGCTGTGTCTCAAGGAAAAGCTCCCAGTCTATATTCTGGCAATGTTCCAAGTCTGGGGAGGGAAAACAACTCCACATGTGTACTGAAAATAATCTAGTGAAGATTTAACTCCAATGGTAAAGAAAGTCAGTAGTTTGAAAAGTGAAGAGTGTGGACTTTTGTAAGATTTTTAGACAAAAAAGAAAGAGAAAAAGAAGGAAATATTTGTAGGATTGAATAACTTTTTCAGGGTATTTTTGAAGTTGGCAAATGTTTAACAAAGTATTGTTAAAGACTTGAACAATTTGGTACTCTCTCTTGAGTCAAAAGAGTTAAAAATTTTGTAAGTTCACAATCCTGTTTCAAGAGAATTAAAACCTAGTTAATATTATTTAAGATAAACATAAAGAATAGGAAAAATGAATTCTTTTTCTTGATGTTTGGTTTTGGGGTTTTGTTTTAGTTTTGTTTGGTTTGGTTTTTTTAACAGGTGCTCTTAGTACCCTTGTAGGACAATTATACTGCCCAGAAAAGGAGATCTGGAATAGCTCTGTGATCCATGTATCAATAAGCAAAGCCATGTTTTCATTGATATGCACATCTAGAAGTCTTTCTCTGCCATTAAGACATTTGTGAGGGGTATAAAGAACACTATATTGTACCTTTTCAACATTTTCTACTCACTGGTTGTTTTCTATCATGAGTGTTTTGCTCAAAAATTATGGTATCCTAAATAGGACTGCTGCTGCAAACTAATTCTTAACTGGTAGTAAAATACATTTAAGAACATTGCCACACAATTCACAGGTTCTTGTACTACAACTGTTTCCTTTTTTTCCTTTCTGAGTCAGGAGAACTTTAGAAGTGTGGTGTTCATGTGAGAACTCATCTAGATTCTGTTTCTTTGTACTTAGTATAAGAGCACCCACAAGGTTTTGACAGTGGTGTTTATTTATTTACTTATCCATTGAATCTAGTGAGAAGTAATTTTTGTTCTTCACTGGAGTTGTTAGGATTATCAATTTTTTTTCAGTGGCTCTTGCAAGTAAATCATGTCATATTACCCCATTACCAGTATATTTACAGTACTACCTTGCCATTTCTTTCATAGTGTATCTGCAATAACGGGACTACCATAAAAATGGTATTTTGTTGCACCTCTTAAAAACTAGACTAGAGAGTTAATGACAACCTACTCTGTTTTGGAAGTGATTTTCCTCCTCGAACAAAGGAATCTTTGGTATTTTTCTGTGCTTTTTACATATAGGATGCCTTTTTTAATACATTGCTCTTGGTTACATTTTTTCAGTTCAAAGTCACTTTAATAAATATGTCTAGTGTACAAAATAAAGCATTACAACAAATTTATATGCTGCTGGTTTCCTGATACAGAGTTGTGACAGTAGACAAATCAAGTTTTATAGGGAGCCAGTACAGAGCGGTACTACAATATGATTCCAATTACCTCATACATGGCAACATCACGGTAGCCATTTTATTCTGCTTCATCACTACAGGGAAGAGGCAATGGAGTCAAACTTTTCTTCCTTTCATTTGTCTTCTGGTGGAGTTGCTGCTAGTCAATTGGTCAATGAGGACCTTGAAGTCAATCAGAGAAAGATTCTTCCCTGCTGAGAGAAAGGGTAACTGCCACATGCTCACCTATCCAGATACACCTCTGTCTTCTTCCTTAATCTGCTTGGCAGAAGGAAGCTCTTTTACCTCATGAAAAAAATGGGGAAAAAAATCTTTTCTTCCACCATATTGGGCTTTAACCGCGACAGTGCAGTTTAAGGTACAGGCTGTAATAAGGGCAAATTTTCCACTTACTTATTATATAGACACCAACTGCTTATTGATTGTGAAAAATTATTTTACCTCGTACGAGTTTCTTGCCCATTACCTAAACTGGCAGGTTTAAATTTTTCACAAAAGTTGTTTCAATTAACCTGACTGCTCAGGTTATGGTTAGGATTCAGTTAGCTGCTTCTGGTGTACAGGAAACTGTTAACAAAAGGTGCTGGAGCTAGATTCCTTCTCAAAATGAAATGCAGTTCAGAAGATGGTGAAGACATCTCTAACACAGACGTGGAAGCATGTCAAATGCATGATATATATCTATACACATATTTGCATATAGGTGGTTTTCTGGGGGGCGGTGAGCAGCAGTAGTTGTGTGTCACTTTTACGGTTATTGATACAATGCAAGTAGCAGTTTTAATTCATTGAGTTTCAGTATTGTATGTTTATGGGTTTATTTAAGTTGTTCAAATGGAATACTTTTATGCCTTTACATTTTTATGATTCATGGCATTTGTGCTTTAGAATCTTATCCATGTACCTAGGGTTTTTTCAGCAGCTTTTATTTATTTTTAAGATAGAAGCATATTGCACCTTTAAACCATAGCTAACAGAAAGGGGGGGGGGGGGGAAAAGGGGGGGGGGGGGGGAAGTCCTGGTTTGAGTAGGAACCTAAACCTCAACAGGAAGATAGGAAAGTAAATGTATTCATGAGATGACTCAATGTTGCATTCATGAAGCAAAGACACATCCTGACTGTTCAAAATTGTCAGATAACTAGAATAAAGTGAATTAGGACAATTATATCTTTTCCTGTAACTGTTGCATAAACTAATCCAAACAATGCATAGAAGGCTTTGTGGTTTTTAATATTGTTATATAAAATTACATCTTTTTTCCTGTAACTTTTAATAGGTAAATGAGATATCTTTGTTACCCTATAGCATGGTTTTTGTAGGTTAAAAATACAGTTTTGAAGTTGTGCCTGAATTAATTGAGCTTTGAGGTGTCACAGCAATTTTTAAGGGCACTAAGACTTTTTTTCTAAATTTCCTTGAGAAAGTAGAAAGAAGAATAATTGTCCATTCTGGTACAAACATGAGCATCAGTCCTAGCAAAATAAATCTCACATTCATTGGAAAAAAAGGTGCTGTAACCTGGGGTACTTTTATTACATTACCATCGTCCATGCCTGGCAATTTCCCACTGGGTAATCTGAGAATGTGCTTTTATATAATAAAAATATCCTTTCTTTTCTTTTGTTCTACTCTTCCAGATAGTAATTGTTCTTTTATGAGAGTGATTGAGAAAGAGCTGTAAAACAAAACAAAACAAACAAAAAAACCAAACAGACACTGGAAGAAGATGATTATTCCTTTTGGGAACAGCAAGCCCTGAATGGGGGGCTGGAGAGAAAGTTCACAGCACCACAGTTTCTGGTGCAAATCTGCAGGTCAAGCAGAGATTAAAAATGCTGCAAGAAGCAGAAACCACCAGCCAAGACTCAGAGGAGATGGAACAAAGCTCCCTAGGGAGTGACCAATGCGATTTTGGTGGAGTTTGCTGCAAATTTGGATGACATTTGTAGACTAAGCTTAGAAATCAAGCCCAGAAACAGACCATTCCTGCAAAGGCTCAATGAGATAGAAAAGCTGATTATAAACATTTATCTTTGTTTTGTCTTTCCTACTTATCTTGATGCCCTGCTGTTTAAGAGAAGAAATTACAATTACCCTGTTAGCATTCTAATAGCAATGAGCTTTTTTAGGTGAGAAGCCCTTTGGTTTTCTTTGGAGACCCTCCTGTAGTGGTACATGTGTTTGAAATGGGTCCCACCATACCTTGAGTGACTTAGGGTGGCTAAATGTTCTTTAACATGAATGCCCATCATATGGACCTAAACCTCCATGGCTGTAGTGGCAGCACTTGTTGCTGCAATCCCAACCTTTCCCGTGTCCCTAAGCACATGTTTCCACCCTTCCAGGCTGGCTTTGGATCGTGTTGAACTCTTTTCCAAACCGCTTCAGCATGCTATCCTCACAGAAAATTAGTTTGTTATAGTGTCTTAAATGTGTGGGCTTAAATAGTTTTTAGCAGAGTCGGAGGGGCAGAAGTAAGTCAAGAGAGGCTGTGTTAGGAAAGAAGAGGCAGCAAGAGTATTTAGGTTAGTCTGAGCTAGCATGGAAATTTGGTAGTCATGCAAACACAGGATCTACCTCACCTCTGTTTTTGGAGGGATCTCTTTTGATAAATGCACTATACATTTCTTAAAGATCTAGCCTGCAGTACATTCACAGAGGAGTCATCATTTGACATACCTAGTTAGCACAATATCCCCATATTGGTTGGGTTTTTTTTCTTCCTCAGATGACATCCGTGCATATCAAGAATACTGACAGTTTAACCACGTACACTTCTTAACTTGTGTGTTTACCTTCCTAACTTGTGTGTGTTGCCACGTGTGTATACTGGAGAATAGCAATTAGTAAACTCAATGACATATCTCTTCTTTCATAGATTAACATACAGGGACCCAGTGATGCAAATTTGAAACAATCAATATGTACAGTAGTTTCTCCCAATCTTGTTGCTTCTATTTAGATGTAGGGAAAGACAAGTAAAATATTAGAAAGTATTAAAATGTATGAAACCTCTCAAGTCCATTCATCCTATTAAATAAAAAAAAAAGAAATTAACTCAACAGTCACATCAGAATTTAAACATACTTGTTTTCTACTTCACATACAATTTACTTGCCTGCCACCATATTCATCTGCCATGTTTTGATTGAAACAATTTTATTTGTTTGTTGTGCTGTTAATTATATATTCAAGAATAATTTCACATTCACCATTCCATTCTTGTCTGATAGCTGTCACTAAAAAAAATCCTAAAATAGAAAACAGCATATTGGAAACTTTATTTCCTATTTGAATTACAAAACCTCTTCAACATTTACTACACTGTGTCGCTTCATATGTTTAATCCCTAAATATGTTACTTTTGTTTTCTGTAAAATTAAATCAGAAGGATGTAAAACATTATCCCTGAGGAATGTGGTGCTTAAAACTAGATGTTCAATGCACCCTCTATTTGAGCTGCCACCTAAGCAAACAGCCCAGCTGGCCTGCAATTTGAATACACAGATTCCTGTAGATAGGAAGGTGCCCAGCCCCAGTTAGCTTGCAGGTTCCCCAGATCCAGTCCAGACAAACTGAATTTAGCTAACCTAATACAAGCAGCAGCCTCAAGTGCAATATAAACCAGAGTATTAAAATGCATGGACTATTGTTCTAGTGTTACCTAAGGGTAGTGGTAGATATAGATGGATGCCAGATGTCTTTCATGACAGACCTGCCAAGCTGCTCCCAACACCAAGCTTAGGGCAGTTTCGATGGGCACACCTGCCACCTCTCCTTTAGAAGCCAGCTCACTGTGCTGGCCAAAAGACTTCTGAGACAAAAAGGAAGTAAATCAAGAGGAAGGAGGGAGACTTCATGTCTAATCCCTGCTCCTAGAACAATTTTTGCTTTTTTTTTTCTTCTTACCAATGACTGGATAATGTAAACATGCAGATAGTTCAGGAATCAGAAGTTTCTAAAAACTAGTTTTTCTATTTGTCCACTTATTCATAGTGATGTGCATCCATAACACTTCTTTTCACACCCACAGCATGATTTTTATGTGGTATTCTCTGAGGCAAGAAGGTGAGTCTACTGATGCATTATGGATTTGTTAAAACATGAATTAGAAATTGTGCTTCTTTCAGTGATCTCAAAGGAAAACCTGGATTTTATTAAAGACATGCAGCCAAATTGTTGCTAGCTTTTCATCTTTATTCCCCAAAGCATAGCAGCAAAGAAAAACTTCACTGTTTAAGAGGAAATCACACAATATGGGTTTGCACAAGCAGCATAATAGTCCCTTTTCCAAACTTCTGAGTCCATTGTGTAAGTCTTTCCCCATAAAATAATCTTTGGTCTTCCTCCACATTATTTGCATCTCTTTTATATTTCTGCAGGAAATGTCCTTTTTATTTCCCTTTTTTCTTCTTTTTAACAAACAGTGAAATTAGCTGAAGTAGGAGTTCAAAGTAAAGGTCCTTGTACTACTTCCCCCTCCTTTTTTGCCCATAAGCTTCCTCTTTCATGAAAACTTGCTGTATTAGGACAGATATTTCCAGGAATTAAATTGAAAATATTTGGATGTTTCTGTAGCTTAACAGTAGAGAACTTTTATTTCAATCACTCTTTTTTTTATACGTGATGCAGTGGATCCATATTTATTATTTGGTTTCAGAATCAGAAAACTCTCCAATGTATTACATTACATTGTCTTAAGTTCTTAAAGTACAAGCTACTGAATATTCTTGATTACTCTCTGGTCTCAAGAACATACTTCAATATAGTGTCTGTCATTTTTCTTCACCATATATCAGAAAAGAAATAAAATGAGAGTAGTTACTGATATACTAATAGGGCATTACATGTCATTTACTACCTTCATCCCCAGAGCAAATATGGGAAAACAGTAGATTGATTCTTGTGTTTATTGGCTTCAAAGCACAAGAGAGCTGTTGAGAAGGATGTTGTAATTTTCAGTTGAATCAGCCACAAACTGCTTGTCGTCCTCTTATCTTCTAGTGAAGAGGGCAAGGGGAAAGTTTATTGTGATTTAAGGAGTGCATCTAAATGCTACTTTCACTTGCAATAATTAAGAGAACTTGTGCATTGCCCAATTTGATCTAATCTATTGCTGAGGAGGCTGACCACATTGTGATCTGGCACTCATGTTACATCTGAAGCTAGATAGCAATTTAGGAGTCCTGCCATTTTCTCTCTAACATCTGAGTTTAACGAATATTCTTTAATCAACTGAATCTAAGCCACCATTAAATGTTTCTCCTACAGGAATTTAGGGATCTGTGCTTATCAGAGCAGTCAGTAAAGAGAAAGAGATACCCATAGAAGGCAGTTCAAAGATCAAGAATTGGCGTTTATATTTGTCTCCCAGGAACAAGGAGGGAGATTAGAGTGTCTCCGGACATAATCTTCACCAAGATCAGATGGCAAAGGCACATAGCCTTGTTGGTCTAAGGGCATAAAACAGGAGGGGGGGGTTAAAAAAAAATCAAAGATGACATATCTCATCCGATAAGCAGTTAGGATGAATCTAGATATATTGAGGCACTCGCCCAGGCTCCTGAACAATGTGATCTATAAGAGCTTGTCTCCCCCAGTGATCCAGCAGAGGCTGTAATCTCTCGGTCACATTAAAGATTCCAGTGCTCCTTACCCTGGCCCATACTTAACAGTGACAAACATCTAGGAAAAAAAAAAAATCAGATTGGAATTAAGTTGTGTCCTCTGTGGCCTCTCATCAGTGAAATGAGACTGTACTTCAGCAGATGGAAGAATTAGGAAGTTGGGTGGTCAGGTCAGACAGATGCCCACCAGACTATTCCTTCTGCTGAAGGTGTATCTTCAGAAAAAACAAAGAGTGTAGCAGTGGGTCAATTTTAAATACCATAGCGAATCTAAGATATCTTGTTCTCGGATCTGCTGAGGGCACTGGTGTTGCTCTGTGTTTTTTCACATGATCCCAAGAACAGCATCTACATATGCATAGTATTTTTTAAGAAATATTTAAAGGAATTAAAGCCAATAACTTCATTCTTGTCTGCTGTATTGCAGTATTTAAAAAAATGATAAATTTGAATTAGGGTGTTGGTTTTTTTAAAAAAAACATCACTTCAGTAAGTAATGAATTACTAATTCAGCAATTACTTTATGTAGCATGAGTAATGCATTGCTTCTGATTTAAAGTAATTACATGAGTCAAAATTCCTAATTAACTTATGCCATTTTTCAAACTTCAAGTAATTTTTTTCTTCTCTTTTTTTTTTTTTTCCATTTCCTATAAAGTAATTCTGGAATTGATTATAAATTTGTTCATCCTGTAAGCAGCATCTTTAATTACAAGTGTTTCTAATAAGTGCTTTCAGGCCAGATTTTTCAGAATTGACTTGTAATTTTGAATTCTTAACCTGACAAACCAAAAGAATAATTGAATTTTAAGCAGTAGAAATATGGGAAGATTTAACAGCAGGTACAAATGAATACCCACGAAATTATAGATTGTCTTTCAGAAATTTTGCCTTTTCTAAAACAATCTGAGAAGGGAAAAAATTAGCTGCAGACCTGGACTACATTGTGCATCCCTCTAACACGGTTGTGATAGACAAATAGGCAAAAGAGGGAACCAGGATTCACAATTCATTAATCCCCTTCTCCTTTCATGCCATAGAATTTCTCAATTTAAAAGCCTCTCAAGCTATTGTATCTTCTGTAGTCACCAATTATCCAAAGAAAAATGCTGGTAAAATGTAAAATTACCAGTCCATTTGGTATACTGGAATTACTAGGAATTTAATGAAGAGATACTAACAATATCTATATAAGGAGGTTTGCAGGACTACTCTTTCTATCTCTCTGCCTATCTGCCTAACATTATCTAAGAGAAAAAGGAAGACCCAGGGAAACTACAGGCCAGTCAGTTACACCTCTCTGCCCAGAAAGATCATGGAGTAGATGCTCCTGTAAACTGCGGTCACTCTGAGGGAAAATAAGGGCATGATTTGTGTCAGCCAATATGTCTTCACCAAGGGTAAATCGTATCTGACAAATGTGGTGGTCTTCTCTGATAGGGTTACAGTGTTGGTGGGTAAGGGAAGAGCAAGTGACACCTTCTACCTGGACTTGTGCAAAGCGTTCAACAGTGTTCCACACAACACCCTCATCTCTAAATTGGAGAGACATGGATTTGATGGATGGATCACTTGGTAGATAAGGAAGATGGGCACCCTCAAAATGCTGTGGTCAACAGTGTGATAGCTGAGTGTAGAAGGGTAAGTACTGGCATTCTTCAGGGGTTGGTACCGGAGTTGGTGCTATTTAACATCTTCATCAATGAAAGAGATAGCGGGAATAAGTGCACCCTCAGCAAGTCTGCCAATGACACCAAGCTGTGTGGTGCAGTTGACACACTGGAGGGAAGGGATGCCATCCAGAGGGACCTTGGCAGGCTTGAGAGGTGGGCCTGTGTGAACATCACAGAGTTCAACACGGCCAAGTGCAAGGTCTTGCACCTGTGTTGAGGCAACCTCAAGCACAAATGCAGTCTGGGCAATGAGTGGATTGAGACCAGCCTTGTGGAGAAGTATTTGGGGCTATTGGTGGATGAAGAGCTGAGCATGAGCCAGCAATGTGTGCTAGCAGCCCAAAAAGCCAATCACATCCTAAGCTGATGCAGCCTGGAATACGGTTGTCCTGCTGGCTCTTGTCCAGCTCTTCATCCACCAGTACCCCCAAGGGCTTCTCTACTGGGCTGCTCTTAATCCCTTCACCCCCAGCCTGTATTGATACTGGGGATTGCCCCAACCCAGGTGCAGGACCTTGTACTTGGCCTTATCGAACCTCATGAGATTATTTTTTTTTTTACTTGGCAGAACCATTCACATCATTCAGTGGCTATTCAGTCTACATCTGCAGTAGCCATTCCAAAGAAAAATAAAATACCTTAAAATCGGATAAAATTGCACATGGACAATGTTGTACACTTTCTGGCTGCAAACATGCGCCTCTAGGACAGCAATATATCCACTTGAAACTGCCGAAACCATTTGGGAAATGTGATGAATCACATGCTGCAGAATGGAAGCCTTTGATCCAGTAAAAGCAGCTTGCTGCTAAGACTGAGCTTTGCATTGGCTTATCTTTTTTAATTTAATTCGTGGCAGGTAGCAGATTTCAGTGCACTGGGTTAGCAAATGAGCCATTAGGTGGAATGGGGTTCAAATTCTCTCCTAGGACACATGTGGGAATGACTTTGATGGTTTAATCCTAGTTTTCTACTTAAGCATGTTACAATGTGTGTGCTTGCACATCTAGGCTCTTACAATATTTTTTACAATATTTTTTCATTTATGTTAGTGCATCTGGGTGTGCTCCAGATCTCCTGGGCCTAGATGTGAGCCTTAATTGAAGTAATGCTTCATTATACAACGTTTTCTCCTTACTCGACCACTAGGCCCACTCTTTTCACGCAAACCAACCTGAACCATGGAATACTCACACTGATGAGAAGACCAGGAAGGCTAAGGGCGCTGGAGCACTTACCAGCAGGTCGCTGGAAGCATACAGCATGTGGGTTCAGGAAGGGACAGGTTGGAGAAATAACAGAATGTTTCCTTATAGTTCACCATTCTACACTCACCTTCTTTTCTTAAAAAAAGGAATTGTCTGGTAGTGTTCTAAGCCATTCCTAGTAGTCAATACTCATCTGTTGACATGGTGGAGTTGGTTGATTTATACCTATGGAGTATAGAGGTCAGACTTGCCTGTTAGCCATTTACTCACAGCTGAGATAAATCCCTAAGCAGCCTGGTAACATCCACACACTCCAAGCAATGATTCAGCAAAGATCATCAAAGAAAGGTGGAAATAGCTGTTAGCCACCACTTCTTGCTGCACAGTATGGTTTGTCCAAATTTACTACATGAGTTTGTATATTCATTTGTCTTTTCTGTAGAGACACCAGGCTAGATGGTAAGCCATGTAATGCAGATTGAAACTGATGAAAAATGATAGGAGGATATTTGCTCTCTTTCTTGTGAGGTCATGGTTTATCTACCTAAATCACATTTATTGAAACTTCATTTTTATGAGGACTCCAATTTGCTCACAGTTTTTTGAAAGCAAAGAAAACAGGAGAATACTGTCAATGATTACCTTTCAAAAGTCCAAATAAAAATGATAAAATTACGCAAACCACAGTTCTGTTCCTGATGAGTTTCACTGTGTATCCATATCAGTTGATATTTTCTCATTTGTTTCTAAGACAGAACACCTGAAGTATGAAATATTTTTTTCTAATATTTTTCATAATGAAAGTATAGATGTATGTGATTTATGGCCATTCTATTTCACATTACTGTCACTTAAACATATATAGATGCGTCTGTGTGAATATATATCTATAAACCCCCCCCACATTTGTAACCCTTCTTAAACTTTACAGATCACCCTTTTTGCATCAACATATTTGACATATTTTATCCACATTGTCAGTACAACAGGTAATCATAACTTTCAATTACTAAAGCTTCTTTTCTAATTTCACATAATTACAAGAGCAACCAGAAACAAATTGTGTGTAGTTTAATAATACATAATAATGTTTTAAAGATCTTTAAAAAAGAGTAAATTGCTTTTTGCAGCACTTGTGTAATCTATTATATAACATTAATATGCATAACAGATGAATCTCACAAGAGTAAGCAGGTATTGTTTTGATTTGAATTTAATTAGATATATATTGTCTCTTCCATTATATATTACCATAAGAGGCTTTAATGCATAGTACTCAAAGATTTATTATGCTCAAAAGTTTTAAATGTTGCTGGTACGAGACCACTATTTTAAACAGCATTCAAAAAGGCACACTATCTTTGATAATAATTTTTCTTGGTTTTAACAATAGTAAAATATTATTGAAAGAAGTGGTAATTTTAAGTGTGTGTTTTCATTTGAAGAACATGAATATACTTATGTGTTCTTAAAATTCTACACATAGTTTTACAACATACTTTTATTTGGCTGATAACAGTTTCTAGATCTATTATGGATAAGAGGATTCAGGCCCAATATATTCAGCTCTTACTTGTTTCTTCTTCACATCAATGTTTGTTGTGCTTTAATGTCTTCACTTTAATGTCTGTTTCCATTCAGATTTTTGCTACTGTTACAGATATTAAAAGTGGATTTAGTTTTCTAGAAGTTCATTAGTTTCCTAGAAGTTCATTTCTGCATTGTTATTGATTATTGTGAGTTTGCAGTAGTTGTGGTTCTGGCAATTAGTAAGGAAGGGACTGTTGAGAAGATCAGGTTTTGGCCCATTTAAAGAAACTGCCAAGATAATATTCATTGTGTTGCCTTTTGTGTTGTAAACTGAGGAACTGCACCCAAAAGGGATTGTACAGAGTTCACCAAGTCATTTTATCATTTTACACAGGCCTTAATTATCTATTGGATATTAACCACTATTGATGTGCATTGCATTCCATTTGTAAATACAGAGGTGGGAGTCTTGACGTTCAGCTTCCAAGTTTTAGGTTGTTCAGTCTTCCAGCATTCCCTATTTTTTTTTTTCTTTTTATTATTAAGTATACCAAAATAACACCATCCCTTATATATTCTTCCCATTCTAAATGCAATGAGCTGTGACCAAAGAGCTAATCTTAAAGAAATACATAGCAAAAATAAAAAGTGGAAAGAACAAAACATTTAAACTGAAACACAGCAAGTTATAATCATTCCATTTTTATAAAATAAATCTGATTTCAATTAAAACAACCTCTGGAGGTAGACTAGTGTATATTATAATAAACGGGTAAATGTAAGGCGTGGGAAAAGTTCAGACATTCCTTCTAGCATATTGAATCAATTAATAGCATGTACAAGGAAACCCTGATTATTTGAAAGAGTGGAGAAAAATGGCTTGATTCTTTACAAGTAGTACAGACTATTATTAGTATTCCAGATAGAGTGTGTTCTAGGGAGTCCATCATGTGCTTTGATCTCTCTGCATCCACAGCTGGAAACTTTGCGCCAGTCTCTGGAAGCAGCACGAACTGACAACAGTCGCCTCCATCAGGAAAGTGAGTTAGTGGTTGCAAATGTTAATCAGTGGATGAAAGAACAAAAGTGAGCAAAATTAGGTCCCCTTCTTTTTTTTTTTTTTTCAGTCTGATTTCATTTCCTATAGCCCCAAACAATTAAAGCATTCATAAGAACCCTTTTCTCAACTTACTGCTATATCTTTTATCTGAAGCTCTGCAATCGGTCTTTATAAACACACTATCAAGGGGGTTTTGCCATCACATTTATGTCCTTTTGAATTTGCACGAATAAATAATAAATAGGTTATCTGTAAAAACAATTTTCAGACCTGGTGATAATGTACAATATAAAAGAACTGAATTGTGTGGATAAGAAAAATATGTGTATATGTTCTTATATTTTGTGACTTTTTTAGTGAGATTTTGCAAACCTCCCATATTAACACTTTCAATTTTTATTTTTTTTTTTATTTATAGCAGTTATGAAGATATCCTTCAGGATGAAAATTAATATACCTTCTCAAAGTCATTAGTTAAATGAACGTGTTAAGCTGGTGAGAAGTATCAATCCTCTACATTATTTCTCATAAGATATGCATATACCTGTAATTCTGAATATACATAAAAGCATAAAATTAAGCTCCATCTTCCTTTGATTACCTGAATTATTTAAATACTTGTTGGTATCTTTAATATTAAGCTATAAACTAGATTGCTTTATTAGAGCTTACAGTTTCCTGTGTATTTGTACAAAAACTGTCTAACATCAGGAAGAGAGCTGAAATGAACAAGATAATTAAATGACCCCGAGTCTATCTCATAATGATATGCAGTATGAGAATACAGGAATGGATTCTCAAGAAGAAATAAATTCTCTACAGAAATTGCACAAGGTTATGGGAAATTATTACAAATTTGTTTTGTCTCTTTGCGAGTGCCTTGCCCACATGTATAGAATGGTGTTACTAAAAAACCTGAACAATTTAATGACATAGATTTTCAGTATAAACTCATTCTTGATATGTGGAATTTCATTTTCTTTTAATTGTGTTTCCATGAGCTAATTGGCTCCCTTTTACAGTTCCCTCCAAAACCCATAACTTAGGTGTCTAACAAATCTGATCATTTTAAAGCCTTTTAAAGATAAAATTATTTCCAAAATTCCATTGTCTATATCAATTATCTCCCCATTGACTATGAAGAAAGACCAAAATGACATTTGGAGATGCAGATACCTACCTTATGAACAACTTCATTTGAAAATCTCACTGACAAAGTCAGGACATCTAGTGTACTGGAAATCAAAACTCTAGCACTGTAGCATTTAATGAATCAGTTTTTTTATGGTTTGTTTGCTTGTTTTGTTGTTTGTCTGTTGGGTTTTTTAATGCTATTAAACTGCTTTAAATGCTGAGAGTCTGCAGTAGAAGTTGGGCTTTTTCAAGCTTTATTTCTTACATTTTAGGTCTTTAGATCTTCACATTACAAAATGCCATGAAACTGTTTTCTGATTCTGTCTTATTTCTTTAATACACTTGAAACAAAATCAAATTGCATAAGGACATAAGATTAAATAATTGTTTTTATGTCTCTGTCAATCCAGACACTATGTTTCATAGGGTATTTTTTCATCAATTCATAAATTATATTTTCAAAATAGTCTGTGTTTTGCCTAGGATACATGTGGTTTTACGTTAGGAACTTTCTTTTAAAATAATTTAGATCCATTTATGGTTCACATTGTAATGAGCAATTTTAAACAACATTTCTGGTGGACAAATTCACAAAAATTCACAGTATTAATTGCTTTGGTGTTTATGTATACATGCCTCAGTTTTAGCAGAGTAACAAACAGTGAAATATTATATTCAATCTTTCTGAAATTTTCACATTTTAATAAAAAAGTAATCTTGCAGTTCTTAAGGGTTTTTTTCAAGTTAGTAGAAACTGTCCCACAAAAATCAGTTAATTTTAAAATATTGGCTTTTGAAGTGATAGCATAAATCAAATGAAGGCTATGGCAGATAGATGTATATACACATAAAACTCAATACAGACAGACTAATAGCTATTAGGAAAAAAAAAACCAAAAAAAGAAAATTAACAGTCATGCCAGATGTGATAATTAATTTATTACAGCAGTACAAAGTGGGGTTTTAAGTACATATTTGCAAAACTGATTTTTGTCTTAGGATTCCATGCCACTAAGGCATATAATTTCATTACAGGTGAAGGTGAACAGAAAGTTTTGCAGAGCAATCTGCCTTCTTGAAAATTATTTTTTGATCTGCAATATATAGTGCCCAAGTGTTGGACCCAAAAAAAGAGAATGTTCACAGTTTATTTTTTCTATGTAGTCTAGTCTTTAGATATTAATTTTATTTTAGAATCACCTCATTGCTGCTTATCCTTCCTTACCCCTTGTTAATGTTAGATTTGACACTGCCAAAAGCTGAAATGAAAGATGTCAAAATTTGTTTTGCAGAAAAAAAGGAACACATGCACTTACTTACCTGACTGATACTTAAATGTTTAGTTGCTCTTTTCATGCAGACAAAAATTTTCAGAGAGTTGTTCCAATGAATTGGAATAGGTATTGCAGTGCAGGGGTGCACCATGCCATATTTACTACAAGTTTCTTTATTTTGCATCATGTTACTACATCTACAAAATTATGGAAATATTGCTACCCAACCTTGAATCGTTTTTGGTTTTAGAGCACTTCTACAAAAGAGATGAAATAACGGGTAAGTGACAAGGTCTTGAAATATAGATAATATTTGATATATTTCAATGCAGTGCTACATCGTAGAGATGATAATACAGGATGATCGGTAGTAAATTTTTTATATATTGTTTGCATTAAATGATATTATATATCAGATTTCAGAGTCAATATTTGCTTAGAGGGAGGCTGATGGAATATTGCCTTTCTGCTTATTTATTCATTTATTATCTCTTCAGTTTTCCAGTTTTTATTTTATTTATTACTGTTCTTTTTATGTACATTTTTGTTGTAGTTGTTCTGTGCTGCTTTTGTTCTTTTTACTATTATCTGAGTCTATGATCTGTGGAGGTAATTTTGAACAAAATTAAGAGAGCTAAATCAACATTACCAATATGCTTGTATTTGCCTGGAATGTTAACTATCTCTTAAGATTTGTATTTCACATATAGTGTCGTCTTTTTATTGTTGAAGGTTATTTGAATGTCCTCTAAGAATTGCTGAATTGTTTATTGATCTAATAATTATATATTTCTTGGTCCTTATGATGTCTGTCCTTTCTTTTATCTTAAAATTTAATAAACAAAACATCACAGAAGAAGGAATTAAAAAAAAAAGGAAAGAAAGCAAGGAAAGCCTAAGAATAGATCCCTGAGGCTTTTCTATTTGAAAAGCATCTATATCACAGTTTCTGTTTATGGAAATCTTCTGTGTACAATTTCTCAACTAACCTGCAAAAGCCTCTATGGAGATTTCTATAAACCCACTATCTTTGAGCTGTTAAGAAATATTTTATGATCGATAAAAATTTCTCCTGTAAATACATTTCTCATCGAATTAGGGTTAACATTGGCGTTGTGAGGAAGAGAGCAGTATTGGTGGAATGAAGCTAGATTATACTGCAGTCAAAATAATTTTCTGTTACAAGCAATCTGAATCTTTTAATATAATATTTTCAGATAGCCTTTGTTGAACTAGGATGTGTTTATACACTTTCCCTTTTATTTACTTTTTGTGTTGACTATTGTAAGATTTTTTTTAAAAGTGAAAGCATCAATAATTGTAAAATACTATTAAATGTCTTAATTATCAAGGCGAATCAATTAAAGGTGCTTCAGTCATGTGTGTGGCCTAGGTGTATCCTTTTCAGACATAAACTCAGGTATCTTTGAGATGAAGTTATGATTTTATTGCTTTTTTAATAGAACCTGATCTTTTATCAATTTTTTTCCTGTTTTTATATGTCGCCTACATTGTTCCTTAATTTTTCAATTTTTTTTTGGAGGCATAGCTATTTCAAAACACGTCTGTATACAAAAATAATTTCTATGGCTTTCCATCATTCTTTACCACTGAATGGGTAGAATTATACTTGATGGTTTTTATATATTTTCTCTTAGAACCTAAGTTTTTTAAACATCTTCCTCTTATTTTTGACTTTGTTTTGGCATGGGATATCTAGAAGATTATGTAGGAAGTCAGTTTTGCAACCTGTGGCCTAATTTTTTGTGTTTCCTGAGTTTTTGAAGACCACTGAGAATTAGTGGGTACATAGCTGGAGGCTGTCAAGTAGTCTGTTCAGAAGGGTTCAAAATCTGGTTTTCTTCAGGAAGCTTTTCTACAGACTCCATTCCATAGGCAGCCTCTTGGGAACCACATGTGCTAAACTTGCAGTTTGCTTCAAAACTATATATAGGTACATCATATTACATCAACTTTTGATGGCTCCAGTTCTGACAAGAACGTTAAACACAGACTTCTGACGGAGTTAATGATTTTTGAATGGTTCTCGATGATGATCACGACTCATTGTGGGGTATCACTCACTATTTCTCTCCAACATCATTTATCATCAGCTGTTGACTTAGTTAGCAGAAATTAATGAGGAGTTCTTGAATAGCTCCATTAGCTTCTTTATGAGACATTGGAGATTACAGTGATGAGCAGTTGAATTCTGTCCTGAAGCTTTTTTATTGTGGTTAACTGCATTTTGCCTTATCTCCTTAACTCATGCTTTAAGGATACACATGAGTCTGCAAGAAGTTTGGGATGATGCTAAGTGTCTTCAGTAGGATGATAACATCTATTTTTGTCATTCTGGTTAACAGTGAAGGTAGTGTTCTAGTAGGTTTTTGAGTTAAACTGAAACATGAAAAAATGCCAAGGATGAAAAGCTAACTATTGAATACATTGCAGTAGTAACTGAAGTTTTTTTGGTAGTTTTCCACATTTTTTCAGGTAATCAGATGATCTCAGTCCTCATGGATTGTTGGGGTTTTTTTTGTTACATTTTTCTTTGGCTGTGTAGTTTTAATCATTAGTTATAAGATCACTCTCCTGACACTACATGATTTATAGTACTACTTTATGATTGTTACAGTATTTGCTAGACTACAGGACTAGACTACTAACTGCATTGGATCCTGTTTATTTCTAAAATTCTGTAGCAAAGATGAAATAAGAAATCAGATTTCCCTGTACACACAAAGACTGATTTTTAAATTATGGCTGAATGTGTATTTAAAGGATGTTGCAAAGGAACAGTTACATTAGTTGTCAAATAGTTTTTCTCTAGAGGAAAAAAAAAACCCCACATTTTATAACTAGTAGAAATTGTTACATATGTTACATACATATGCATGTTCTGCTCAAATTAATATAACAGTTAACAAAGTCCTTCCGATGTTTAACCTGTGATATGAAATGTTTCTCATACTGACATTGTAAGATACTTCCAATGTTTAACCTGTGATATGAAATGTGTCTCATACTGACATTGTAAGATACATTACCCTAACACTGAATATCCTAGCAATAAGTGCATGTCCTATGTCCCAGTCCAGGACTGTTCTAAAATGCTTAAGAAGTGACTGCTTACTTGCACTACATAATTTGTGATTTCTGAGGATTATTCCATAACTAGAAAACCATACTGAAATTCCCTCAAAGGTAGGTAAAAAGTTTGGTGTGAGAAAAAGATAATATTTTGTAAAATCCCATGCCTTTACTTTCTATTCTGTAATATTACAGGTTGTCTTGGTCACTTGTCAAAGCATTTGATTTTATTATCACCTGTTCAAATTTATGAGTTTAAGGTTCTGATCATTCCCATATTCGTGGTAGATCTGTTTAGGGTTTTGTGGGGTTTTTATAAAGCACTATGTCTCATTCTGGAACTTTTGTTTAGTACTAAGAAAGCTGTCCTGTCAGAACCTCTACTTGGAAGTTTAATGACGTGGGAGGTTGAAAGTAAGATCATGGGTACTGATAGGCAGCAGGACTTTTTGTTGCTTGGGGGGAAGGTAAAGGTGAAGGTACAAATCTCACAAGTTGAAGCCTGCCACTTGCTACCTAAAACCAGTACAGGTTAGTTATAAACTTTAGTGACACCTGGATTAAGCAAGGGTGACGCTCTGAATCCTTAAATTAGTATAGACATGAGAGAGAGCAAGATCACGTGCTGTGTTTCTGTATATAGAGTCTTTAAATGAAGATATCTTGAGGCTGGAGGGAAGTTCCTGGAAATGGAGGAGAACTATGCAGATCCACAAACCTCTACAATATCACCAGACAATCATAACTGTGAACAAGAGTCCAGCATGAAACCAGACCATTTCCCCTAGCCATTCCTGAGAAGTAGCAAAATCTTTGAGGGGAAGGAAACCAGAGACTTAGGAAATATAACGTCAGAGGCAGAATGTGTGAGATAATCAAGTAGTGTAGCAGATTGAGTCATGTTGATTAAATAAGAGCTAGTATCCAGATGAACTCTGAGTTGTCACATCTTGAGTGTGAGGAGTGGGCTACACAGACCCAGCAAGCCTACTTTCCAAGGACTTCCAAAAGTGGTAGTAGTGTTTTTACACAGACAAATCTAAAATACTTTAAAAATGAGACTCACTGCTTCACTTTATTATTTTTTCTGAATGGCATTAGGCAGGAACTGAGAACTTTTCAGGTACTTTTCTGAAATTCTCAGTAAGGGGCAAATTGCCAGAAATAGTGTTTATATTATTTTCTAAGAAAATACCACAAACATGGCAAAGGCTTTTATTGACTGAAATGCAGACTGCTGTGGTAGCCTTGCCTATATCCTGCAATTTTCTATTAATGGCATTACTTTGAAATAAGATTTTGGTTGTGGGATGGTTTTGGTAATATGGAAATAAGTTAGCCATGATTTTTTTTTTTTTTTTTTTTTAATTATTATTACTATATTTAACTAGTTTTGAATACAAGGAGAAATAGATTTTCAGTAAACCCACTCCCCAGGAAGCAGAACAGCATAGAAGTTCACACAGTGCACATTGAAAAAAAACTGCTAGAGAACAATGATTTTTTTTGCAGGTTTCTTGCAGAGACCATTCACCACATTTGTAGGAGTTTGCCTAGGAAATAAACTCCAAAGAGATGCTTTCAAATGTGCCAATAGTGCCAGCTGCTAGGACTTGAGAAAAAAAGACTTGAGAAGTCCATGAAAAGCAGAATTACGTGTTACATGGCTGATCAGTGTATTAATGTTAAAGTCTAGGATTTAAATCGCTCTGTGAGTAGCATAAAAAACCAACTCATTTCTTTAATGAATATGAGTTTCATAATTAATTATATTGTGAGTAAGGAGATGTGAGACCTGGGTGAAGTTTGTCCATGTTTCGGCATTAGCAACTTTTGTCTTACATACTAATAATGGCTCTTTTCTACCCAACTACTTATTTTCGTTGGAATTACAAGTTTTTAACATCTTTGAAGCCATTACTTCCTGTCACCTCTATTCGAATTGTATTTTTAAATGTTATTGTGGGTACACAGACAGAAAGAGTGACATAAGACTGAATGTGTAACTCTGATTTTCTTCAGAAAACAGGAAAGAATCATCAGTCATACATGTTCTTCCTCAAATCCAAGTTCCAATCTCACTGAGATAAAACTATTTGAATGGGAATAAAAAGAACAAAAACAAACACTAGAAAACACAACTTAAAACTGAAACAGGAGAGGCTGGTTGCTAAGGCTTTGATAAAATAACATCTTCTTTGAAAACGTAAATGTATACAGCTACAAGGGAAAGACAGTGACCAGTTCTCAGGTTCTGGTGTGGAGTACTGCTTAGGCTGAACTTGCAGCCATGCTTCTCTTAGCTAATTTTACATTGGAGACCCAGCTGAGCTGTGCAAATAAAAAGCGATCACACTTCCCTGTTTCATAAACTTGGCATTGTCTTTGTCTCAGCTCTTCCCAGCAGTACCTTCTCTGCTGGTGATTATTATTCCATGACTCCTTGATAACAGCAAATTTAGATAGACAAATTGTGCAATAGTCTTGGAAGATGATGAGATGCAGGCACTGACGTTCATGAAGTTTGCTCAGTCTCCTGCAATGGTGATGCACTCCAGTCTCGTGACTTCCCATCACAGTTTTTCTACTAAGATTAAAATTTGCCTAGGAGCATGAAGAGATATTTTCTGTTTTTTCTGTTCAACAGAATGTTTTTTCTATTCAACAATTGTTTTTAGAACATTCTGTCATCTATATGATAATTCCTTGAAAAAAACCAAATTCTAACAATTGTACCTCATTAGCCAGCCATACTTGATCTTGAGATCTTAAAGCAAAACAAAACAAACCTAAGCACTTGGCAACTCCAATATCATAGCACATTTAAAGAGGGAAACAGAGTTTTTGAGTTCCATACTGGAATAATGGGAGTATAGCCACTAAAACTTCAGAGGATTGCACAACCACACAACATTCCGAAAAGACTCATTAGGAAAGATTCCCAATTTTCATATGGGATGTATGGTCACTGTGCAGATGATCTTGAAAAATACAGTTCAAAATTTAACCTATTGAAGTTCCTCAGCACCAGAATAGCCATAAACCTATTTGTTATTTAGCTATTTAACACAATTATTTACTGTTCAATAGATATACTGTTACTATAGCAACTGCTACATTTACAGTCCCTGAATAAATGGAAAGCCTAATCTGTCCTGCCAGTAAAGCAAAAAAGCTTTTTAAAATGTAGTTTATCTGTTACTTTTATAATACAAATTAGTGGCACTCAAATTATGAACCACGATCTCGTTTCAGACTGCCAGCTTTTATCTCATAGGCAACTGTGACGCTTGGCTCATGGTTTGACTGCATGTTCAGTAGCTTCAACAACTGACAGTAATATACTCTTTTTTATTTTTTTCTGGCTTTTTTTTTTTTTGTCTGGGTTTAACCTATGATAAGATGACAGACGCAGACACAAGAAATGAGAGAATCATGTGGCTTTTTAAAAAATGATCAGTAATTTAGGGTGAAAGAAAGGTGCCTTTCACATAAAATGTTAATTCAAGAGCAATGAAATAAAAATCTAGATTAATATTGTAATAAATAAATAAAAGTATTACTAGTTTCCTTATGGAACGAAATAAACCAAATAATTAAAAAAAAAAAAAAATGTTACATAACTCTCCTTCACAGACTTGTAAGATTTCTGCTTGAAGAGTTTGTGCAGACAATTTGATATGGATTTAAACCCGGTTTAAATTAGACTATCATCTATTTCAGGACAGCTGCCCATGTCAATTCTGATTACATGAAATGCAGCATTTCAACATCAGACTTCTAAAGCCAGGAAGTACTGAAATACAGAACACACTCATATAATCTTAACTCTGCCTTCATTTTGCATCAGTGCAATAAAGTCATAATGTCTGTATTTGCTCTTTCCTTAGCAGAACAAATAGGAACTGTTTACCTTTATATTACAAGTAATAATTTACTCTCAGGGCCTTCTTGTAGTAATCAAAGAGTAGTTCCTCCTCTTTTTTGTACTCTTTTCTACGGGGCTTTTGTTAAAAGTTTACACTTGCTAACATCATCCTCATCCCCAAATCTGGACAACTCTTTTTTTATTGCACTTGCAGTCATGTCAAGCAGACAAAAAGGAGCTCAGTTTGTCTCCTCTTTATTGTCTTCTCCCCACAGTCTCAGACACACCTCTTCTCATACTCTTCCCATCATCGTGTTACTTAATCATGTGTGTCCTCCTGGGAAGCTTTCGAATGTGTAATTCATCCCTCTGCTCCTCCTCCCCCAGTCTTAAAATGCTGTCTAAATTTTCTGGAAATTGGATTTCTTAAAAATAGAAATGAGACACCTTCCCTTCTCCTTCTCTATGGGACAGATTTGAACTGCACATGTGCAGGTCTACTGAATAAGACTCACATGATTTTGTATTGCTGCCAACACTCAGCCTTGAGCTGGCGTGGGCTGGGCGATGGCAACTTCACTTTCTGCTGTCTTCCACCTCTCACAAACATTGCTTGGCTAGACACCCCAGACACTCCAGCTGTATAAATGAACATAAAGAGCACTTTAATTAATTCACGCTGCAGATGCCTCAGACCACTGTGAAAGCATAAGTCTCATGAATGACCAGTTTTGACACTAAGGAAGTTGTGGCTGTGTATAATAAGGAAAAAACATTGACGCCAATCACAAATACGACTGGTATTTTTAGTTCAAATAGGTGCAAAAATGTTCATAAGACTAAACTGTAGACCACAGTGGGAAAGGTAGAAGAGCAGTGAGAAGATTATATGCTGGGAATCTCTTCCCCAGATAACTTGCATTTGAAACTATAACTGTAGCTTATACAATAAAGTCAAAGCAGTGAACTTAAGCTTTGGGACTTCAGAGCACGTGTAGAAATACTGACCTTTGAAGAGCAGACTTTTCAACATGAAATAGAAGAAAGCTGGGGTTTCTCTGCAGTGTTTCTCACATTTGCAATTTTCTTCATTCTCTTTGGAGAAAAAATTCTTCAGACCTTGTTCTAACAAAACTGCCAGTATTAATTATTAATAGGAATTTTATTCAGTTAATAATGGCAGAGTTTTCACCCTTTGTTCTCAACTATTTATTTTCAGTCTGTGAAACTCTTCAGTTATATCTTCTTGTAGTTTTGTGTCACATATACTTTGAATTTCCTCATGTCATTTGTCTCTCAACCTTGGTTGTCACACAGAAAGTATAACTTTTGCATGTAGTTTTGTCTTCATCTCAGTTTCCTTTTTCTCTGTATTAACTTTCATTAGTTCCTAACTGTCAATTTTAGCTTCTATTATTGCTTTGAGGGAAAACACCATAGTTATCTAGACCAATGAATATGTATCGAGTAGGTTAACATTTAGATTCAGTATCACAAATTTTAATACTAATAAAGACCTTTTCAATTCAAAAACTTTAAATAACTTCTCAAATATCCTGATCTTATGTTTGAAATTTTATTAGAAGATTCTGGAGAAAGGATTCAGTTTGGCTTAGGTTTTTCATCAGAGATGTGAAATAATCTTATCAGACTCAATATATTTCAACAGAAAAAAAGATTAGTGATTTGTCAGCAATAGCATGAAGACAGCATTCAATAATAATTAGTGCACAGGAATGATTACTTTTTTATGTAGATCAAAATTGATTTGGCAATTCAGCTTATTAACAAAGAGATAAAGGTTCATCCTTGCACATTCAAGCTGATACCTTCCTCTTCTCTTACCCTCTTTTCAGAAAAGGCAAGTGTGGTGTTTTGGGGGTTGTTTTTGTTGTTTGTATTGTTTTCATGGAAAACAGACTGGATAAAGAGCTGGTTTAGTTGAAAAAGCCTTTTTTAAGTTAGCATAAATGACTTCTGTAAAACAGAAGCTTGGTTTGCTAAAAAATTCTAATTCACCACTGGAGAGGTTCTCAGTTATCAGCTAGCCCTCCCACAAACTATTTCCAGGGGGCAGTTTGTAAGTACCTTACAGGTATTCACCATGTGTCAGACACTTTATGGAGGATAGAAGAGTACAGCAAGTATAGGCACAGGCTACCCTCTGCCTTTTGGCCTCAGTGTCTGGGAATGCCACCCAGCATTCTTTAATTTACAAACAAGGATGTGGACATATAGATTGGGTTCTGTTGGTACTAAATACTATGTGATACAAACCGTTCATTGCTGCCACAGGAGCTGTTTAACTCCACCCAGGGCACCATAGTAGGCTGCTCAAATACAGCTCTCAGAAAAATCATACAATCGTAGAATTGTCAGGGTTGAAGGGACCTTAAAGATCATCCAGTTCCAACCCCCCTGCCATGGGCAGGGACACCTCCCACTAGAGCAGGTTGTTCAGAGCCCTATCCAGCTTAGCCTTAAAAACTTCCAGGGATGGGGCTTCCACTGCCTCTCTGGGCAACCTGTTCCAGTGTCTCACCACCCTCATGGTAAAGAACTTCTTCCTAATGTCTAATCTGAATCTATTCACCTCTAGTTTTGATCCATTCCCTCTAGTCCTACCACTAACTGACATCCTAAAAAGTCCCTCACCAGATTTCTTGTAGGCCCCCTTAAGATACTGAAAGGAAAATTATGTCCTTCTTCATAATTTACCTTTTATGTTGATATGATAATAGAGTTATGCATCATTGACTGTAACTTTGAGAGAGTAGGATTGTGAGGATGGGAGACCATGGAGTGAGTAGAAGTAGCAGAAGTCCCTTTTCAGATGTACAAAATATGCCTGAGGAAACACTCTGAAAACAGGAGAGGCTGGGTGTAGTATAGTAAGTCTTTTATCTTTTTAATGTTTATAATTCTGTGAAAGGAGCATTCAAGGAAGTAGCTTTTATGAAAGACCTTCTCAGATACAGTAAATAATTATATTGATGAGAACAAATCAGTTTCATGGTGGAAGTGTTTAAAAAATAAAAGTTCCTTTGAAGTCAGTGAGAGCCAGATTTAATGAAATTTAAATTAAAGTGTATGGAATAGATATGTAAGAGTTAATCAGCTGAAATGGTAGTAATATGGAATAGAGGCTCTTTCCCTAGAAAGAAACTGCTTGAATGAAGTCATGTATATTGATGTTTATTGTTCTTTGACTGAGGCTTGCACATGTGTGTTTTGAAAGCCAAATTCTGCTCCAATTAAAGTAAATGTCAAGGATTTGGACTTTTTTTTTCTGTCTTTGAGATTGCCCCTTATGTATGAAAGTGAATTGTCTTCCTGCATTTTTGTGGAAGTGCCACTTGGAAGCTCAGCAAGGTCCTTTTTTGTTGTTCTGCTGCAGCTGTTAATACATTGCAATGATATAATTTTTGTCTATGGTAACACGATTTCATATGTAGTTTGAACATACTAATTTCCGAAATAAATATGTCTCCTTTCTAATTTTCTAATGTGGGGCTTTTAGAGCTTGTTTTGGAATACACAGGGTAAGAGGGACCAGTGTACATACTGCAGGTGTTATTGCTGCGACTGCTAAACGTTATGTGGTTACTTTAGTAGTAGGGATGGGATTGAGACCTCCAACTCATTTCACAATAGACTATTGAATAGCCATCAGCTGAAGCAAATTTCAGTCAGTAGCAACTCGAAATGCAATTGAACTCAATGACCTAGAGGTGAAAGGCTTTGTATCTCATTACCACTTCCCTAAACGTTCCAGTCCCGGAGTATTTTCTTCAGTCTTTTGAAAAGAAACATCTATTGTACAGACATAACTGCCACTGAGCATCTTAGTCATTTCACTTTAAATTGTTGAGTTTCATTATTGTTTATTCCTTTGTCTCAAGCTGAATAATTTTCTATGAGTCAGATAAAGCACTATCATTATGATATCATTTATGAAGGCTACATAATTGTAGCTTTTCTCACTGAATCATTGAAATAGTGCATTTTTTCTCACTAAATATTAATTTCTTTTCAGATGTGGCTATTACATTATTCTGTTTATTTCTCAAGGAAATAGTTTTTAAGTAGAGATCCTCTGTATTTTTCTACTAGTATATCTGAAATTGTTATTAGTTTAAACTATAAAATAAAATTTATGAGGAACACTTTACAGAAATAGTTCTGCTACTCATACAATTTTGCAAATAAATATGGGGTTTTAAAAATATAAGGGAAGAGATTTCTTTTTCACTTTCTATACTTGGCCTGAACAAATAATAAAGTTTTCTATAAAAGTTAGATTTTTCAGTTCATCTCATCTAACCTGTCAGTAGCCATCAGTTAGATATGATTCAGACACAAGTTAAACCACTGAAGACATAGGAAGGTCATTTCCCTACAGATAATAAGTTTTACATCATGGAAAGCCAAAGACAATAATCCAAATCATTACTACTTCTGAAACAAATTATTTTGGTTTACCCTTTAAGATTTCAGGTACGTTATTTGAGGTGAACTCTGACAACAGTAAGCCAAAGAGATTACTTCAGGAGTAAAAAATCCTACTTGGAAAAACATTTATTGTAAGTACCTGTGTCCATCCCTCTTCAGAAAAAAAAAAAAAAATTAAAAAGAAGCTGTGCTTGGCAGCACTGTGAAACATAGAAGACATATATGTGAGACTATAAGCAGTGTGAGATAGCTAGTGTGATCTCCCACCAGTGAATGTTGACACTATAGACTTATTTGCTTTTACAGTCAATTGAAGTTATCTTAAAATCTCTGTATATGCATTTTTTAGAGAATTTCCAGACTGATTTTATGAAGACAATATATTTCCTTTAGCTGACTTTCTTCCATTGCCTTCCATAAGTTGGCATTGCCCTGCTTAGTTGCATGGGTTTCATTCTAACAGTCGAAGCTACTGTGGTGTTCCGGTGCTACGATACACAACTGATACTATATTCCTGTGGTAGCTGAGAAAAGAAAAATATTATGGCAAGAATTATTATTCCTTTCTAAAAATAGGGGGTGGATGATCATTTCAGATTCTTTCAGGTTGGTTTTGCCATAAAAAGTAAAAAAGTCTCTTAAGTTTTCATTACAGTGTTCACAGAATGCCCATAGCATTCAGAGGACAACTCTGTAACCTTTGACCTTAGTCCTTATTGTTATGATATACTCTATCGTTATTTTATAGGCATTATTTTATTGGATTTTAGAATGCCATTATGCTGCTTTGTTGTCTGTTTCATTGTCTCAAGTAGCGTGAGCCACATTGCTTGCAGTGGATTTTTGCAGTTTAATTAGTATGCTGCTGTGCTGTTTTTAGTGGCATGCTGCTATGGTACCTTTAATTGAAATCTTTCTCTTATGACTATAATAATTATATCATCCTGATGCCTTTAATCTGGCACCATTATATAGCATGTGGCTGTGCCACATTAACTTCTTGATATTAATCATTTGGATTAGCACCAAGGGATAACCCAGAAGTAAGAAACACACTGGCTCCCCAGTTGGAGTATTTTCTCATTTATAAGTTCCTCTGTAAGGCCATGAATGCACAGTTTTAGCATACTCAAAGATAGAAAGATAACCACTCCTATGTTACAAATATGCCTTTAAAAATCCTGGAATCCATCTGTCTTCTCAGTCTTTTCCAAAATTTTCTGTATCCCATGACAAGCATGTTTTAGTAATTTTAAGAAGCTTCACTTTTTCTCCTTATTTTTTGTTTCTGTCTTATGGGCTAACACATGGATGCAAATTGCACTAGATCAGTCCTTTTGGATATTTCACAAAATACTAAATATTGTGTACAAAAGCTGGTGGATCCTTCTTAAGTTTTTCTCAGATATTCTCCTACTTATTTTAATGTACTCTCAGTGCTATATAAGGCATGTGAAAACCAAAATGTGTGAAAATAATGGAAGATTGGCAAGGAGGACTGTAAACATGCTGAAGCGACTTGCATCTGGCGTGTCAAAAAGCACATTTATCACACTAATTATTACTCAGTTTTGTGTGCTTGACAAGTAGAATACCTGTGTTAAGGTAACACAGGTCTGTGTAGTACTCAGAGGTACTGAACGTGCTTGAGATTCCCACTGTGCTTTGGGAAAGATCTAAGCACAGTGGAATACTACACCTGCAAGAATCCTTGATGTACAGAAGAAAGCAGGTACTTTTTTTGCTCTCTAGCAAGGGCTTTGCTCCCTGCTTGCATGCCTCCACCCATGTCCCACTGTGGAGGTCCCCTTGTTCACCGGGTAAGGAGAATAAATTTACTCTTGGCATTTCAACCATTGTTTTGTGCTTGTTCCTTTATCCTAGCTGTACTGGCCTGCGCACAAACAAACAAAAATGATGCTTTCTATGGACCAAGTAACAGGAGACAGAATTGATATGGTAAAAATACATGTACTATTTCAGATTAACGCAGTGCTCTTAAGGAGGTCCATCCTACTTTTGAATGCTGATGGTTCTTTTATAACTCTGTCTTCCCAGATTTATTTAGTGCTGAGGATTTCAAAGGGTAGTGTCTGTGGGAGATCTTGGAATGAATGAAATGCAGTCAGTTAAAATATATCTTGATAATGCCGAAGGTGATGTTGCTATAGTGGAGGATGCAACAGGAAGATACAGCAGTGCTGGTGTCTTTTCCTTTGACTAAGGAATGTCTGCTTGGGGTTTTGTTTTGCTGCAAGTTGCAAAATCCTCAGTGTCTTGAATCTCAGTTTAATATGAATGATCTCACTGTTACTCCCTCCTGGCAAACACACCATAACCCGCTGTTTCAGATATGAAGTTCCATGTCATAGCATCCATGTCCTCTTTATGTATGGGATGGATTTCTTCAGCATGTGTATATTTATAAAGGGTATCTAAATTGGGATATTATGTCGTGATCTGTTAAGTGGCACTGATTTATTATACCATCTATTTGTGTTCTTGTGTGTTGCCATATTTTTCTACCGGTTTCCATTTAGAGTTTGGCGCAAAGTGCCTGGATTAAAGCTGTAAACAGCCTCTGTTTTCACCTTTGAGACCCTTCTGTTCACTATGAAATAAGTTCAGATGCAGTGTGGTTTTACACATCCTTGGAACAATTCCTTGTTTGTCTGGACCAAGATGTGAAGTAATACAAATTGATGCACATTTTACTCAGCAATCCCATCTCTTTGACCAGAGACGAGCAGCAGGACTTCTCTGTGGAAGAAAGCAGATGTGATTTTAAGATACATCTTGTTAAACAACTTACCAGTCGTTACTTAGCCACACTAAGTAGGTAATTGAGTAAGTTTTTAAAGAGTGGAAGAAATCACAACTGTTGAGGTTTGCTAGTTACATATATACACTCTTAATAACAAATCCTTAGCCAAAACACATGAAAGTGGATTTATGGTTATATCTCATGATGCCTATATGCTTTTTCTTTAACATAATATGGAAGGGGTCAAATGATTTGGACTAAAGTCTTCTGCAATCAAGCTGCTTTTAAAGCAAATATAATAAATGCATGACCCTCCCCCTACCATAAAATTGTGATCAACTAGGTGTTAAAGGTGTGTGAAATTCACACTGACTCATGAGAGTCAGTCAAGACTTGTAAACTGGGTGGCAGATCACTGGTTGTTTGGGAGGGTATGTGTCATGACAAAAAGCACAGATTTTTAGTTTTGTGTATTGGGCTCTGAAATGATCTATGTTAATTTATGCAATAGAAACTCAACTGCAAAGGAGGACAGAGAGACTGTGGCAGGTTGGGAAAACCCAAATAATACTTTGTTGGGATATCAGCCCATCAAGGGTCCATCTCCACAAGCCCAAAGGAGCACAGGATTACACAGGCAGGCAGTGGAATAACAAAAAACAGGTTAGAGAAAGAGAGCCTCTGCCTGACACCTCTGAGAGCTGTCACAGTGGACCCTCAGCACTATGATCCAGGGGGACACCCAGCACCATCAGTCAATGGAAAGGTTCTCTGGGCTATCTCAAAGATTAAGGGGTTTGCTACATAGGGGTGCATTACATATTATGGGATGCATAATGGGAAGAGCATTTTGGGACTGTGGAAGTTGGGACAGCTGAGGGGAATGCTGAGGGGAATAACCAAGGACAGGGAAAGGGAGAGATCACCAGAAAAATAGGGGGCTAATGGGATAAATAACAGTTGCCAGGTCAATACACTTTCCTGGCTGTGCTCTTGTCCCTCATCACTGCAGTCTGTCCCATCTTCTCCTTGAACTCCGTTTCTATTTTCCTGGGTGAGGGGCTGTCTATTTTCTGTGCATATGTGACTGTGGAGTGTGCTTCAGGAACTGGAGACATGAGTCACAGGGGTCCATGTGCTTAGGGCTCCAGCATCTGAAGCAGGTGATGTCTTATATATCAGTGTATGACCACTAGTGAAACCAGAAGGACTGGTGAGTAGGACAAGTGCCCTGGGAGCCATATCTGTCTCTGAAGGTAAGGCACATGGAGGACTTAGCTTCCAGAAGGACCAGGGCAACTGCTGAAGTTACCATAGGGTTAGATGACAAATCAGAGTCCTGTTTACATGTCTCTGTGTGTGCACGTGCATGAGGTGACTGGAGGGTAGGGGATCCAGACACCAGTGACTGCCTAGCAAACTGGTCTAAGAACAATTAGTGGTGGGATCCATGGTGTGTAAGCATGTGTGTCTGTAGCTTGAGAAGTCTGAATATCAGGAGCTGAAGTGAGGCTCCAGCCCGGGGGCCTTGTATATCCTGATGCCAGCAACTGGAAGGAAAGGTCCAGGGAAGCTACTGGGTAGACCACATGCTTAAGCACAGCTACTGGGTGATCCAAGTTGTACTTCTGTATATGAATTTCCCACTAAGAGAATTTCATCCTCATCAGCCAGAAAACGGGAACAGAATGATTCCTGTTGCTGCTGTTTGTTCTTGTGTGAGCGCTGAGTGTTTGTTTTGATCTGTACGGCCAGCTGTATGTGCACATGTATTGTATACGTGTACATGTGTGTAAGAACATGCGTGTGCCTGCCTTTTGGGAATACACCCTCAGTCTCACCAGGGACACAGACCTACAGCAACTTTATCAGAATCAGCAGCCTCTAACAGTTGCCATTCTGCCTTCTGTCCCCTAAATAGATGACTAATTGAGCCTGATAATCAGTGATTGGTTGCCCCTTACACGAATTAGTTGGCACAATTCATTGTCTTCACCAAAGGGAGACATTATTGCTAACGACCAGGAGAGCAGATTAAGGCTAACATTCCTTCCAGCCTTCTAGTTGCAGATTTCCCTCTTTAGGATATCCAAAATAGAGAGGAGACTTTGTATGTATTCCAGTACCAGTTTCTAACAGACATTGTATAACCAGAGTTCTAAAGATATCTTTTGAAATATTAGTAGGGAAGCTGGCTTGAGAGAAAAGTGTGGTTCAGAGTATGGCTTCATTATGCCAGCTAAATACAATCAACATAAAAAACGTTTATGATTTTATAGAAACCCTGTTAACACATTCTCTCAGCAGTACTGCTCATTCTTGTAACTTACAAACAAGCATTAAGTTAAGATTTTTTTGACTTAGAGTTATTGATAAAAGAAGACAAGAAGCAGCAAAACTGAATTCAGGTAAATGTGAGCCTGATCCTTACACATCCAATCAATGACAGTGAGGGTGTGTCCAATTTATGCTTTTTGTCTTTTTCTTCATTTCCTTCCCTCCTCTTCAAACTTTTCTCTGAATTTAGCAGCAACAATATAGTTAATTGTTTTTTTTGTGGAGTTAATGATGTCACTTAGATGTAGGTCTGTGTTTTTAGAGGTTTTCTAATTATTTTTTAATTGCTTTCATGTGCTTTGGCTAAGGATTTGCTATTAAGACAGTCTGGCTGGTTTAGTGCTAAGGTAGATCTGGTCAATGTTGCTGGTATTGCAAACATGTTATCCATACAATAGAATCTACTTACAGGGAACCCAGATACAGTGACAAATCAATTACTGTACATCTGAGTTTAAGAAAAGCTACAATGACTTCATTTATTCTAAAGAAGAAGGAGAGAAGGCCCCTTTCTCCCGCTAACGTGAGAATAACTTACATTAACACATTATTTCTTCCACATGGAAGTGCTCACCTTGTCCTTTAGTTTAAATGACATCAGGTGAGGCTGAGGAAATCTTCAATACGTGAAAGCTCACTGTCAGCATTTATTAAAAGGAGGGTTTACTTACAACGTGTAATAGATTTTGAGCCAAACTTCATTAAAGGATCAAAGGTAGCTTTAATGCAGCACATTCTAATATACTTTACAAGAAGTAACTACAAACACACATGTACACACACAATAAATTACTTTTATTTCAATGGAAAAATATACATTTATATTCATATGCTTGCATGGGTGTAGTTATGGCTCTGTGAAGAAGTAAATTCATACAAACACAATTCTTTAATGTGAGTTTGCTTACAAACATTTTGTATTTTGCTGTGTGTATGCATACATCTGTACATATACTTAGATATAATGTGCTCTGTGTATTTGATCTACAGATGATGATAAAACAACATTTCATATACTGGTTCAAGTGCTAGAAAGAGGAAATGATTTAGAATTGCATTCCAAGCTGTTGCTGAAAAAAGAACTTTCTACATCACATATTTCAATCTGTTGTGTGCAGGTGCCTCATACACATCTCAAATACACCATATCACTGCCACAACACCACTGCTTTTGGAAACTATGATTCCTTCTTCAGAACATATTCCTGACTGAAATAGTCATTTTTATGTATTGCTATCAGATGCATTCCAGAAAGCTGAGGAGTAACTACAAAAGCTTAGAATCTGAATGATACTTGTGTAGATTTCTTCAAATCTAACCCATTGACAAGGTAGAAAAATAAAAAAAAAAAAACCTATCTGTGGTCAGGGATAAATTTTGTTGTCTGTTGATTGTTTTAAAGATAACAGCATATGCTTAAAAAATTGAGTATAGTAACAGTTTGCATCTTTGCTTGTAATCTACAGAAAATAAGTAATCAGTAGTTCTGATTATCAGTATTACAACTAATCTAAATTTACAACAGGTAATTTTCTACTTTGAGGTCCTGTTTAGTTTGAAGACTGTTCAATCTCTTCCAGAACAATTGCAGTAGAAATCCAATTGTTTCTCCAACTGCCTGTTGTCGTAAAATTCCAGCTACCTAAGCTAAACAAATGCAGCTGAGAGCTGTTAGATGTGTTTACCCAGAGCTTTCCAAAGATCAAAGGCGGGGGGGGGAGAGAAGGATAAAACCCACATCTGTATATTGAATCAAACTTTTTACTTTACTTGAAAATAAATTTTTTAAAAAGCCTTACTCCTCTCTCATGAAGTTTTCTCCTGAGACCCCCACTTTTGAACTGTGCATGTACAATTTAAGGCACTTAGCCTTAGGAGGGGCCACCTCCTGCTATAGATGAAGAGCTCGACACTAGGTCTTATGTTAAATAGAAGCATGTACCTCGTCTTCCTTCAGGTCCTGTTTTTTGTCCTGTCAACAGGCATTGGAATCTTTGGTCTCCGTTCAGTGCCCCTTTCTTAAAATATTACCACCTGTAGGCTACTGTTACATTATTTCTTTGAAAATTCTGAAAACATGAGGGTAGTTTTGTTCAATTTAGCTTTACTGGGGGTGTGTGGTTTTACAGGCAAGAAAGAAAGTGTTGTTTTTTCCCCCTTGAGATGCTATTATGGCCACGGGCATCTTGATGTCTGATTTTTAAAAGGTGCACTTCACAAGAGCACAAAATACCCCTGCCAGAATAACAAGTTTTATGCTTAGTGTGCCATGAGGATAAACGGTGACCTTAAGGGGGTATTCTGTTTGTTCATACATTTCCCTCTGAGCTCTACAGGAGAGGGTAAGGTGTCTCAAAGTCCTGTTCTGGGAACAGCTTTTCTCTCCCTAGTGTTAAGGGCAGAGACAGAGAAGGTTCAGGTTCCTCAACTACACAGCCTTTTAGAGCTGAAGCAGTTGAACGCAGGCACAAAATTGCAATGCCTCTGGTATTTAAGATGCATTCTGATAAAATATTTGGTGCCTGAGCAGCTGATGTATGCTTGGCATTTGTTAAAACCTTTTTAAAAGCAAAGACTATAAGCAAGAGAGGCTGTATCTGTGAGCTTGTGATGTATTGATTCGAATAATTAAGTTTTACATGAAATCACTTACTGTAGCTTTTTCGTTGTAAACTATTTCGGAGTGAAAGAATTATATTTCATCTAAATGGATTCTTGTATGTGTCTTAGTTAGCAAATGAAAGTCTGTGGAGGAGATCAGAGTGCAAAATCACCTCCTCACTTTTTTTAAAAAAAAGCTATATTGCTACTGTATTTTTTAAGATGCAAAAATTAATTTTTAACTTGTGTCATATTCTATATTAGTTTAATGTTATAACATTTGTTATTCTGTAAAAATAGCATTTATTTCTTAGGTACAGATATGTCTTGATCACAGGGGGAATCTTTGCTCACTCTTAGTCTATTTATATGTATCAGTGAAAATCATCATACCAGAATGAGTATCGCAAATGTAAGCAAAGATCAATATCATAATTCAGGAAATTTTACAGATCTTAATCTGGTTCTTTTCTTTTGAGTGTCCCATTTTTGTAACGCTTTTAGTGTACACATTGTCTAGAACCATGTTTATAGCTCTATAATTTAGAATTTCTAGTAGCTAAACTGCAATAAAAATCCAATAGATAGATCTTTTGTTGTATTAAAAAAAAAAAAAAAGCCAGTGTGACATTCATTATACCTAATTTTGGCAAATTACACTGTCTTTTGGGATAAATCGAAAAAGCACTTGTTAAATGAAATTTGACTGGACTAATCTGTGGCATGGTCAGGCCATCTAGCACATATAGTGGGTGGGATACACTTTTTAAAACGTTTTTAAACTGATGCCAGAGTTTATTTCTCCTCGCAGTTTCTCTGTGTCTCAAAGCACACTGGCCTATATGGAACAAGATGGGACAGATGACCCTTACTATGTTTCCTGGCATTCATCAGTATTCTTACTAATATTACTGCCCTCTTCATTCTGTCCATTTTATGTATATCTTTCACTTCAGTGTCTTAATGTAAAGTTCAAAATCTTATTTGCTTTTGATGATTAACTTTTTTTTAATTTGAATCTTCCTTCCATTTACCATAACGTTGTATTACATTTAATTTACCAAATAATTCCCTCTCATTCTCTCTCTCTGTGTCTTGTTACTGTTACTTTTACACTTGTGGGGTTTTGCTTATATTTGTTGTAATTAATATTGCCTGATAAATTCCAATTTCAGGCATGGAACAAGTTTTTAGTGTTTGAGTAAAAATGCCTTTGAATCTAGTATATTTTAAAATTCTGATAAATTATTGGAAACAAGTCAGATAGATTTAGTGTTGAGTTATTCTGCAAGCTTTTGTGGTTTTCCTAAAATTTCTTTTAAATTTTTGTACTTTTTTTTTTTTTTTGGGGGGGGGGGGCTGGCGGAGAGGAGTACAGTTCAGCCTCTTATTCCCCTGGCAAACATTCATACAGGGAAAGAAACACCACATGATCGCTTGTGTGAGAGGAATTGCAAAGCACCATATGCCAAGTGCTGTTAGTAGCACAAAGTGAAAAGATAGGAAAAATTAAAAACAACCCCCACAATATCTCCATTCTGTAATCTTCTTCAGGTAAAATAATCCTATGTGTTACTTTTACCAACAATGGGTAAGGAGTTATTTTCTGATTAAGTGTGACTTTTAAATTGTCCTTCATAGCCACCACGCTAAACTGTACTGGTATCTCATATTCAGCCAGTTATTTACTGTTATTCCTACCTTCTAGGGTGTCATTATTTCCAAAGTATAATCCTCCAATCCTATGGCTATACTTTTTCTGATGTTACCAGATGTATGTCTGTGTCTGCCATAAAATGTATGCTGTTTGAATGAGATCAATTCCACAAGCAACTTATATCGCTTGGTATAACTAATCTGTCCTCATCATTACTTAACTGCTTCACCAGTTCTTATATGATTTGTAAGATTTGCCAGCAAAGATTTAAAGTTTTGCCGGGTTACCAATAAAAATACCAAACAGTTGCCAGTAAAAAACTCCCTTTCTCTCAGAATATGGTTTCCTGAGAAATTTGATGTTGAATACTTATTAGGAATTACTATTTTACCAGTTAACATAACCTATTTCGGAATGAAGACCTAAACAGTTTGAAATGCAGCTATAATTTTCAAATGTACTGAAGTCATACAGCATTTAGGTGTTATCTACCTCAAAACAAACAAACAAACTCATAATAGCTAAATAAAATACAGAAATTCCTGCATGATATAGTTTCCAATTGTTTTTCTCATCACTTTCTTCTTATTCAGTAAGCCCTGTCTCAACTGCCTGTAAGTTTGGGCTAGTCTCCTGCATACTTCACGTTTAAAAACAGGACATAGTTCCTAAGTCACAAAGATAACAGTGAGTATTTACCTAAAATTTTTGTATTTGGCATAGGGATTGCTCTTAGTCTCACATATGCCTCTTAAGTGGTGGAATGACGTTGGTGTTGATGTGTGAACCAGGGTAAGGGTTTATATTAATTCATGGTGAATTTTGTAATTGATGTCATAACTGTCTCCTTTACGTTCTTTGTGGTTCTGTGCATGTATGGGTAGCTCAGAGGAATTCTAAACTGAGCGACAATCCATAGAGAATAGACAGAGCATGAAGATGTCCCTGAATGGTGCCTTTTTTTTTTTTTTTTTTTTTTTAAAATGTGTGAAGCTGCATGTGGAGGAAGAGCAAGATTTAAAAGAATTACATCTATGGAAAGAGATGACCCTTTCTGCCTCACTGTCTGTAAATGTATATATAAAAAATATAATGCACATATAAAAAATTCATTGAAGAAAAAAATTGATTGCTGTCTACAAAGTAACAAAATATTTGGGGTATCCATGTTTTCCAAGTATTTAAAATTTTTCAGTGTCTCCACTGCCCCCCATCCCTAGCATTAAATGTAATGTGCAAAGCACCCAGAGTCAGGAAATGACAAAGTTAATGTTGTGAATGCAGCATGAACTCTGCTTCCCTGTGTATAGAAGTTTTGATAAGGTCCGTTGTTATTTGATCTCTTACCTTTCTGACTTTTGCTCCCCATTTAATTTCAGGGCAAAACCAAACTGTACAAATTCAGAGCAGTATGAGTTAGGTCTTCACTGTGCACCCTGGGCAAATAAGGCATGTTTTGAGAACCTGAACTAGCTAGGATCCTCTGGACAAGGGAGGGTTGTCTTCTGACAGAGGCTAAGAATGAAGACCGAGCAGTCTGGGTTCTGTACCTGTTTCTCTTTTACATGAAATGTTAGTACATCTCTCACTGCCTCTTCCCTGTTCTGACACTGTAAATATTCATTCAAGTATTTCCTGATCTCATAGAATTGTTCTGAGAATAAATTCATTATTCCTTATGAAGCGTGTTGATGACATAGATAGAAGTCTATGAAGAAAAATAAAAGCTTATTTGCTTCAGGGCTTAGAGGATATGTCATAAATACGATGTGGAACCACATGTTGAACATAAGGATAAAAAGAAATATCCAGGTGTTGCTTAGTGCTTCGAGTCCCATATTAACCAGAGGCCCAGGGGAGGAGAATGGAGGAAAAAAGTTAACCTGTTTTTTTCCTGCAAGAATGATGTTCACAGAACCCAGCTCAAAGGTAATGCTGAAGATATTATTAACAGCTCTTCAGTTATAGTTGCTGTGAAGTATATCCAAAACTTAATTAAAATTCTTCTTTACCCATATTCCCTGTGAATGGACCTCTTTAGAATGCAAGGGCTTTTCTGATGCATAAAGATGTCAATTTGAAATGTCTTATGACAGCAATAATTGATCTGTTTCCATATAATTATCATATAAGCATAAATATATTTTAAGATAGTTTTGCATTTATCATGAACACTCTTCATTAGTGAGTAAATATTTTAAAACATCACGAATCCTTACAAAGACATTAAGGCTTTGTGATGTTTTAAGCTATTTTCTCTCTTTTTGATAGTAGCTGAAGTAAAGAAAATGGCTTACAGATTTAGCTGTGTATATAGTTTGAAAGTAACAACTGAAAAATGATGTTCATAATCTGAATTGCAATGAAACCAATTATCTGCACCATGGTGTTTCACTTGGGAATACTCTGAAAGGTTTAGTATTTCTTAAAAGAAATTAAAAACAGCTGTAAAAATATCATAAAACAAAAATAGCAGCTGCAAAAGAGATTAACATTCCTAAATTTCATTTGAACCTGATATGTTATTTTTCCAACAACAACACACGTATATACTGATTTTTAAAATCTATTCTTTATGAAACTATACACTTATAAGGAAAAAAGTTGTGGGATTTTTTTCACCACTTCTTAATATTACCAATGAATTTCATGAACATTCATCCTCTCTGCCCAGAAATTTTGTATTACAGTTTCTTCTGTAATTATTATCAAATAATATCTACAATTGTGGAACACTGAAGAATGATTTAAATATTACTGTTTAAGAATTAAAAATCTGCCTAATAAACAATCTGTAGCAATCCTTGCACTTTTGTTGCAGCTGTCAAATAGCTTTCAAACTGAGCCCCGTTCACCCTGTGCCTGGTTTAAAATTTTATATAGCATCTGTTTTCCAATTAAGTGGCCAGTCGTAGATGAAACCTTTCCTAATCTTTTTCATATATATAATAAAACCAAATGTAATTTATAAAACAGAACTGGAGGTGCTGACAGTATAAAACAGTTTATTTTGCAGTCTTGGTCAAAACATATGGCAGCAACTTTTCTAGACTTCAGCCAGATGGCCGGCCTTAATCAATTTTGTCTGTGGTGCCGTATGTTAATTCTCTGTGAAAAGTGTTTCTTCAAACTCAATTAAAAAAATAATGACTTTCATTTTCTTACTTAGAAACTTATGCTAAAACTGCCATTTAGGTAAGTCTGTTAACTTTGAAAAGTTTTTGAAAACCCCAAGATGTTTCCACAGCAGGTAAAATTGATTCTGATGGCCTTGAAAGCTGCGGTCATTATTCATCAATGTGTATGTCATTTCAGGTGCATATGAATAAACTTACCTTTATGATAATATACTTTATCCTGTTTTTCTTGTGGCCTTTCTAACTAATGCTAGTGTTTCATTTTGCAAATTAGAGGCATTCTGAGCATGAAAGACCCCAGAGTAAAATCTGAAATGGTCAGCACTGAACTCATTACTCCAAACTCTAAACACATTAAACTAGAAAAAGAATATAGCATCTATCCCTGCATCTCAATAAAGATAGTTTATGATACAATGGCTATTATGAACTTATTATAAAGGTCTACTCAACACATTTCTGTGTTTCCTACATCTCCCATATTAAGATATTATATTTTTTGTGACCATATTGGATTTAATAAATGTTGCACAAAGGCTAGTGTCCAAAGTTATGTAAACAAGAAATTTTTACTTCGATAAGTATGACATTTCCTCTCTTCCCAATAAATAATGAGGCATGAACTTTTGATAAAGGTACTTCCTGATGAACAAATATAGTGGACATAAAATCATTATATTCTACTAAAATGCTAAGAGTTACAGTTTCTATGTATTTTAATTAATATGTTAATAATGTGGGTGCCTTGATAATTTTTACAAGTCTGAGAGTTAATGGGAAATAATATTAATAATAATATTATTTCTTTACACATTCTTGTCTAGTTTTACTGCCATTGTTCCTTTGTTATACCTATTATTTGCAATACAGGCTGAGATTTTGAACTAAAATAAGATGTGTGCATAACTGAAATCAAATGAAAGGAACTAGTCCCCAGAGAAATACACAATCCTTTTGTAGAACCTAGCTTTAATGCAGACCAATTCTTAACATATTCACAACTTATAGAGTATGAAATGGATGTATGTTGAAACAAAATATCAACCAGATCTATTCTCCTTACCATGTTTATTTTATGACTACTTTCTTTTGAAATAGAGCAGGGGTATGGTAATATGTACGCCGACTAAATAGGTTGTGTTTTCTTGAGCAGTAATCCCACACAAGTACAAGGCAGAAACACTGTGTTTTTCCAATATAATCCAGCAAGGGCTAGTGACAGACTTACCTGATGACTGATATCTTTTATAGTACAGCTGTGACATATTTTATGCATCACAAAGAATGATCAAACATTTCTCTGGAGCCTTTCTGTCATGGAATGTGGCCCAGTGCCCCATGTATACCTTTATGATAGGTTGTAATACATCTAAACTCTAAATTAGGTATCTGTTACCAACCGGTGATTATTTCACAATCAGAATGTATTTAGGAGCAGTGTAAAATTTATATTTTGTATTATTTTTAATGATTTGTTTTATTTAGTAGATGATAGTGATCATGTGGAATATATTTAAGATAAATAGTGTAGATATTGGTAATAAAAATACCACTTTAGGTAATTTAAAAAATTTCAGTGGGCCACATGCTTATATTTGGGGGGGGAGGTGGAGGGCATGGGGAAAGGAATGCAAATCAGGGGATTTTGTAATATGGTGCTTAGTAATATTTTAAAGATTCTCACTTATAAAATTATGTTGATATATTTAACTCAAAACACCTCAATAATTGAACTACGCTGAGTTCTTTGCTGCCTTAGCTATGTTTAAAGTAAGATCCAAACACAGATTTAACATCTATTGCAGTCTGTTTTCAAGAGGGACAACAGTTCTCTGTGCTGTTAACCTAGCTGATTTCCCACACATAGGCTTCTAGCATCATTTGAGAAATCTAAGATATCCAGTACCATGCATTGTAAAAGTGACAGCAGCTTTGGGTCTGTGGAGGGCAAGTAGAGAGCTGAGAGAGTATACAGTAAGGTGTCTTAACTGTGATGGATATTTATATTTAGCAACTAATTCAAATCCTGGGTGGAAGGCAAACCATAACAAGACATGAGGTTTTTTTTTGTTGACCAAGAAGTCTGCTGTTCAGATTAACTGTGTTTTAAAGTAAACTTATATAACATGGATCTGGAAGGGGACAGACAACAATCTTTATAATCACTGAGCATTGGTTATGAGGGGATTATGTCACTGTCACAGCGATAGGGGAGTTTGGTGCAGACAGAACTCAGGACAAGCCATCTCATTCTTTCTCCAAGCAAAGCTTGTGGGCATGCCTTTCCTTTTTGAGATTTTTGCTGCCAGCAATCAAATTCTTCTGACTTTGCATCTTGTCAATATGCTTTGAGCATGAGCACTACAAGAGAGCTGCTAGGAAGATCACTTCTGTTAAAGCAATAGAAATCAATAGGAATTGACATGGCACAGGAATAGTCCATTAGAGACTAGGTATTACTTTGGAAATCACTATAATAAACAATAAAATAATGACACTAAATTGAAACCATGACCAAGCTGTTCTCTCTTGAGCAGCAGCATTCTTCTAACAGTGAGAAAGTAGGTAATATTGAGTCATGGATTCCTGCCTATGCTGGATAATCTAGAAGGATATTTTTTATCAGTGAATGCCTTATGTAGTCTTCAACAGGAGACTAATGTTAGACTTTTATACTTGTGTCTCTTCTGACTTCCAGCGTCTGTATACTACTTTTTCCTGTTCCTCCAAAAGGAGGGGAAATAAGTGTCCTTTTCTTACAACACTTTGTACACCTGACACAGGTAAGCAGCTGCTAGTCAGACAATACGGCTGTCTGCAAATTTCTCTTTCAGAGTGATTTTTCTGTTCATTTTTATATTTATAATTAGATTTTTTTTCTTTTTTAATAGGTTTGAGGTCTTGGTTTGGCTTGGGTTTTATAGAACGAGGAACTTAGTGGCCAGTCTTATAATCAGCAAGAAGAAATCCTTTAAAAAGAAGGCATGGAGAGCATAGGTACCTGTTTTCATTTCTTTCCAAACTTGGTCTGCACCTATCAAACCTAATATAGATTACATGGAGTGTGAGAGAGAAAAAAAAATCGTGCCTAGATAATTGATTTAAATGGGACTTAATTTCCCTTCCCCTTCTTTTTTCTCTTTTCCTTTGCCTTTTCTTCCTTATCCTTATTTTCCTCTTCCTCTACCTCTTCCTTTTCCTTGTTTTTTTACTTTCTTTCTTTTCCATTCACTTTCATTGTATTTACTTAAGTTTCTTTCAGGCCCATAGGCCTGAAAGCACTTCTAATGCTACACAGTTCTGACTTCCTATGTTTATGGTCTTTATCAATAACAGATGAGCAATAGGACCTAAACTGTATGGTGATGATGTGGCATAGTTAATTATCCACTGGAGACGGGGAAGGGAATATCAAACAACTTCTCAACTAAAACAGAATTAGAAAACAGGTTTGTAGTGGTATACCAAGCTAAAGTTGTAAATGTGCTTTAGTTTAAATATATACGTGCAATACTAAATTAATGGAGAATCCTAGAGTTCGGATAATTTAACAATTGAATGCATACATAGAGATTATTTTTTTACACAGAAAATATACACTATTATTTCTATATTTCATTAGTATAGGATACATATTTCAGCTGGAAAAACTCTCACAGAAACTGAGCAATCAGCCTCTCTGAGTATGGTATAGTAATGTACTAGCTTGTGTGTATGAGGTCTTATTATAGAGATGTCAGTTTTAGTTTGAAACATAAACATATTTTTATTTATACATTAGTGCTTATAGTGATCAATGACCATGTGTGCAGTATATTAGAATTTGGTTTTGATCAGTAGAAAGCAATTATTCATAAAACTCAAAACAGAAGGCAAAGTTGTGAAAGAAAGGAGAAGAATTATGTCTTTCTTACAGGGAAGGTAATTTTAATATAGACGAGATTGGTGCAAGTCCTGCAGTTTGGATTGATAGATTATCTAGCAGAACTATCATTTCAATAATCTCAATGACAGTGCAGCAGTGGATACTTGGTACAATATTATAAATTAAATTTACTGTGAATGTCATTGCAGGGAATACAGAAAGAGATCTATCATTTGAATTCATAGAAGTTAAGATAGGGAAAAATTTAAGATTCTTTATACATAACAAAAATTATCTTTATGATATAGCTATGCTACCAGTTGTCTAAAAGATTTCTTTCATCATGGCTTTGCTCATTAGGCTACTTGAATTACACCAATGTTTATTTGATGAGAGAAGAATGGTCTTCTCTTAAACAAAGATCTATTCTTCACGAAAACTGCTTCCAGGATTTAAGAATACCCAGTGTCCATGTCTCAAAAACACTTTTTCAGAAAGTATGAGTCGCTTCTGTCTAATTACAGTCTATTTATAGAATTGTAAAAGCTAAACTGTGATCTGGTAAATTAGTGTTCAGTTCTACATAGAGTCAAATATTGACGTTAACAGTGATGCTGGCAACACAGATACCAGGCCAGTGATATAAAAGCTCTGGAATACAGGGAACTGAGGAACAATAACAAAATTGTTCTTTCTGTTTACAGTTTTTTGTAGTCCCATTTTATTTCTTTCTTTCTTTGTCATCACAGGGTCATATATAATGCAATCTAAAAGCTTTAAGCAAAATTACAGAAGAGTTTAATTTACAGACACTTGAAAATCAGTTGCAACACACTAGAGCTAAATTCCCTTTAAAGTTAGATTTCAAATGCTGATATGAACTTTCTTACCTAAGGGAAGTTACTGCAATTTGTCTTTGAAAATAGAATAGTACCATTAGTATTAAAATGCAGTTAATGAGAAGAGTCTTAGTTGTTGGGTTTTTTTAATGTTGCATTGCTGGTTGTTGTGGAGGTTTTTTTTGTTATTTTGTTTTGTTTTAATGAATATCAAAACCAAATAAATGGAAGTAGAAATAAACTATATTGTAAATTAACCCTCAATACTCTATATATTTATCTGTAAAAAATATGTGTATTTTTATATTCATTCAGTCAGCAAGCTGGAAAATGCAAGAGATCAAATTAATATTAATTATGCTATTTTAAATTTATAATTGAAATGCAGAAGTGTTCTAAACAATGTCCAGTTCAAAATGTATTCCTACAGAAAGGATATCAGAGGAGACTCTAGAGACAGAGTTCTATTTTCAGCCTGCTGGTGGCTTACTTTGAGACTGTTGGCAAATCACATTACATCATTGTGCATAAATTTCTCCACCTAAATAACAACTTCCCCAAAGTGCTCTGGGAGCTTGTTTTCTTAAGGTGTAGGTGAATACTGTTGAATGCATGGTTATTATTTGCAATAGAAACAATTTTTTGATTAAGAAATAATAGCGTATAGGTTTCTATGACATTGATCTTCTTAATTCCTGTATTAGTTGTACCTTTATCATAAACAATTACATGGCTGAACATATTTCCTCCCATGTCTCTTAAAGAAACAAACAAAAAATAACACCCACCTCTGCATTTTTCCTCATTTCCATCTTTTCCTTCTCATTTCTTTTCTAACTCCTTCTCAGTGTTGCAAGCACGTCAAGGGAAGTGATCCTTTCCCTCTACTCAGCACTGCTGATGCCACACTGGGTCGACTTCTGGGCCCCTCATTTCAAGAGAGACATAGACCTACTGGAGGAAATTCGGCAAAACACCACATCAGATCACACACACAACAGATCAAGGGACTGGAGCATCTCTCAGAGGAAAGGCTGAGAGAGCTGGGACTGTTCAGCCTGGGGAAGAGAAAGCTCAGGAGGGATCTCATCAATGGGTATGAATACCTGAAGGGAGAGTGTATAGATGTCAGAACCAGGCTTTTTTTCAGTGGTACCCAGTGACAGGACCTTAGGCAATGGGGAAAATAAAACCAAACCAAAAGACAGGAAGCTCCTTCTGAAGATCACTTCTTTACCAAAAGGGTGATCAAGCACTTGCAGAGGTTGCTCAGACACATTGTGACGTCTCCATCCTTGGAGATATCCAAAATATATCTAGATGGCAACATTGTTTTTTCTTTCCTAGGCTGTTCACTCAAAACAAAAGCACATTTTTCTGCAAATATTTCATATTCCACAAATGTAATTACACTGGTATAACAATTGCACTTACAAAAGGGATGATATTTTGTGGTGTCTTTAATTCGTCAAGGAAATTTAGATCAAAATAGTTTCACTTACTTCTGGAATATGCTTAAACTTACAATGCAAATTGAATGTATATATTGCCTGTATTGTAATTAAGCTGTTGTGGAAAATAGAATATCAATGATTTAAAGTAGTCTAAGGGGAATGTATAACTAGAAATTAATTTGCTTCTGCTGTAACCTGCCAAATAATTAAGAAAGTGGAAGCAGCAGTGGGAGCAGCAGGATACTACTGAGATATGGAGAGAATCTAACGTTTTTCAGATACCTTCTATGAGATACTCTTCTATGTTCTGTTGTATTTCATGATTCCCCTCTTTCTCTTACAGTTATCCCTTTCTGGTGGACAAGAAGTTGGTAAGAATTCCTTGTCACCAAAGGGTACATAGTCTAGTTCTATTTGTCCAGAAAATTGATATTATTGTGCCAAAATGGGAGAGAAAATCTGTCAGGAACATGAGGATGTGTAGGAAGACAACTCAAGACGCTTTGTAATGACTATTCTGTTTGAGCCAGAGGTCATATTTACCACTGAGTAAGACAGATAATTACTTCTGCACTAGATATTTTTTTTCCTTTCACATTTCTTTGGAAGCATTTCTTAATACAAAGAATTTTGCAAGTATACTTGACAATTATTTTAATTTCTAAGACATTGAGTGTTTCTAGAATAGCAATAATAAATCTATGAATAATCAGACTTGCTATGCTTTGGTGAATCTACTGCCAAGGAAAACAGAAAAAGGAAAAAAAATCTGAATGCCATTAAACTGAACATTTTATTTGAAACATCCCTGAATTAAAGATTATTGAGTCTATATAACTGAACAATTATGTCATACCCTTGTCTGCCTACACAGCCAAAGCAACATTCAAACACATAGCAAAAATCTGCTGCCCTTCAGCATGCACAAAGTAGAGCTCAAGAGACTACTGCCATATAAGGAGGTTTTTAGAAACTCTTATTTATATGACTGTGTGCAATTGTTTACATTTTTTTTCCTAAATATTAGAGAAAAAAATTCTATGTTGATTATAGCAAGAATTTGCTTTGTAAAGGTTTTTTTTTTTTCTTGAACACTTTTCATTACAGTTCATCAAAGCATGAAATGACCATGATTTATTGCAAAGAGCAATTTCCAGCTGAGACAAAGTTATTGGAACTCCTACTGGCTCAGCTGGAGGGAGGGAACTTTCTTGGAGGACCTTGTAGAGTAACTAAGTACAGACTCTAAATGTCCTACTTTTAGTTACAACCACAGTAATATGCAGAACGTATGTGCATATTAAATGCAATCACAAGTGGAGATATAACTAATGAGTTACATTTCCTGCATCATCCAACCTCCATATGGCAGGTACAGTATTTATCACACCATATGCTTGATACCACAGACAAGAGAACATTCTGTAAACATGATTATGGCACCTTTTCATTGATTTAAGGAGTGGCATTCAGACAGAAACCGTTTCAAGCTTCTGCCAAGATGGAATAGCTGGAAGGAAGTCAGTAAAGTATTACCAGAAGTTTCCCCAGTGGGAATGTTTTTTCCAAGGAGACGTCAGTATCAAAATCCATAAGGACTTGTCAGTGCTAAAATACTTCAAGTGATTTTACAATGGTGAATATTCTAATTTTTACCTATATATTTTTTTGTCAGGTTAATGTTTCTCTATTACATACCCTATTCTCAATTGCATTTCTATTCTTCTGTCTTTACCACTGTTTGCCTGATAGTGGATGGGTTTGAAGGTTTTTTGAAAATATGTAACCTAAATATATTCCTCTTGTTTGTCACCTTTTCAAAAACATATTTCCATGCCTAGCCTAAAGATGCTCTCTAGGAATCACTCTGAGACTTTCATTATGTCTTTATTGTATACAGAATTTGGAAGAAATTAAACCAAAAGTGCTTCAGTCTTTAACATATTGCTTCTGAAAGATTTTTTTGTACTTTTCGTATAGAATTCTTGTCACTGTTTAAAATTTGAAAGAATTGGCAGAGAAACATTTATCTCTTTTATTAAACAACCCGTAGTCAGTTAGTTATAACAATATATAACTGCTGTGGTGGAAAAGATCAAAAGTCATCTAACCCAGTGTCCTAGCTTAGGCCAAGAGTGGATGCTTCAGGAACAATATAAAGAAAATAGGATGGTAATTTTTCCAGTGCTTTCCCAGCCTTGAGCAATGCATGGCTCTGGGACTGAGCAAGAGACAGTGTGACTCCTTTTTTTGTAGTTTTCATTATTTTTCTATAAAGTTCCCTTTAAAAAAAAAAAAAAACAACAACAACCAAAAAACCAAAACCAAAACAAAACCAACCATGTTCATTTGACATTAAACCTTAAAAATGTCATAGATTTTTTAACAAGCCCTGTATCCAACCTAGTTTCCAGTTATTATTCCAGAAAGGCATGGATGTCTTACAGTTCCCAAGTTATATCCATCATCCCTATGCAGTTATCTCACATATCCTAGGGCTTCTCAGTCAGTACTGGATATGCATCTGAATCAAGTCCCAGGTATCTCTAACATGTTACCTACAGCACAACACAGAGGATGGTTCCCAATAGCTAGCTTCTAAGCTCCTACTAAAATCAACAGAGTTCTAGTAAATACTGTCAAAGGTGCTGAAAGCACAGTTCATCTAATTGTCTCAACCCTACCTACTGTAAATAGGTTGTAATTGCTAGAGGGTCGAGTACATGGTAACGTCACAATGGAAAGGTACTTCAGAAACACCTGCAGGAAAATAGGTTTGAATTTCAACGTTACCTATGGCAAATTAGGAAGACGTTATTCACCTTCATCCTTCTGAAAATCACCCGTCTCATCAGGTAGGTTCACTCATCAGGCAATGGAGGTAAGAGTCTTCCCAGTTCACCCACTAAAGGTGGAATAAATCACCCTCGAGATGTCTGTATCTCTCCCATTGGAGATAGCATTAAAATAAGTAACTAGATGCCTGATTCTTAGCTGATGAAAGTGAGCTGATTGAAAGTCTGACTTTAATAACTAAGAAAAGAACTGTGAAGAGTAATAAAAGACGTTATCAGAAAATGAAGAATGGTATTTAAGCTGAAAAAGGAATAATAAAAATGAGTGAAGAAAGGTAAAAGAAAAGGGAACTAAAAGAATTAGGTATCAAGGAAGATGGAACAAAATAGGGCATGAAATAAGTTATAAAGTCTGGTGGAAGAGATGTTAAACTGAAAAAAAAAAAAAGCACTCTGTAGAGCTTTTAATGGGAAAGAAATGTAGAAAGTTAATCTAAAAACCCAGAGGTGTTTGGAAAATCTTAAGAAACTATAAATCAAAGTATGAAGAGAGGGCTTAAGATGGGAAATAGGAAAAGGTATAAGGGGAGATTTGTTTTTGTTTCATGTTCATGTTAAAATTTTGCATTTTCTTTTTCAAGCAGATTTAATTCACCAGGTTTGCCTTTGAGTTTAAAAAAGAAATGAAAAATACAAGATTGTCTGCATGCTGTGATAGAAACCGGTACATATATAAGCTGGTAAAATAATTAAAATATTAAAAAGAAAAAAAAAAAGGAGACAGTCCCAGTAGACAGAAATGAAGGCAATGCTCTAGCATTTCAGTATATCTGTTTAACACTTTTCATTGGTTCTAATGATAATAGAATGGTTTTAGAGCAGTTGCCAAATTTCCTATTATGTGCTGCATTAAATACGCATATAGAATAAGTTAGCAGCAAATGAGTAAATTTAATTGCTTATGTTGGTTGAAGCCAGACCTTTAATTTCACTGTTTTGCATTTAATAAAATACATGATCAAAAAGAAACATGAAATCTCCTCATAGGAAAATATTTTATCTACATAAAGGCAAATTAAAGAGCAGGTGGCTGATTTAGAAGAGACAGTTTCAACTCTTATTCCATACCATTGAAAGAAATATTCTCACTGTTGGTTACAGACAATCACAAAGAGAAAAACCCAAGGGTAAGTGAATAACTCCTCCTAGAATTCATAATTACTTATCCAGCAAAGAATTTCATTACAGTACATCTCAGGTGGGATGAAGCCCTGTGATGGGGAAAAAAAAAAAAAAAAAAACAAAACCCACATTTTTAATCTGATTATATGTGAATATTTGAAAATAATATATAGCTTCAGAAATGTATTCTTCTTAGAAATTCTGTACAACAGCCTCAGTTGTTATCCAGTTGGTGTATGTAAGAACATAAAACTAAACAAAACTTCCTTTTACTATGTTTCAAGTATACATTAAATTCTGCAAGGAATCAGGCTGCCCTGATTTTAGGGAAATTGCTAACAAGTCATTTCTCCTTTTGAATCTGTGTAAGAGTTGCACCACCCCTTGGGTCCACCAGTGGTGTTGTGATTTGAGGGAACAGAACCTTATGTAAATAAGATGGATGGCATCCTGGCTACACTGCCCATCCTGGTCAAGGGCAGTGTGTCAGCAGCCTGCTTATGTGGCTGATATTGGGACAGGGTGCCAGGGTCTTAAAGAGTAGTGTATACTTTTTAATTATAATACGCAGATGAGTTTGTATTCAGGATGAGCCAGAAATGAACAATTTCTTACTCCAGGGTATGTCAAAATGCAGAATAACAACTAAAGTCACACAATTCTTTTTAATGTATAGCTCTCAGATGGCCTACCATACAGATTTTTAAGGTATCTCATACCCTGAAGATACAGAGACTCACTTAATGGGATGTTCAAAACCAGCCAGGTGTCTAAATTGTGTCGATTTGATTGAGGGTGAAGGACAGGAATTAAATTCCAAAACAACAATGATGATAGAATTCCTTTCAGACTCTCTTACATAATTGTCATATCATGGACAACAGTGAAGATGCTAGTACTTGAAAGAACAAATGTTTTTAGTCAGTTTTATTATGTTATTAAATGTAGCATTGCTTAGCTACCACAGTGGCAAATATCTCAGAAAATCCTGCTGCAGGGAACTTCATCCTTTTTTTTCCTTTTGAAGTAACAAACCTGAAGAGCAGCACAAACCTAACTGTATCATCTCATTCTTTAGCAATTTGTTTTCACTACATTCCAAGTTTTATTTCATATTCTCTGTGACTTGTAGTTTCCATGCTAATAGGGACTATTGTTTTGCATCTGTCATTGATTTGTATTTAGAGGGTTATCCTATTCTCATGTGTCTCTGAGCACCTGACTCGAGAGAAAAAGTGCTATATTTTACAGATGGAGTTGTCTGCCCCCATTAGTAAAGTACAGGAGAATGTTTGAACTACAGACCCTAGCAAAACCGCTATCTCTTTCCAAATTGAGAGAATCATAGAATCAAAGACTTAAATTCAAAGATTCAAATCATAGAATCATAGATTCATATAATCATAGAAAGTTTTGGATTGGAAGTGACCATTAAGGATTATATTGTCCAACCCCCCTACAGGGAGCAGGGACATCTCCAATGAGATCAGGTTACTCAGAGACTTATCCAACCTAGTCTGGAATGTTCCCAGGTGTGGGGCATTGACCACTTCTTTGGGCAACCTACAGCAGCGTTTCAACACCTTCATTGTAAAAAAATTACTTCCTTATGTCTAGTCTGAACTATATCAACAACTGTTGTGCATAAAGGTCATATTTGTCACTTCTCAATTCTGCAGTTTCCCAAAAAACTTATCGTGGGAGTCATACTTCATGTGTCCCTATTCATAAATGAACTAATGTACGTGACACTGAAGTGGTTTCTCAGACCGCCCTTTTCCCCGTTTTTCCAATTTTGTCCACACACTACCAAAGGTCATGAAACAGTAGGAAAGAACATTATCCCACCTCCGTGGAAACAGGTATTTCTCAAACCATATTCTAGCCCTTGGATCTAGTGTTAGTTGCAGAGTTTCATGCACTTCAAGATTTCATTGAGATTGATCCTCTGTTATTATACAAAAACTTTCAAGAATTGCTTCCAGTCTCGGGTCTTGAACCTCCTTTTGCATCTCTACCAAACTCCTGAGTACATTCAGCCATGTTTAATGTTGGCAAATCTTGAAATGTCTTATATTTTAATCCCAGATAAACAACAATATATGAAGAAAAGGATATGTAACAACACCAGTGTCCTCACAAACCACCAACAAAGTTTCATCTTGCTGAGGAAACGCTTCCAGGGAACATTCTCAGCTATTCTTTAGAAACGTTTATGATAAAATAGGCAACAAAGATGCAATGGTGTAAAGTGTGACTATATTCACCAAAAATCAGGTTTCCAAATACACTATCAATTATTTTCTCCTGCACTTCTGAACAGCTATTGCATTGCAGTAATTTTCAAATGCTGATAAGCTAGGCTAATTTTCAAGCAGTTTTAGAAACACAAAACCGAGTTATTAGTTCCTCTTTCTGATCCCCCCCAAACACCAAGTCTCAGCCTCATTATCTGTCATATATAATATATAAAATATTTAATGTTTGAAAATGCACTAATATGGCATTAACATGTCGATAGTGACCGATAGTGACCTTCATAGCTTCAACAAGAAAAACAGTTTTTATTTTCAGCTGGATGGGTAAAACCTAGGTGTTTAGCTACAGGTGCCTTGTGTACGCATCCAACATGTGTGAACATCTACAGTGCTGTGCATGTTATGATTGTTCAAATTTTAATCATAAGCAAGCTTTTGTTGTTTTTCTTTTCCCACAGCTTTTAGTTTTAAAATGTGAAATTGGAGAAAAAGTTATGATTTACATGCAAGTCTCTAGACTAGGATTGCATATAGCAAATAATTCTTAGGTGTGCACTGAAGTTTTGAATTCAGACATTAAATTTTCACGAGCACCCTTTGCTTTAAATTTCTTAGCTTTTCCATTCCACATGCTAGTTCCAGTGTGTTGCAGATTCCTAACATTCACTTTTGCTCAAATCCAGACACTGAAAGTTATCACAAAAACACTGGCTAGACACTGAGTTACACTGGTCACTTTAATTTTCACTTTAAAAACATGCTTAGATCCTGATAGCTGTACTGCTGCAACATACCCAGAGACTCTGTCATGTTGCTGAGCAAGGTGGCTCAGATCCTGACTTGCAGATAAGACAGTGAAGGACCTGCGTACAAGTGTCTACACTCTCCAGTCCTGTAGATATGCTCGCAGCACACTCAATGTAGAATGACAGTGTTTGAGCCAATGACTCCTTGATGCAAAATTCTTCTGCAGCGGGGAGAACAAGGGCTGGATTCCCTCCAGTCAGGTAGGGTTCTCTTGCAGTTAGAGCATTCATGCCGCTTCTTGCTAACACTCTTTCTGACTGTGAATCTCCTTTATGCAGTGGCTGACTGAAACAGAAGAGACAGGCAGTGTAGCACAGTCCTGAACATAATTTAATTTCGTGTTTACTTATACATCTGCAGGACTTAAAGATGCTCTCTGAAACCCCTCAGACTGAAGAGCAATTAGAGCTCAGCTCTGCCACATTCTTGGGCCAGCAATCTAGACACTACATTAGTATGCAAGAGGGAGACAGAACTTCCTTTTTCAGCTTCATTTGAAGACAGAAACAGCAGTCTAGAAGCCTGAAAAGAAAAAATTAGTACCAAAGTCCATGAAGCCTACCTATAAATACAACTTATGCAAGTATCTATCACAGAGAGATGACAAAGGCTGAGAAAAAGAAAACTTCTTAGACATATCCTTTTCTTAAATGATTCTTACAAGCCAATCATCTCATTAATTGTTGACCTTCTCAGAGCACCGCTGTGATAAGTTCTAGTCACTGAACACTCCCTAGGCATTCTGTAGTGAATCTGCCCACCTAATACAAGCTTCTGAACTTAACCTGCTCATACTTAAACTTAGAAGTCTGGGGTACCATGGTAGTGACAAAGTGCTCTTCAGGTTGACATAGAGAGTATTAAAATAATCCTCTGCTGACAGTAGCTAACAGGATAGCTCAGGATGATTACTTTTAATTTCACCAGAATTCATACCGGAAAAACTTGCTCACATCCAATTTTTTTATTTGCTTGTTTCATCATTTACCTTTATTTTTGTAATTAACTATTACAGTTGGGAAAATCATGATTAGCATCACTAAGTAATTCTGATTTTTTTTTCTGTTTCACTGTGGAAAAAGCAATGAATATTTCCCCTCTCTTGTTCTTTTTAACTCCCACTGAGCTTTACAGTGATAATGGATTTGCTTGGTAGAGCCTAAAAACCACTAAGATAGCAATTCATGCATTAAAAGGCCAAAGACGTTTCTTAAGAAAATTAAAAAGAAACAAAACAAAACAACAACAACAACAAAGAGAGAGAAAGAAAGTGACAATTAGGAAGACAATGATTTCATGGGAAGTTTTATAAGACTAGATAATACTCTTATGAGAGCCATTAGAAGGACCTGAATTCCATTTAAAAACATGAGGTTGTTTCAGAAATACTCTCCACTAGGTAACCACCTGACTTCACTAAGCGTGGTACAGGGGCTGGAAAAGGGTGGTGAAAAGAAGCTCCATTCTCTATTTCCAAAGCAATTCAGAACATGCATTTAATTTTTACAAGCTCTTCCATACTATGACACAGGTTGTTATTAAGACATCATTATAAGGACCACCTATTTTGCTATGTCTAATCTTACAATCCTTTGTTAAAATTAAGAGAAATGTAAGAATGGAAGATGAAAACAAATTAGGTATTTTATCTTTGGCAACTATGTTGTAAACAGACTCGGAGAAAATAAGTGAAAATTTATCAAGGCTATTTCTTTCATTTCTTACGTTCTGATTGAATACACAAACCTTCCAAGAAATCACAAAAACACGTAAAAAAAGACCTACAACAACCCTAGAGCCTTAAAATTACATCCTCCTCTCAGTGTAATATATTTAACCTTGCCAACACCAGAATGACATGCTAAGTCTCATTGGAAAGCTAGGAAATTATTTTTCTCAAGATATTAAATTTCTATATCAGAACCTTCAAGCCCTGAAATTTTAAGTTTTAAATTGTTCATTGTTATGTAAAGAGAAAGTTGTAGCTGTTTCAAGAATGACTATTACCTACCTGAGATTTAATGAAAGGGGAAATGACTCACTTGCAGAGAGGAGGAGACATTTCAGTGTCAAGTTATCATCTTATCAACATCGCTTATTTTGATCCAAGATTTCAAAATGTAAGTCATTGCAGAAATGAATAGATGGGTGGGAGGCCAGGTGAGCTGTTCAAAAGTGCATGAGAAAGTTACTTGAGAACCTTATATTTAATGCATAAAGACAAGCGGTTACTGTCTAATAAATGAACGGTGAGTTTGTAGAAGGATTTTTTTCTTTTTTAATGGCTCAATTTATAATTTTTGTTTTCAGACTGAAATGAGGCACATTTTGTATTCATTCTAAAATTACTATTTGTTTGTTAAAAACTGAAAAAGAGAAGAATCTTACAGACTGTAAAACTTAGTCGTACCTTTCTGAAGAGCACCATTGTCTCAGCAGTAGGTCATAGGTCAGAGAAGCACAGCATTTGACTGCGCTTTCATTTGTGTATTGATATTAGGGAAGCTGGGTTCATCATTGCTCCCAGAAAAGATGGCTTCATCTTGCTAAACCTACCAGTGTTTCATCAAAACCTTACGTACATATAAAGAGATGTCTTTGAAAAAGTCACACTAAACGTCACCGTGCACAAATTACAGAGAACTGATGGACACCCTTTGGTTATTACAGAAGGTAAAGAAGGAATAGGAGATTTATCTTTTGTATGTGCCAAACATGTTCATAGATGAATGTGTTTGCAAAGAAGGTCAAATTACATCAGCAATCGTGACAGCACTGTCTAAACTCTTTCCATAAAATAAGACATTCACGTGTTAAAGACGCATACTACTCAGCACCTGTTAATGCGCTTAAACTGTGAAGGTTGTAAGCAAATTCTACTGCAGAAAAGGTTTGTTGATTATCATGTTCTTACAGACAGCTTTTCATAGAAAAAAGTCTGGAAGTTCATGTCCTCACTTTAATCAGTGTTTCCATGATGACACTGAGAAGTACGCAGCTGTTTCTGAGAGTTCAAATCACCAGTGCAATTTGCCAGATCTGCAAAATATCTTGCAGTAACAATTCTTAATGCTGATCTCTCAACAAAATCTAGGTCAATTTCAAATAAGCAAATCTTAGGAGAAATGAACTCAATTAATGTTATTAATACTGCATAATGACAGATATATATGAGAAGCTCTTGAAGAGTGGTTTTATCTTGAAAGTTAAGAATTTCTTCTAAGCAAGTGAGATCCTAACCGAGATTTCCAGGAATACTCATGAAAGGTACAAGCAGTTTATGGAAAATGGAAATGGATTAATCAAAACCAACATTGTACTCTACTGGATGTTCATTTTCACACAAAGCAACATTATATATCCCATTATCCAGGAAAGAAAATGAAATCCATTCTAGAAACTTCAAGACTTAGTATTATATTAATTTTTAGAAGACTTTATAAGATTTGAGCACTTCTGATAGCCTCATGAGTATGAAACTTTTAGTAGGTTAGATAACATAAAATGTGGCAAGTAATTTCTGATGTGAGGTAACACAACAGAGTATGGAGTCCAGTGTAGTTGAGGACCTACCGGACTATGACATCAGTGTGCAAAAGTCCAATTCTTAACGTGAATATTTGCTCCATTTTGTTGTTTCAGTAGAGTCACTGAATTTTATCTTGGTTGTTCTTCCCTGACCATCTTTGCTCTGTTTATTTTTCCTGACAATAAAAGCACATGAACACGCGCGCACCCACACACACACACACAAAACAAAACCACACTACAAAAGAGATTGTCATCACAGTTAGGATTTCTTTCCTGATTCAGAGAGGCTAGGTCTCTGAAGTTAGATGTGTTTCATTCATTAGTGTTCTTGCTGGTCTCATTCATGCATGTATTTTTAATGTAAGGTCTAAAATTGATATGTACATTGAGAAGGGATAATGATTCAATTTTTTTATACTAATAAAGCAGATGTCTATTGATGCAGTAAATGTGCAGTATTAAAGGTATTTTGTGATAGAAATGTATCTGAGGATTTTGACCTACTGTACTCAAGGTCTATTGTTAGACAAAAGTTCTTTCTCTTTACTATAAAAGGAAGCTGGGAAATAAGCCTGTCATTTTGGTCTTCATTATTTCCAACTGTTTAAGCAAGTCCAGTCACATAACAGGAATGTAAATCTTGGTAAAAGAATGAAGTGGTAGTAATTAATGAGCTTGAAGTTTCTTTCACTCAGAAAAATATTCAGTCATCAGTAGGGAGTATATTCCCTTACACTGCTTGCCTGAATATTGGTATTTTAAACATTTGACACATATTTGACCTTTTGGGTTTCAGTTTTAAACAAAAAAAATTAAAGCAAGTAACTTCTTTCTTTTTTTTTTTTTTCTTTCATTAGGAATGCAAAGGAGACTTTCTTGGCAGAGAAGCTAGCAGCCATGGATGTCATACAAAGCAAATTAAAGGCCAGTATTGAATCAATCTATTTGTTAAACCAACAGGTAAAAATAGTGAGGAGAGCAGAGACTGCTAGTAAAAGCAGATATTCATAATCTATTTACATGACTGTATTAGAAAGCTATTAAATATTTGTGAATATATATGAGTTAAAAAATGCAGTGTGTTGAGTCAAAAGGCAGTCTGATGTTGATGTAATTTTTCTATTCCCTGGAAACGGTTCACAAAAGAATCAAAAGAAATAACATAGAATTTACGACTTAACTACAAAGCACTCTTTGTATTTTGCTATAGCAATGAATTTCAAGTACTGCAGCAACCCTCACAGTGAAAGTTATAATTTCTTCTTACAAACTTTTAAATACCATATTCCCAGCTGTTGCGATCAAAAGAATATCCTGCATTTCTAATGTTAATATTTTATATTTAAAACCACAGTGATTCCCCTAAGACTACTTAAATGAATAACAAAGAGTATCCTCTATCATCTTTTACCATTGCAGTCCATGTCAGCTTTAAACACTCACTAGTGTATCAGAGCTTTTAGAACAAAATTTGGAAATACGCAGGGAAAAAAATAAAATATAATCCGAGACAAAGCACAGTTTTTGTTGTATGGAGCCACTATCTTTCTTTGTCTAAAAAAAGATAGAAGCAACCACTGATAGTGACTGATCATGAAAAGAAACCCCAGGAGCATAGACACACTATAAAAAGATCTAGGAGGAAGTCATTATGCTGTTGAGGGAATAAGAAATTTAAGTCAGAGAGTTGTGAAATGTTCTCATTATAGGTCATCTCAGTAATTATCTGACATCTACAGATGGAGTCACTTCTTAATCAAAAGAATGAATCATTACTGATATTGATTCAGACCAAGATGTTTGAAATAATGAGTCCAGTAACTCAAGTATAAATTTAGAGGTAATTTCAGCAACTTCTCTGCTAAAGTTTCAGACTAAATAATAATGAAATATCTTATTACATTGCATGATAATGATAAGAAAATGGCCAGAAGAGTGTGAACTAAATTGCCTCATCATAATCTGCATGTTAAAATTTAAACAAAAGAAAGAAGAGAGGTCACTAATGTTTACTATACCATGGACACTACAGTTTAATTAGTATCTACCAGAACAGAAGTACACTATCTGTAGCTAGCACTGCCATTAGCTTTAAGAATCTGATTCACTTAAAAAGTCTTTTTTTTCAACGGTTCATAATTTGACTGTGAAAATCAACTAGGATAGCATGTAAAGTCTCAAAGTAGGAAAAACTATACAAAGAATTTAAGTTCTATGAGTGCACTTAGACAAATATCAAGAATAAGTTAAAAAAAAAAAGCAACCAGGGAACTGCATTTGTTGACAATGATACATTGTTAGACAAACATTTTGTTTCAAAAATTGTGTTCCTTGGGAGACATTGGTTTATTACCATCAGAGCAGCCATGCCAAAGCCATCACTGAATAGACCAGAAGGGAGATACAGCCTCTTGTCCTCACAGTTACTTTAGGTCAGGGTTTCATTCTGTTTAGAGATTGATGACAGTTGCCCATCATGTTGTTGCTCTGTGAAAACTCAAAAAACTCTTTCTTGTCTACCTGACATGTTTTGTGAATGAAATATTGACACTAGCTGAAATTCATCCTGATCTGTAAGACCAGCCAAAAGCCTGGGAGGCAGGTAGGTTGTAGGTCATCCAGTGTGGTCTCTCACTAGCAGTGGGTGTCTGTTGTCAGTCATCACAGTCAACACATTTCTTTCCCATATGAATTCTAGTTATGAGTCCTCATATGACTATGGAGTCCAATATGCACGAGAAATACTTCCCCACACATGGAAATCCCCTCATGAGTAGTTTCACATGTAATTATGACATCATAACTGCTTTTCTAACCCTTTTTATTCTATCATCAAGTGCCAATGGATGTACCAAATTTTTTTAAGCTATGCTTCTTTATTACTCTAAGCTGATGACAGGTAGATTTCATTTTAGGACTGAATTCTCTCTGACATAGGGCATTTTTGATGAAGAGGCCAACCTGCCTTGCCCTTTACTGAAATTTGTTCCTACGGCTTTGATCCATGGTATTAATGCCCTGTTGTTTCTGTGTCAGGCTGGTCAGGCCCTATTCTAAAAGCAGCAGTGCCACTCATCCCTGCTGATCCTAATGCTAGATACTCAGTTTTCTACAAGTTAGAAAAGTTCTCATTTGTACTATATTTATAATCTTGTCTAGGCTGTACCATTTTTGTTATTATGCCTGCATCATCTTTTAGCTTAAATTGCTCTTTTCACCACATTTATTTTGTCATAAAAAGAACAGTCATGTCTTTTTTCAGGCACAATCTTACTTAAGTCAGCTAAGCTCTTTTAGTCCCTTCACAGAAGAAAAACACACGCATTTCTCCAAATGAGGCCCTATTTGCTCTACTGTAGAAAGACAACATACTTTTAAGTACAGTTTACAATTTTAACTTCAACTTTACAGAGGAAACTGTATGAAATCTATGGCAAAAGCTCTATTATGATCAGCAATCCAAAGTAACAATGTAAGAGATATAAGTGGGACTGTAAACATGCATGTGTATATCTGCACATGAGAAAATTTTTGATATTCAGAAAGAGAGCAAAAGAGGTAGCAAGAGTGAAATAAATATATGAATGCCATGTTTGCCACCTATTTAGTCTCTCTGAGGAAGGAAAATTGGTATATCTGTTGTAAGTTAGATGAGCTATCCATACATTGAATATTTTTACAGTAAATGCATCATCCATATAATATGGCAAGAAGCTTGAAGATAAAGTGACCTGCAAGAATTCCTGTTAAGTTTGACAGAATACTTGAATTCAAAGCAGAACAGGATCCTAACACTGAGAGGGAAAAGGCATTGCTTTGATTTCATAGTCTAAATCTCAGGAAAGGAAACACATTAACAGTATGGAAAAGAGAGGAGGTGTCAAGGTCACCAAAGCCCCGTGTGCAAGCAAAAAGCTGTGCTGCTGCAGTTACATCCCCACAGGGTGAACTTGAAGGACCAGACTTCTAAGAGCAAGGAACAAGATCCCACCTTGAACAAAGCAGAGGGAGAGGTCATTGTGTCAGAGCAGGCGAAGGCATAGAAAACCTGCGTGGGCTGGCAAAGCTTTCAGCCTCTCTCCACCCTGCTGCATGAGCATCAACAGTGAAGCCTGGGACATGGCATTTGGGATGTGGTGTTTTCTACAGCAAAGTAAATACTGAGAGAGGCTCATTTAGGAAGTCTGCAGAGGGGCAGGATGTGCTGCATTGCGTTCCAGCCTGCCATAAAGAAGAAATGCCACAAAGAAACCTTAAAAGATAAAAGACCATAGTTATAAGACCCAGCTGAAAAGTTTTATCTTCTGACTCTGTTCAGGCAAACTCCCACTGGCCCTTGACTGTAAGGACAGTGATCTTCATTGCTGTGGGTGTTTTTGTGACTCTTCGTTTGGTGCTCTGTCTTTACACTTTAAGAATGATCTCTTCTTTGATGAGTAATCTTATATATTTGAGGTTTTACAGTACCAGGAAACAGTAGGTGATTGACAATAAAAAGATGCACAAGCAGGGATGCTTCCAGAATCTGTTGGGAACTATTTTTCTTCTAATGCAGTTTTTTTAATTTCTCAAGGGCTGAGCTCTACAGAAAGTCAATGAAGGAACACTTATGCCTAAGGAGTTTTCTTGACAAAAGTTGATGACATTATGCATATATTGAAACATAGAAGTCACCCTCAATACAAAAACTTATTGTGACTATACTTGTTTGTGAAGAGAAAAAAAAAAAAAAAAAAAGAAAGGAAAGGAAAAGAAAGAGTATTTCTTAAGTTAGAATGTTTGGATAGTTAATTTCTTTTTTTTTCTTTGTAATGATTGTGTATTAAACTGTGACAAGAGCATAACTGTAGTGATATTATGGTAAGTGCTAATGTAAGTTTGTCACAAGTTATTTCTGCAGCCAGTAAGAATCATGCCCAAGGCATTGATCAATATGGTTAAAAAATGTGTAGCAGATGTAAAAGATATAAAGTACATTCTTCAGGGAGCAGGCCTCTGAGCTTTTTCAGAGTGATACCTCCAGAAGCAATGACACTGTTCTTGCAAGCAAGCTTTAAGATATATCAAGTAAATAACTGTTTTGATTTTAGCAATGAAGAAGAAACCTGCGACTTTGTGCAATCTTTTTCATGTGACTGGTGAGAAATGAACCTAGGAAAAATAACAAGTATCAATCTGATCTGACAGTCAATACAATATAACTTTCAGATTATATTTTGTCTAGATATATCTTAGCTATTCAGACTAAAATTCTTACTGAAAGATAATCACATGCATTTGCAGTTCATGTGTCAGAAATGTAGGTGTCTACAAAGTATGAAGGGACTTTGTGATAATGGTCAGACAGCGTTGCCCAAGTGTGCAAATTGCTGTGTGGGAATTGGCTGATGTAGTTGCCAAGCCACTCTCCATCATATAGGAAGTTGTGGCAGTTGGGCAAAGTTCGCAGTGACTGAAGAAAAGGGAAACATCACACATATTTTTAAAAAGAGTGAAAAAGAGGACCCTGCTTGAGCAGGGGGGTTTCAATCCCAGTTTGGGGGGGTTCCAATCCCAGTTTGGGGGTCTAACTCCCAGTTTGGGGGGGGGGGGGGGTTCTCCCAGTTTGGGGCATTTCAGCTCAGTTTGGGGCATTTTCCTCCCATTTTTGGGCCATTTCCCCCCCATTTTGGGGCATTTCCCTCCATTTTGTTCTGTTTCCTCCCATTTTCGGGCCATTTCCCTCCTCTTTTTCACATTTGCCCCCCATTTGGGTGCATTTCCCTCAATTTTGGGGCATTTTGTTCCCTTTTCTCCCTATTTTTGTTCCTTTCCCCCCATTTTGGGCCAATTTATCCCCATTTTGGGCCCTTTCAGCCCACTTTTGTCCTGTTTCCCACCCTTTTTTGTCCCGTTTCCCGCCCTTGTTTTTGCTATTTCCCGCCTTTTTTTTCCCAACCATTTCCCGCCCTTTTTTGTCCCATTTCCCACCATTTTGTGCCACTTTACATCCATTTTGGAACTTTTCAGCCCATTTTTGGTCCATTTTTGTTCCATTTCCCCGCCATTTTGTGCCCTTCCCCCCCATTTTGTGCCATTTTATCCCCATTTTGGGCCTTTTCAGCCCTTTTTTATGCCATTTCCCCCCCATTTTGTGCCCTTCCCTTTCATTTTGGGCCATTTTATCCCCATTTTGGGCCCTTTCAGACCATTTTTCGGCCATTTTTGTTCCATTTCCTCTCCATTTTGGGCCCTTGCCCCTCATTTTTGGCCATTTTATCCCCATTTTGGGCCCTTTCAGACCTTTTTTATGCCATTTTCTCCCCATTTTGTGCCCTTCCCCCCCATTTTGGGCCATCTCTCATCTCTATGCCTGGTAAAATCAAGGAACAAATCCTCCTGGAAGCTACATCAAGACATCCGAATGACAGGAAGGTGATTAGAGACAGCCAGTACAGCTTCACCAAGGGTAAATTGTTCCTGACTAATCTAGTAGTCTTCTATGATGGAATGACTCCATCCGTGGACAAAATAAGAGCTATAGGTTTCAGTTATCTGGGATTCCCTTTGATACGGTCTCTCACAACATTCTTGGTGCTATATTTGAAAGATGTGGTTTGATGGATGGACTGCTAGATGGAATTGACTGGATGGCCATATCCAAGGAGCTACAGCTCAATATCCAAGTGGAGATCAGTAATGAGTGGAGTTCCTTAAGGCTCTGTATGGGGACCAACACTATTTAATAGCTTCATCAATGACAGAAACAGTGGGATTGAGTGCACCCTCAGTTTGTTTGCAGATGACACCAAGCTGAGTAGTGCAGTTGATATACTTGGTGGAAGGGATGACATCCAGAGGGACCTTGACAGACTTGTGGAGTGAGCCCAAGTGAACCATGAAGTTCAACAAATCAAAGTGAAAGGTCCTGCACGTGGGTTGGGGTAATCCTTAATATCAGTACAGGCTGGGGGTTGATTTGACTGAGAACATCAATGCAGAGAAGGACTTTGTGATGTTGGTGGATGAAAAATTGGATATAAGATGTCAATGTGTGCTTGCAGCTCAGAAAGCCAGCCATATCTTGGGTTGCATCAAAAGAAGTGTGGCCAGCAGATTGAGAGATGTTGAGATTATTCCACCTCTCATGAGACTCCATCTGGAGTATTGCATCCTATTCTAGTGCCCTTGGCACAAAACAGACATGGACCTGTTAGAGTGGGTCCAGAAGAGGACAACAAAAATAATCAGAAGGCTGGAATACCTCTGCTGTGAAGAAAGGATGAGAGTTGGAGTTGCCCAGCTGAGAGGAGGGAAGACTCAGAGGATAACTTATTGCAGGCTTCCTTTTAATAAAGATAGCTTATAAAAAAGATGGAGGGAGACTTTATACCAGGACATATAGTGATAGGACAGAGGGTAATGGCTTTACACTGAAAGAAGGTGGGTTTCGATTGGACCTAATGAGGATGGTAAGATACTGGAACATGTTGCCCAGAGAAATTGTGGATGCCCCACCAAAATCAGGTGGGATGGGGCTTTGAGAAACCTGATCTAGTGAAAGATGTCCCTCCCACACCAGGGAGATTTGGCTACATGATCTTCAAAGTTCCCTTCCAGCCCAAAGCATTCTATAATTTTCTGATTCTATGAACCCTTGCTTCTCAGGGTATTCAATTACGAGAATACCTTCAATAATTCTCCTGAAAGTCTGAAACAGAGGCTGTTGTTAGGTTTTGTCCAACCAGCCAGCTCAGTCTTTGGGAAAGTAACATGCGGATGCATGGACCCATGTTATTTCTGTCCAAAAGGCACTGTGACAATGATGAGCCTTGTCAGCACTGAGCTTTATTCACGTTCTCAGAAGTGATTGCTACATTTCCATTAGAGATCCAGTGTTTGGGAAGAGTTACAGTGTCCAAAGAACTAGTATGTGATGATGATCCCTCAGCCAGGATTTGGGCTGCTGAGGGTGTGTTCAGAGAGTAAGTTTCCTTGCATTTTGACACTGGTTTGTTTTTTTTTCCCCCCGAGACTGTGCAGCAACAGCCAGATGTGTCAGATACAGCAGAATACAGTAATTTCAGGATGAAAGATAATTTCTTGCATTTTTGAGGCAGACAAATCTAATAACCCATTATGGCAGATTAATAATAAGGCCAAGCATTTCAGCCTATCAAGGTCTTGGAATTAGTCAGAGTGAAGTCCAGCATCACTGTCAGGTTGGTATTTGGTAGTCTGTCCCTTAAATTTACTCCACTTGTATTGTTTGTGGTTTGTTTTTTTTTTAAAGGTACTTTCAACTTCATTTTGCCACATGTTAACAGTAGGGGTATATACAATAGTTTCAGAAATATTTTTAAAGTAGAAATATTAGTGTTTAAAATAAAATAAAAATGCTATTAGCTAATACATCATAAATCCACAGACTATTATGTTGTCTCTTCTTCATGGCCATTTAATTTTGCATGCACATAACCAGTGTTTTACTAACAGTACCAAGGGTTTCATATGTAAGACATTATTCACAGTATGTTTCCTGTTATTTTGCATAGCATTATTCTTTGTGAAAATAATGTTTTGGCCTCAGGAGAAATATTGCAATTGAATGCACAGCAATATGTTTTTGGTATGGGGCCATGGTACAAAAGCTTAACTTTTTTATCTTCTTTTTTTCTTCAAATTACCTTGGCAATCAAGACAACAGAGTCAGGACAAAAAACATAAAGAGGTGGTAAAAGAAGGATATAATTTCAGTGCTTTATTTGCAAATAAAATGTGCTAAGTGAAACAAGAGAGGAAACTGTCCGTTTCTGACCAGCATGGTCACATGCACATTCTATAAATGCTTCTGGAAAATGGGATTACATATCTGTAATATACATATTTATTTTTGGAAATAGGTGGGTTGAGCCAAAATTATTGCTATTAAGTTGATTGAAATGTTGAGGATTAGCACAAAGAACAAGAATTCAACTCATTTAAACTAGATGCTGTATTTTTTGCCAACAGACTATGTCATGTCATTGCAAAGGCGTGATTCATCATGTTCTATTCTAGTTTCCTCATGTAGTAAAATGGATCATAATTAGCACTAATGACAATGTTAAATCCAGCAATTTGAGTGACTGCTAATAAAAAGTATCTAACCCACAGAAATATATACCGTTACCGTTTAAAGATTATATATATCAGGCTTATGTATAATATGAGCAAACAAGCAAAGTTTCACCTTAAAATGAGCTAAAAGAAGACATGCTATGGAAGTCTTAAAACAAGAAAATGGGTTTTAGGAGTTAAATCCTGCAACATGCAATATTTCAGTTGTAAGAGCTGAAAGCATTTTCTGTGGAATACTAAATGTCCCGAATAATTTCATATGAATCTCCATGCATTTCCCATCCATGATGTTTAAGTACACTAGCATGTTGTTATTTGCTTTGTGGAAGCCACACTCAGACAAGCAGAAATCATCTCCAGTAAAGTTAATGGGAATTATTCACCTATGTCAGTAATCAGGATGAGTAGAATTTAAATACTTACTAAACATACACAATTTCCATTCTGCTAATGTTGATATATTCCTAAGTATACAAAATATAGTTTCAGTATTTTTTTATAACTTAAATATCCCTGATAAGACCTAGTTTTGTGATTTATGTGTTTGGGTTTTTTTAAAAAAAAAATATTCACCCAGGAAAGGAAGTCAAGTTCACAGCTCTGGTCACCACAAGCTTCTGCTTCCTTATGCAGTTGATGCTTTGGAAGCATAAACTTGATGTCCTATTCCTAATCTTAGAAACCAAACAATCCCATGTTTCTGGGGTTTCTTCAGTCAAATTCTTCAATAATTTTGTCCTTGATGTGTCAAAGATCTCTATGGTATTCCCCTCCCCCAACCTCCCAAATTTACATATTGGACTTTAGAGCATTTTCAAATTGGCTACAAAGCTTACAATATGTTGTTGTGAGGCACTCTTGATTAAACATAACCATCTCAGAAGTGAAATCAGTTCTTGTAATTGGGAAGCAGCATACCAGAGACTGACAGAAAAGATTGGAAGCTGCAATAATCAACAATCAGTCTTTCTGGTAACTAAATAAGGAAATATTAAGCTTTTGGGGGTTCTATCAATATGTCTTTTATGAAAAAAAGTGGATAAGATTCTGATTCAATCAGTTCTGAAAGAGTTATTTTTGAGAAGCACAAGTAAGAAATAGCATGCATCATCTCCAAGTTATTACAAAAAGCTTTAAGTATATGGGATAACTACTATGTATTTTTTTAATGCATCAGAACAAAAATTGTCTCACAGTGGATCTGAATGTAAGTAGTGAAAGCCTTTTGGCCAAGCACAATCTTCCTTTCAGATACCCATGTCTTCCTTTTTGCATCATTTGTGTGCACAAATATAAGTAATAAGGTGCTTCAGAAGCTGATTACCAGTCACTGGAAACTAATTGCTTCACCTGAACTTGGTTGCATTTGACTGAGAAGTGATTCACATTTCCCAAATTTGAATTTCTATATCTTAGAATTTGCAACACCATTTTGAAATTGCTGCTAGAAAATCAAAGTCTGGCTTACAGCATGCAAACTGCTTGAACCATGCAGCTCTTTCCAAGTGAGTTGCATTCTTTCTCATATGGTTCCACAGGAGTATGTGGTATGTCTAATTCATGTTTATTTTCAGTAAAAACCTCTAGATAATGAATAACTTGCACAGGGAAAGCCACAATTTCAAGCTTAAAATCAGCATTATCAGTCCAAACTGCAGGTAGCTAGCTGTAACCAGACTAAATGTCTTTGATCTCAACACAAAGAAGTTCAAGGGCAAAAGGATATTAACTTGCTTAAGACTTTGTCTACTAATCACAACTTTGTCACACATATCCTGCAATACAATAGCCAAAAAGGTCCCTGAAAGGAGGAAAAGGAAACCTGTAATAAAGAGGAATGTGGAACAACCAAGGATAAACAAACAAATCAGACTGGATAAAAAGTGTTGGAGAACTTTCTGCACAGCTAGGAGGAAAGTACAGATTATTGGAAAGTAAAAGCAAATGATCTTAGATGTGAAATATACCACACATTTAACTTCAGTGAAAAAAAGGGAATGATTTGGCAAAGGCTGTAAAATCAAGCAGAAAGTTTTGGTTTGCTTTGGGTTTTTTTTCTTATTTTACTAGTCTTTGGTTTCTAGTTAATCCATTCAGTATTAAGTTCTTAAATTATTGCCTTGTACCTTTTTAATACCAAAGAATAGAAGTATGTTAGAAAGTTTTTTTACATCCCATATCATATGCCTTAAGTATTTGTTCAAGAAATATCTAAAAAAAGCTTTGAAATGACTTAAATGAATCCCATATGGTTTGTTTAAATATACTAAAAGAGAACTTTTTTTCTAATCTAAGAGAACATCTGTACTTTATAATGGGTTTTTTTGTGTGTGATATAAGACTGGTTTTCATACAAAATTGTTAGACCAACATTGTATTATATATTCTTTAACTGCAGTACTGCATTTCAAATTATTGTGTTGAAATTAGCCTAAAATTGATGGATTTTTTTTTCTGGGTTTTTTGGGGTTTTTTTTTGTTCTTTTTATGTTTGTGCTTAATTTTTTCCAATAATACTTGAAGATAGGCATGGATTAATAGCTGCAGGGCATAAAGAGACTAAAGGAAATTAGCTGTCACCCACAGCCAGTGATTCTGTGTTCTTATAAACATAAAGGACTAAATTGTCTTTTATGTTGACCATGCATGCAGATCATGTCATTTTCATTAAAAATTAGACATCATGCCTACATAGTACAATTGTTGATGGAGATGTTTGAATTAATACTGTTTTAAAGAAAAGACTGAAAAACTTTTGGGTTTGTCCTAATCAAGTATGGATTACATTACTGAAATATGTAGCTGCATAGGAATCTTAAATCGAATATTCAGTTAATTATTTTTTCATATATTTTCTATATTTCTTTACTCGATTTAATGTTCTGTGTTCATAATATGAAGTAAGAAATTTATAAAGTGATAGAGGCTGGTTTTAATAAACTTTGTATTACATTTATTTACTTTAGGTTTATTTGTTACAGTCTGAGTTTTGGCCTTAGACTGATAATCAGATGTCAATTAAGTGCTTACTAGTACAGATATATTAATAACCTACTGCAATTAGGCATAATTGACTTAAGCATTCAAGAAAGTGCTCTATTACTGTTTTGCTTTGTATCAAATTGTAGTATGATTTTATCTTTCTCTGCAATCACTAGCAAGATGGCACAATGTAATAGCAAATGTCCTCCAGCTCTGCTGTCTTCTGCTGATATTGTCACTTATTCCTCCCCTAGTGTTTTCTCTGCCCAGCAGCTGATTACTTTGCTGGTAGTTGGTCCTTTAGAATCATCTTGTCCATATTATCATCCTCGTTCTCTTGTGTCTGTCTAAAAAACATCTTTTACACCTCAAGGCATTAAAACATGCTCTCACTGATCAAACATTCTTACCATAGCAGAAGGAACACCATACTAAAAAACCCCCAAAAAACTCAAAAAAAACCCAACAAAAAACAAAAAACCCACACACAGTCCGCAGTACTGACATTTTTGTCCCACTGTACATCTTTCACAGTGTCATTTAACTCCAGCTCTTATTTAAATCTAAGTGAAGCTTTAGCTTTAATAACTATAGAACTGCTCCAACGTTGCCAGGACTCATAAATGATTAAGCCATTCTGTTTCATACAGAGCTCTGAAATATTCTCAATTGCATCCTGCCTTGAGGGTTTATCAGACACCTCTCAAACAACATAGATATGCATTTATAGAACTATTTTGGATTTGGAGCTTGAATGGCAATGCATTTACTCACATCATTGCATTTATTGTACACTTCCTTTTCAAAATGCACCATGCCTCTGCTCTTGGTGCTTTAACAGATGATTAGCCTATCATTTTTTCAGTTAAAAATATTAAAATTAGTCCAAAGTACACTATAAAGATACACATTTATTTTGTAAATGATGAGTGCATCTACTTAGCTAGTCTAACACAGGAATTTTTAGAATGTTTTCTGAGGCAAAGGTTGTCTGTCTCTCCGCTAGTCCTTTTAGCTTCTAGAATCCCCATAGGGTTTAATCAATGCCCATCATCCTTGCAAGTGGTACTTGAAGCATCTGTTGACTTTAACTCAGTAGCATGGAGGTTACCAGACAGCCTAAGGAACTCTCCACCTGACATCTGTACTTTCTCTGTTTTCTAGAGGCAGAAGTTGACTGTCTGTCTCCATCGAAGCCAAATTGCAGAGCTCTCTTGCCTTGGCAAAAATTATTGTATAAAAAGAAATAATTACATATGTTCGCATTGTAATGAGATAGCCTAAAATATTTAACACAACAGTAAACTAAACAAAATATTTTTCGCTTTTCAAATCATTATTAGCTCCTTATGTAAATAAGGACTGGCTCCTTTCACAGTTTAAACAAGACAAAAAGGCAGCCCTATTACCAGCTTTCTAACCTTCTAAGGGTAGCATCCTGTCTGAATACCCATTACTAGATGCCACTGCTTCCTTTCCAGGCACTTAAGAACAATATTCTAAATCTCCAGAAAGGTGTGGTTCATTATTTTTTTAGTGTTGTTTATGCATATTTAGAAGCTGGAAGAAAATTAGCTTTGAGATGTACAAGTTCTGTCATTATAAAATGACTGGTCTCCTTCTCCAGAGGAGACTCCACAATATGACTGGGCAGTGTGGGCCAGAGCTCTGTCACCCTCAAAGTAAAGGTGTTTTTTTCTTGTGTTTAGGTAGAACTTCCTGTGTTATCGCTTGTGCCCATTGCTCCTTGTCCTATCGCACGGCACTAGTGAAAAGAGACCCCTTCTACTTGACATCCACCCTTCAGATATTTGTACACATTAATAAGATCCCCTCTCAGTCTTACCTTCCCCAGGCTAAACAGACCCAGACGCCTCAGCCTTTCCTCATAAGAGCGATGTTCCAGCCCCCTAATCATTGTAGCCTCTGTTGGTCTCTGTCCCGTAGTTCCCTGTCCCTCTTTACTTGCAGAACCCAGAACTGGACATGGTACTCCAGATGTGGTCTCACCAGGGCAGAGTAGAACGGGAGGAGAATTTCCCTTCACCTACTGGTCGCATCCTTCTTAATACACCCCAGGATAAAGACACACTGCTGGCTCATGGTTACCTTGTTGTCCACCAGGACTTCCACTTCCTTCTCTGCAGAGCTGCTCTCCAGCAGGTCATAGAATCATCACAGAATCATAGAATTGTAGAATCATTAAAGTTTGAAAAGACCTCTAAGATCATCAACTCTAACAGTCAACCTAACATTATCATGACCATCAAGCCATATCCTGAAGTGCCACATCTACAGGTCAATCCCTAACCTGTACTGGACTGTGTGTGCCTTGCTGTGTGGCCTTTCCAGCACATATCAGGGTGGTTGAAGTCCCACATGAGCATGTGATCTTGAGGCTACTTCTAGCTGTCTGTAGAAGGCCTCATGTCTTTCCTCTTCCTACTCAGGTGGCCTGTAGTAAACACCTGCAACAGTGTCACCTATAAGAGCCTGCCCCTTAATTCTTACACATAAGCTTTCAACACATTCTTCATCCCCCACCAGGCAAAGTTCCATTTATTGCCATTGCTCATGCATGTAGAAAGCAACTCCACCACCTCTGCTTGCTGGGCTACCTTTCCTAAAAAGTACATAGCTGTCCATAACAACATGTGAGCCATCTCACCATGTCTTTGTAATTGCAGCGAGACTTTGGCTCACCAGGATCCAAGATGTCTGTTTCTCAGTGGTGTCCACTACAGGAACACAGTTTTGAAGCCAGTTATCTATCTCCATCTCATCTCCTCTCATGTTGTATAGCCTTATGAGTGTTTCTTGCAACTCAGCCATCTGGAGTAACATATCATCAATCTGCACACATCTTTTGCAGGTACTTACCTTTACATCAGGAGAAGGGTCTCACGGAGATGATCACATGATCCCTGTCCCTGAGTGAGCTGCAAGATAAATGAAAGAATTTCAGACATCATGCAGGTGAGAAGATGATCACCTGGCTGCTGTGATGCAGGGATAACAGAGGTGGTAGTTTGGAATTATGGGGAAAGGAGGCCAAGAAGGTCTCTGCCTAGGGAAGGGGACAAGATGATTGGAAAACAGACAGAAGCCCCCAGTCTCTGGAGGTGACTTCTGTCAGGCATCCAGGAAAACTGAACGGTATAAGAGACTGTCTTAGGTCCTTCATTGCCTTCCATTTGCTCTATCTATGTACAGGAAGTGATCTGGCCATCTGAACGTTCAGAAAAATATTCACACAGCTTAATAGAGCTAGGCAGAGTAATGAGGACCTATCCATTAAACCAAAATGTACAGGTGAAGTTTGACCCTTCTTTTTTAAGATGAGGTGAAAGACTTTTGGAGGTTCTTGGGTGAGAGAAGGTTTCTGTGCCTATTTAGTTATGGTATTATAACCAAAAGAAAGAAAAAAGAAAACCAAAATCCTCTCCAAGCTTTAAGACTGGAGTATTCTGTCTAGTTTGGAAGGAATAGGTCGTGGAAGGAAGAAAAAAATTCAGTGTTCTTTCTCATGTAATCCTTAGCATTCCCTGCTGAAATTTCCACTACAGTGCTCACTATCACCCCTCGTGATACTGCTACTTATAACACAAGTCACTCAACAGCCATTGGAGGGTAATTATTCTCATGTACATATGACAGATCTGAACTGGCAGCCATGACATGAAATGCACTATCTTGTATCACCAATCCCCTGAGCAGGCCATTTCTCAATACAAACCAATGATACTGTTAAAGAAAAAAATAAAATAAAATTGAAAAAAAATGATGTATTATTTTCATGGGTTTTTTTTCTGAAAAACAAATTTCAGCACTTTGATTGTAAACCTCTGAAATCTGAGTTTATCATATGCAAAAAAGCCAATACTACCTCACTTCCAGTTAGGTTACTACTTTATATTTTTAATCTTTTGCAGGCACTGTGCAAGTGTTTATGAGCATTTGCTTCAAAAGCGTGATGTCTTGTAGCAGTCATTCTTCTCATCAAATTAATTTCTATTGCCCTGCACCTTGGGTGTAATCCATGGCACTCACACCCAGCCAGCCTGATAACACTTCTAACAAAAATACTGTAATATTTCAGGTTTTGTTAACTACTTGTTTTGTAGGCCAGTCTATGTTGCCTCCGTTAATGTTCACCAGAGACAAAATGATTTTTTTTATTGCAACACATCAGATTGCAGAGCACGTAAAATATTTCAGGCTATATAGTCTTAGCTCTTGCAGAAGTATTCTCTGCAATTTATAAAAGGAAATCCAATTCTGTAGAAATCTAATTATTTCATATGTGGAATTCAACATAATTTCCCCCTCCCTTGCGGTTTATTTGTCTGGGAGGTGCATTTATTTTCTCTAGATTTTTTTTTTTTTTTTTTTTTTGTAACACAGTTAGCATTTTTAAAACAAAAATTGCAAGTTGGCATACCTCTTTTCCTATCTCTGTATGGTAATTATAGCTAATGAAACTGTTGGGTTCTACTGGGCGCTTTTATTTATTTATTTATTTACTTTAAACTTGTGTGGTCTGCTGGAAAATAAGAGTTTATATTACTCTAAAGGTGTCATTTCACTGTTTTGATTGGTTCAGACTTTTTTTTTTTTTCCAGAAGTAATAATAAAATTCAGCCCAAATACACATTAATAATTATAGTAATAACCAAAAAAACCCACTGCTTTACTTCAGCATTAAAATTCATCTTCAGCTGCTTTGTTCTGTAATAACTAGGTCATCAGTTTAGGTGCTCCTGCTTAAAATGCATTTAGCATCCATATGTATTCCCTCACCTAGAGGCTTGATATTTTTAATGAGATTATATCAAGGAATGTGAAGACTGGAGAGTGGTAACATCATTTTAGTGTGTAATTCCCAGAACTCTGATCCATTTCAGGGAGGCAATTAAGACTGCTGACTACAATAAATGATACTAAGAGATTATAGAGGGTTTTTTTCTGCATGAATGCATAGTTTAAAAAATAATTTAGGTTTATTTAACATAAAAAAACACCTCCAGAGGGGCAATTTTTTTTTTTTTTTTTTCAATTTCAATGATTGGAGGGAATATCTCTTCTGTCATTCATTTGTAAGGTTTTGTGGTGTATTTTTTGCAGTAAAGGATAACTTTGAGATGTTTTGATAAAATAGACATATTTTAATTTTATGTAATTTCCTTTGTGTTGCTCATTTCAAAATGTCCACTTAGTACGAGGGCAATTGAGTGTCTGTGTTTGGTGCAGGAGGATGGGGGTGTTTGTAATATTTTTTTATTATTATTTATTTATTTTTTAATTTTTTTTTTTTTTCCTCTGTGTCAAGTCAGTAATCTGAAGTAGCATTTAGATCAAAAGCTTCATGGGGATTAACCCTTGTCTTGTTACTGCTGACCACAAAACCTACATACAGAAGAATACAGAAGAATTCTTAAAAACAAATGCACTGGAATCAAAAGTTTGTTGTATTGAAGAGTTAATTCTGGCAGAGAGGTGACCTTTATCCCTACATACTCACTCTTTTTTTTTTTTTTATCAAACCTCTCCAAAGGGACTCATCATATGCGGGGCTCTATGAAGAGAAAAAGAAGAGCATTGTCCTTATCACCTCCTTCCAGAAAGTGGCAGAGTAATAGGACTTTGTAAGGCGAAATGAAGCCCAGTCTGATGGCTGCTGATTAAAAATTGACTCTGCCACATCAAAGAAGAGTTGAAGGTGAAAATGATGATCACTTCCCTCTCCCAGGGACCCTGCACCATTTCTTTTATTCAACCTTGAAAGGTTCTTTCTGAATAAGATAATATCCCTCGAGTCCATTCTGGCTAGGCGGCATGGGAAAATGTAGATCAGTATGTCTATTCTCTATGAAAAAATGGGATTTTGTTAATGACATAGCACTCTAAAGTGATGGCTTGTATGTGGTAAATGCTGAGAAATTAATTATAAAATGCCTCTTAGACTACAGATCAAATTAATTGCTAGTATATATCTACTAAAAAGACCACTGTAAACCCAAACTGCATTTTCTGCCTTATTGCTAGAGATTTCTGTACTTGAAACACACTGTAGCTTTCACTGCCTTTTCTATTTTAACATCTTTTGTAACAAAAATTTTTAGTTGAGGTGACATCAGTGAAATAATATCATTGAAATATAAAAGGTTATGACTGGGTTAATGCATGTAAATTTCTTTTTTTTTTTTTTGATAGATACATATATACAGAGAGAAAGAGACAGTCACTCGGGTATATGAACTATACAGTGACAAGGAGAATAAAAAAATGCATGTGTATGCACACAGGAATGCTCAAAAAGATACAGAAGGAGCTGGGATATAGTGTGTTATACTTTATTTCCACTATATAATGTGTCTGGCAGACAGAGGTAGCAAAATCTACAGAGAATCTTTTGTGAAAAATGTTTGCCTCTATTTTGGGTTTTGGTTTTATACCTTATGCCAGCAATTCTGGAGTGCAATGCAAACCTTCTAATTCAGGACACCATTTGCTCACGTGTATATCTAAGGCAACCAACAGGCGCAGCACTCAGTAGACAGCATAGGATCCCAAACCGCATAGCTTGAATAACAATAGCAAGAAAGGTCTTGCATGAAAAAGAGCTTGTACAAAAAAACCAGGTTTATACATATGCCCACACACACAACACCCCCCCCCAGCCCCCACTTCCCACTGATCCACTGCTTTTGAGGAGCCATAAAAAATGAGTAGAAGTAATGCTTCAGTCTGAAAATAGTGTGTCAAAATCCTGATGAAAGTAGAATAACCTGGTCTACCAACAAGAAAAGGTTCGTCCCATGACTGGCAATGCCCATAATTTTCATGTGTACTTAATTACCTGCATCTAAGTGTATCTGTCTAATACATACATTTTAAAATAGAAAAGATTTTCTGCTCTAGGATAATGTATGTATTGAATATTATAGCATGTAAAATCTTTAACTGGATGTATGCTTGACGTGTATGAATTACACAGTAAAACATAAGTTATTTATTCACGCTGATGAATGACACAAATATCATCCTGTTGAGATTGGCGCAATTAGAACAAACAAGTGATTATGTCAGAACAATGGAAGTAACATGGTAATGACATCAAAACAGTGAGAATACCAATAACACCCTCCTCTCATCAATGTCATCCGTGTCTTCTGCTATTTCTTAGAATAGAAGATTATACTAAGATGCTGCTTGCTCAGTATTTTTGCTTTTTTGTTGTTGTTGTTTTTTTCTTCGCTGTTGTAACTATCCAGTTATCTACTGTATATGAGGTGAAATGTATAGGAAAGGATTTTTAAAAAAGACTTTTCTGACTTTTTTTCTTTTCCAGTGGGCTTTATTACAGAAGTTATCCAATTTGAACAAGCCAGAGAACAAAGTACAGTGGAGAGAATTAATGATCAAGAGCTTGTTTATTACAAATTAAATTTGCTGTAGAAAGATAATGATTTTTACCTTAGTGAATTCCCAGTGTCTTAATAATCTTTACTGTAATGAATATGAGCTCACACTCTTAAAAATACCTTCTTGCCCTTCCTAATTTAATCATTTTAAAATGTTCAGATGTCCCAATCACCTAGGGCTACATTATTAGCGTGGTACTTACTTTAAACAGCTTCTCTAAAATGATTGAAGAAAACAATTTATGCAAGGGCTACCTTTAATAAGAATAGAAAAGCAAGCGTAGCTTGTTTGCCTCATTACGGCTAACTTTTGATCTTCAAGTTTCATAAATAGAATATATATCGCACGGTTCAACAGTGTCTCTCATGTACATGTGAGTCCTACTCATGTTAATGGGGACGTTGCATGCATGTATTAGGGGAGAATGGACAAATGCGAGTTATTTATAAAAGCAATAGGTATTTAATAAGACACATGTTAGATCGAGAGAGAAGGAAAATCCTTTGTCAGGTTATTATGTTTCTATTACACGCTATGTGCAGGAGCTGCAAAACCTGGCTTTGCTTAATGAGTCTTCCTGTGTGTGTGAGCTCCCTGATGAGGCCTGGATTCTAAGACCTGTGAATTTACAGGAGTGCTCCCCCACAACTCTAAAATGTGCAGCCTTTTTTGTCCCTGTCAACATCTGAGATGGTGTCGATAAGGATATCTGCAAAACGTTTTAAGCTATCAGCTGGCAGGATCACTTTTTAAAGCTTATTTAAAATATGGTCTGGGAAGCAATCTTCCAGAGGAATCAAATGGAAAGATTTCAAAAAGTCTGAGTGTTGTAGAAGTGTAGGTGGCCATGGGGGACTATTCCTTTAAATCACTCGAACGATAGCAGCAGTAATTAAAGGAAGAGTTCCGATGAAGTGACAAATTTTAAACAGCTTCTGGCACACCTTTGCCAATCTAATGTTTTTAGGACAAAAGGTATTCCAGTAATGCTGTACTGCTGCTGCTTTCCAATACACCATCCAGTCCACAGATCTGGGCATGCAATCCTTTGAGGAGAAGTCATTCAGCACTTTTTGGGATCAGATCTATTTTCAGGAAGAAACTTATTCAATATCTGTGTAGAGGGAAGTTTATATTCCTGTATAATTAATCCCTTGAGCTTTGAGGAGGAGTTTACACTAAGTTAATTCTATTTGTGGGAGGAAGGTAGCCCTACTGTTCTCTCACTTGGGTTTTTTCTTTGTTGGACAGTATATGCTGCATCTATTTCTTTTGAAAATGTATACAAGCAACAGACATTTTTAGGCCACCTAACACTTTATTTTGAGGATGCAATAAAAATACAGGTGTGAAGTTTTGATAGAACTTCAGTTCAGTGGGACAACTCTACTCATTTTAGTGGCCATTGGAATGGCTATTAAAAGGGCAGAATAAGCTTCCTTTTCAGAGATATGAGCAGATAAAGGTGGCAGTCTCCCTGTATACAAGCAGTGACTGATACAGTGGAAAACACTGCATTTGCCCCCTTTTTTTTTTTTCAAGCCTAAGTTTTCCTACTGGTTTTATTTTGTTTACTATCTCTGCTTTAGGATTCCATCATTATTCATCCTGGGTAACATTCAACACAGCACATTGACCGACCCACTGTATTCCTGCCTCCCCATGCTCTCCTCCTTTACTCCAAGGTAAGCAGGAGTCAGAAATTAAAAGTGTGACAAACTGAGACAATGTCTAATATGCTAAGCAAAAGTTGCTTTAATGAGCCAGCAAAACATGAGTCTACAAGATGATAAGGCCCTTAGGGAACTAGCAAACATATGAAGGGTTAATATTTAAATAGACTACAGAAGTTCAATATGTAAAACATAATATATGTGTTGTATATACGCAACAGATTTGCAGACCTTCTTTGCAGCTACATCACATTTGTCTGCCAAGTTGCTTGTCATCCTTACTTCATTTATATTTTATTTGACTTTTTTTTTTCCAAATTGCTAAGATAAATTTGGTTATTTGCTGAAATGATCAACTTATAGATTAAAAGTAATTTGATTCACAGACTGCCTGGTTCTCAAGTTAATAAAAAAAAAGTACATTAAATACTGCAATGTAGTGTTTTCTTTAAACACTAATTTGTGCCAGGAAGTGATGAGGTTGTCATGAGATTTGCAGCTTTTTAAAAATGCAAGCAAATATCTTTACTCCCTGACTTTGCACTATGTCATCTGTAAGAGAGACAAAATGGTTGAGTTGGGTGCCTACCTTGCTATATGCCTGTAAGGGCTTTCTAGGTTGGTTGGCTTATCTACCTGATCATAATACAATAATATAATTAATATAGTTGAGTATGGACTAGGCAAAATCCCAAGCCTGGGGCTCATCTCTCTAAGACAGCATTGTAGATACAGCCTGGAAAACTGGGAAGGTCTGTATCTCCACACAGAGCACACAGCTACAACACATTTGTCTCACAGCAAGGCTAGAACACTTCTGTCTGGCTGTGGGGATCCATTGCCATCATCTCTAAAAACCATAATTGCAGTCATCCAATGGTGAGGACTATATCATGTTACAAATCTCTCATCTGTCTTTGTTACAGGTTGGAATTGTGTCTCAGGAAAGCCACGGAACAGCCAAACTGCAAAAGAAGAAGTTGGCCTTCCCCCACTTCTTGTGTCTTACAGATCACTGTGTACAATACCAATTGTTTCACACCCTAGTTGCTCTTCACTCAGTTGGCCACAGACTACTCTTAAAAATGATACTGCCCCTGCAGAGGTCCTTTGGAAAAAGTCTGCCTTCAGGTATGTTGTTGTTGTTGTTGTTGTTGTTCTTCAGGTGTTTGGTTGTTTTTTTTCTGGGTAGGGGTGTGTGTCCCTTGAAGTTGCCATTCTTTTAAAAGGCCAATTTTGAATTAATCACTCCAATTCCAAATCTAGTTTGCTTTTCATCGTAAGAATATTTAGTGCAGACAGATAATCCATGCTGTAACAAAATGCTCTGAAAGTATAAAAAGACTGTGAAAATAAATTTTCTATAACCATCGTTTTTACCATAAATTACATTCTTTCATAAATAATTTACTGCCATGTGGTTTCACCCTTACATAACAAATTTGTCAGCAAGGACCCCATGCCAGGCAGACACAGCCATAAAAGCTGTGTCTAAACTTGTCTGTATTGTGTTTTCCAGCTTGGTTCCACTGTTCACCCAGGCAGCCTGCACAGCACTGAATAGTGTGAATGCATTTAATTACAATCTGACATGTGTATTCCTGAGAAACAAAAGGCTGTGAACTGAGGGTGATGATTAACTGTTCAACCAGATAATTGCTTAAACTACTACTTATATTATGCTGCATTATCTCTTTTGAACAAAGTGATTATTGGCCCTTTGTGTAGCGATTATACAATGTAAGTGCAATCTTGCTGTTTTAAATGTTAGAGTTTATGTTTAATGTACTTTTGTTTGTAATGAGGGGTGCAACTTAGATTTTCTTTAAGGGATTAATCTCACAACTGGAAAAAAAAACCCAACCAAAAAAAACCCATGCCTCAATTTCTCAGATTGGACCACGATTAAGACTTCTTTAAGGGACTTAATGTCACCGGAAAGGGTGACAACCTCAGTTTCTGAGGAGATCCATTGATAGGCAACTACTTAAAGTCCAGGGACCTTCCAGTAAAACAGGTAAAACACCCATTTTTACAACAAAGAGTGGGAAGAAGTTACGGGAAGTAAAGGTTCCTAAGAATATTGGTGGTAAAGGAGAATGACAGTAAGTGCAACAACAAGTTCTGGTCTTCAAAGCAAATGTAATTGGCATAAAATTGCAATTGACAAAGGGATTGAGGGCACCTTCAGTGAGTTTGCAGGTGGCACCAAGTTGAGCAGGAGTGTTTATCTGCTTGAGGGTAGAAAGGGCCTCCAGAGGGATATGGACAGGCATTGTCCGAGATAATTTATGAGGTTCAACAAGTGCTTGATCCTGCACTTTGGTCACAATGTTACAGGCTTGGGGACGAATGGTTGGAAAGCTGCCCACTGAAAAAGGACCTGGAGATATAGCTCAACAGACAGATGAACATGAGCCAGTAGTATGACCAAGTGGCCAAGAAGGCCAACAGCATCCTGGCCTTTCTCAACAATAGTGTGGACAGCAGACTAGGGAAGTGATTATACACCTCTAATCAGCACTGGTGAGGCTGCACCTTGAATTCTGGATTCAGGTTTGGGGCCCTTACTCCCAAAAGGCCACTGAGGGGCTGGAGCTGGTGAAGGGTCTAGAGAACAAGTCTTGTGAGAAGTGGATGAGTGAACTGGCATTCTTCAGCCTGGAACAAAAGAAGTTCGGGAGAAACCTTATTGCTCTCTATAACTACCTGAAAGATGGTTGTAGCCAGACGGGTGTAGGTTTCTTTTCCCAAGTAGCAAGTGATAGGACAAAATGGTCTCAAGTTGCTCCAGGGGAGGTTTAGATTCTTTTTGAGAAAAAAATCATACTTAAAGAAAGAACTGCTACTTTGCATCTGAATAAAGTACTGTGAAAGGGAAGGCCTTTTCATTTTGGACATCCTCATTGTGTACAAGAAACTTCAAATTATTTTCAATGAGCAAAGATACAAAGAAATTAGTTACACAACAGAGAAACAAGCAGCAGTTACCACAGAACTTAGACAATGTTCAGATCTTCCTACTTTTGCTGGAAGAAAACCAGGTTCTGTTTCTAGAAGCCCCTAAGCATGAAGAGTAGATCATCTAGAGCTGTAAAGACTTCATCTTTAGGACACATATTATTCTGTATATCCCTGCTCTCCCTCTTACTTTCTTTCAGGAATAAACAGATCAGTAATTCAGTTTCTGAGAGTAGAGGTTCCTACCATATCCACCCAGTCTTTGTGCTCTGAGATCCCCATGATTTTCTGATAGTCCTCCTAATGACCATATGCAGAAGGCAGACTTTTCTAGGACATCTAGGAGCCTTTTTACTCGCCTTCTGAGTGCCCCAGGACCCTACTGATCATCAAAGGTTAAGTACATTACCTACCAAAGCAAGCAGGTAGGATGAGAATCATCATGGAGACTCAATTGATTGTTGAGAATACCCCTGCCCATAGCAAGCAAGAATGGCAGCATCCAGAAGTAGCATTTCTTGTATATCTACTATCATTCCAGGAAGCTATAACATTTCTCAGTATTTAACCACCACACTTTGAAGCCGAGTGATGCCAAGTTCTGGGAAGCCAGGCAGCATTTCATATTTGAGAAGTCATTAGTCGTTTGCTATCTTCCGTTGTTCCAGATGTTCTCAGATGACCAGCAACCACTATAGATGCCTATGAAACTAAACTGTCTGCAAAAAGAGGTGCCATGGGAAAAAAAAAATATGCCATGAAGACACAATATACAATCCATATGCAACCAAGGCCATTGCTAGAAGACATCTTCCCTAGATTCTTCCTTCTTGCACCATTTTCCACTCTTACTCCTTTTAGCCTGAAAACTCATTTGATCCATGACATATTATCACCAGCATAATCAGTCCTAACCTTCCCTTTTTTCTTCCATATTTCATAGACAGACACTATTTTGGTTGAAGTTCCACTCCATCTAAGCTATAACTCTCATGCAAACACATACAACTTTTTTCTCTTTCGCAATTCCCCTACTCTGTTCATCGCACCATATCTACCAAAGGAAAATGCATCTTCCCTCCTTCTCCACTATACCTGATACAGATACTCTCCAGCTCCTCATACTCCCTGTAGACCAGAAAGATACTTACTGTGTCCTGATTAGCACAAAATGGGTACTACATGCTCTGAGGAAACAAACAGTGCATGCTGTGCTCTAAGGACACATTATTATGTATTACAATAGAAAGTCAAAGGCTGAAGTCATTATTTCACAATCAAGATGCCTTTTCAATCCCGTGGGTGGCATGATTACTCAGCTACACACTGGCAGAAAAATCAACCACTACTCATTAATTTTATTACACTTTTCCATTACATTTTTCTTAAAATGTGGTGCGTAAATTTTACTTGACTGTGCTATATCCTGCCTTGTAGTTTACCATTGAGATACCTACTAATATTTTTTAACACATTAAACAGTGGTAATGAGTACTTCTAGAAAGCACACAGTTAAGGGAAGGAAGAGCGGCAAAAGGATTAGAAGTGAGAAGGTGAAAAAAAGAGAGAAAAGAGAGAGTAATGACTGCAGTTATAATGAACTGTCCATGACCTTAAATCCTCAGTTTTCTGATTCTTTTGAGACTTCGAATTGTGTTAGACTCCGTGAGTTTTTTTGTTCTATAGATGAAAATCCAGACATGGGCCACCAGTTGTGTGCAGTTATCGTTACTGGATGTCCATAAGGCCAATCTGAGTCCATTTTTACTTACAGTCAAATAACTATTTGTAAAAATACAGACATATATTTTTACAGGTAATAAAGCCTTTGGCTTCCCTGAACCATGGACTTTTTTAGTCTTGTTCATATCTCCTTTGATCTTCCAAAGAGCTTCAAGATTATGATGATCTAGAAAGAGTTAACTTCGCATTATTCTCTGGTTAACTAATTCTGTATCTTCTTTGTGTACATCTTTACAAAAAGTAATTTCAGCCAGAGTCAAGAAATTTTAATTTGGAAGGAACATAACTTCATTGTTCATTGTTAAACATTGATGGTTAGGATCCTGGCATCATCCAATTAAAAAAAAAAAAAAAAAAAGGCATAAATATATATCATTGGCTTCATTTTGCCTCAAGTAATGTACACGGTATTGTTATTCCTGCATTGCATATAAACTCCACTCTCTAACAAAATGATTAATTAAAAATAATAGAGAACATAAATATTATTTTCATGTTTCCCAATGTGTAAGGGTATGACCCCTGGGACAACATATGAAGAAATTGTTCTTCAGTCTCTCCTTTCCTTTAAATAATTAAGACTCTATCTGTGATGATTGCAAGGCAAATCTTCCAAATATTTATTTGGTAGACCAAGGTGGCCATATTTGGCACAGCTTGTCAAGACCCTGAAAACAACCATTGTGAAATGTGTCATGTCTTCTTGTAAGGCTAGACTAGATGCAGAAAAGGTTTACATTCTAATGCAAGGGTCTATAAAGAACACCTGAAGATAGAATTTGACTGGTTTTATTTTCCTAAAGCACAGATTGACTTCCAAAAGTTTTGAAAACAGTTCTGGTGGTAGAGGCCAGATATTTGCTCATAATACATGCTTAGTAGTGGAGAAATTGCAGAGAATGAAAAGCAATTAAAAAAGGGTTTAAACTAATGCTCTGGATAAGTAAGACTCTGAACCATTAAGATCCAAAGAATGTGATATCTGAGCATGAACTCTCTTGCCTGCTGTGCTACTGGAAGACTTGAGACACCAACAAGAGATGACTGCTGCCAAAGAGAGACCCTTACTCTTATTTTTGTCCTTTGTAGGTCATACGATAGGGATGTACCTAGTTTTATTTATGAGATGTGTAAACCTAGATACATCAACCAAAACCAGTTCTAATAATTGCATTTTCTCTGGAGTTTCCAAGTTTTTTTATTAAGATCATGGGTAGGTGTTTGGGATTTAAATTCAAATATCCACCAAGACAGAAAGAACATTATAATTTCCAAGAATTTGGTGGCTGTGTATGAGCATGAGAAGAACATTTACCTGAAGAGTGTGATGCATGTAAATATTAAATAAATTGTAGGGATTGAAGACATTATGACAGCTAGCCATTCTTCCTCCCTGATGAAGGTTACTCCTTTGTAGCAAAAGTGATAAAAGAGATGTGGTTTTGTTTATGCAACAAGATATGAGGGACAGATCTCAGTCCCTGGATAAGAGATTACTGCCATAATCTGGATGGGTTCACATTAAAGTATTTGTGTGTAGGTCTTCCTCGAGGTTTCCTGTTATATCTTTGTAGTCCTACAATCAAACTAACTTTTACTTTGTTGTGGGGATTGTGCACGTTTATTTGTATGTGTACGTCCCAAATATAGGGAGCTAGGAAGAGTTTAGCAAAAGCTATTGTTCTTTATATTAAAAAATAGCCTAACGTCTAGATTTTATATCTGTTCTTTTTTTTTTTTTTCATATTTAACATTACAGCTATTTTAAACTATTTGAATAATTTGTTGTGTTTGTTGTTTGAGATGCTTAAAAAGTGGTCTGTCTTATTTTAATAGATGTGGATTTGTTTATCCCCAAAGCTACCGGAAGCTATGACAAAGCTTTGCCACAGGTCAGCACTTTGTATCAAAGAGGTTTAACCAATGGTTCTGTGATTAGAAACAATTGCTGTTCTATCTATAGAAGGTCTATTGACTGTTTCCTTATTTATAACTAAAATGTCAAAGACTGTTCAGTGTCTCAGTACAGTAACTGCTATACAAAGTCTATCCATACCTATTCCCCCTAGAATTAACATCTCCCTGTTGGGAACAGTTTCTAGTCCATGAAAACAACTGAACCATGCTTCAGTATTCTCAGAGAGCTCTCGGTGTCCCAGGCCAAAACCATGCCAGGAAATTTACTGGTAGATTAACACAGTGGGAGAATCACGGACTGGGAAGCAAGCCTCTGGTATTTTGTTTTCTAGTGAAAGTATGTAGGAGAAGAGGTGGGCTAAAATACCAGGGATTAGAACTCCTGGGAAGATTGAATCTTGCCAGAGCTCCAAGAATATTAGACGAATATGAAGTACACATAGGATCACTGAAATGCTTTTAAGTGTTAATAATGAAGGATTGAAGATAGACTGGGTCACAAATAAAAAAAAACCCAAAACAGGAAAAGATGAAACGAAGTAAAATGTGATAGAAAGCCAAAGAGAATGGAAAATTGTATAGGTGGATAATATATATGTATTATGAAGTGTCCATTGCAAGCTTTTGACAGACAGTATGCATAAAACATTCTTGTCCCAAGTGAAAAAGTGAAATTCAGGCTATCCTTATTTGATGTTTTTTCAGTATATCTATCTATAAAAACATCAAATGAAGTTAATGCTTCATTTGATGTTTTTTAACATTACAGCAATCACTAAGAAATGCTACATCAAGCTTTATTCATTTTATTACTTTATTAATTTATAAAGGGCCCTTCTCCTCAAAGAATCTGTGAGGCTGAAGGGAAAAAAAAAAGAGCCAAACTGAG
>JANVCC010000041.1:4365932-4494415 GCA_025345505.1 Todiramphus chloris collaris
AAAAAAAAAAAAAAAAAAAAAAAAAAAAAAAAAAAAAAAACCACAGCAAAAACCCAACCCCAAATTGTGTAAAAATTAACTTCTAATCAAGGAGAGATTTTAGAAAAAATGAAAAAGCAAACCTGAGTATTGTTCAGTGGTTCATACTAAGAAAGCCTGCACTACACCTTTAAAGTATTCAGAGGGTATTATGGTCATTCCCCAAATAAAAAGATTTGTCTCAAATATGCAGAAATGCAAGTAAAAGACTTTTGGGTCAAAAACATAAATTAATAAAAGAAAAACCTAACTGGCTTATTTTAACTCATTTCCACCATTTTGTTTTGTTTTGTTTTGTTTTTATCTCCAAGGAAGAAAGCCAGTTCTTCAAATAACATGAAGCTAAGCACAGAAATAGGAAACAAGTGTAAACAAGTGTAAACTGGACAAGGTGAGCTGGGAATGAGGGAATTACACTGCTGTGCTCTAAAACACATGTAGGCTCAGCATTAAGCTGAGCATAGGAATCAGTAGTAAACACTTACTAACCATGAGCTGACAATTCCGCAAATGATGTAATGAGATAAGAACTGAGGGGAAAAGAGTCCTTTTGCAGAAAACTAGAAGCCTGCCCAGATGAAAATGCCTACCAGCCAGGCAGCTGTTTGCTTGATTTAACTTATGTATATGTAGTTATGTGTTTATTGATAAATACATTTCAACACAATTTGGTGCTGAAAATATTTTCTCTAGGGTTTTTATGATTTCTTTTTTTTTCCAGTTATTTTGTATCTCTCATTTAAGGTCCATGCTGAAAAGTGTTAGAGAAATGCCTGTCCTAATGTACCATGGGACCCAAGGTCCTGCAAGTTGACTGTTGGAGCAACTTGTGGCAGAGGGTCATTTAACACGGTTTGTGCTTCCAGTACAAACTGCCAATGGAGCCAAATGGAGGCTCTTCCATTTGCCTTACTGATAAATACAGATATTTGATATTTTCTTCACATACATGCAGCCACTCTTAGGTGTCAAAAGTGAAATTATTTTTTAATTAGTAATTTTAAATTTTTGGGTCTTTATTTTTGCTCATATAGCTTATCTGTATTGTATTGTATTATTTGTAGTGTAGCACTAATTCATGCTTTGGAAAATTATGATAGGATTTCTTTAGTATAAAATTTTAGACCCATATCAATACCAAAGCAATTCAGTATAATTCATGTTCCAACAATGACTATTGAGAACAATAACAGTGATTATTTCATTTTGACAAAGTGTTACCAAACATTTAGGACACACAGTTCATCAGGATTTGAATAAATGCCATCATACACTCTGCTCAATTAAAACTACATCACTAATTAATGTAACCCTTATTCACAGCATATAACTTATCCAAATCAAATTATGATAGTGCTGATGACAGGCTTTGAGAATTCATGGCAAAAAGACAGGTTTATGCTGACTCTGTTTACCATACACGCTGAGGTATTCTAAGAATAATTTCCTACAAATTGCATATATTTCTGCCAACGTACTTACAGAGAACATCAAAGCTATCTCTGTGAAGTTATATCACAAGCTACTCAAATGTAGCTTTAAACAACTCACTTTGTTAAACAAGTCTCAGAAGCCCAATCTGATTTAACTCTCTGTTGGTTCTTTCTTTGTTGGCACATTGAGATTGGCAAGTGCACCTTGAATGGCATATCTTAAATGAAGGAAATTGTCCCATTCTGTGAAGTGTGTAAACTGAACTACTGAAGAAGTGAAAAAGCACAAAAGGGTGGAGGATTTGGGAAAGACCAGAGGAAAACAGACAACTGGTGCCCATAATAGAAAGAGAAGCACACATATAATGAAATAAATGAAAAATGCCTATTCAAATTCAGCACAGAAAGCCATCCACTGCCCTCAAGTGGTAGAGCCATAGCTTCTAAGTCTTGAAGCACTTTTGCTTGTAATACAGAGAGACCATGGAAGAAAGGTAGGAAGAAAATTGGACAATGGAAAAAACTGTACTGTCTTGCATAGTCCTTATCCATCTTGTTTTTAGAAATATTGGTGAACACTAAATTCAGGGGATTTGGGGTGTCTTCTAAGTCTAAATGAGCTTTTATGTTCAAGAACCCTACTTCTTTTGCACTATTGATTTAAAGATGTTCTGTGAATGTGGCAAAACTCAGTCAAGCCCAAAAGTACAGTTTGCTACACTAAAGCCTGGAACCAACAGTGTTTATGTAAAATGCAAATGAAGTCTTGCCACCCAGAAATGTATGTTACATTTGACATTTGTCTCTAATCAGAAGTCCCTATGAATAATGTAGTTTGATACCAATAGCCTCATTAAGAAAGATTTCCCTTAATACCCTTTCTGATTGTAATCTGTTCATTATATTTTCTTTTCTCATTGCTCCTGGCCCTACTTATCACTATCAATATGCTCAGGTCTTCAGTAGCATCGTTAATGTGTATTTTACGTTGAGCAGGCCATTTTAGGTGGGAATTAATAGCACTAATGCCCAGGTGTTCTTTAACTGTAAGACTTTCTCATCCTGACTATATTTTTATTAGGACCTGTAGGTTTTCTGTCTCTCATGACTAGAGATCGCCAAGTTGGGTCACAAGTGAAAATGAGTTTGATGGTTTCATCCTAGTACTCATCGGAGCACATCACGAAACAAGGGCATAATTTTACATGATTGGCTGGTTTTGCCTAAAAGAGATTTCAGACTGAAACAGTGGAGCTGTAGCAGGTCAAGGTTGAGGTGTATTGGCTGAGCTATGCAAGAGATGTTTGCACAATGATTTCCCAAGTATTTGTTGCAGACCGGGACATCTCATTCAGAAACACTAAAAAGGCCATGAAAGTTGAAGATACAAAACAGTGGTTACTATAAATCCTGTACCCTGTCCTGATTTCCTGTAGATAAAATGCACCCCCCACCAAAAAAAAAAAAAAATGGGGGCATGTTTTAGGAAAATAGCAGGTTGCACTGTGGGAAATGCCAGTGTCCCAAAGGCAGTGAGTAACAAGGGGTTTCCGTTTCAGTTAGGGATCAGGTTCCATTTATTTTCCTCTTTCAAAACCACAGTAGACATAAAATGTAGAGCTGATCCAGAGACTCCTCCATAAAGTGCTGCTGCCAGTTACCAATTTTCAATAAATCACCATTAAATTGTCCCATAATTTCTCTACCCTTCCCTTCCCAGCTTGCTGATTACTCTGGTGTGTTTTCTGTGATTAGAGGAAGAGCTGATCTTTGAACTCCTTAAAGCCTAAGTTGAAGGGGCCCTCCTGAAATCTAAAGAGAAATTCTGCTTTTGTGAAGTGAAAAACAAGTAGCTCTCTGTCTATTTTCCCCTTCTCTGAGGTAGGCTTTAGTATTGATATAAGCTGACACCAGAGTCAAAAAGGACAAGCAGCCAACCTCCATCTCAGCAGGGAGAAGAAGATGGGGAGATCCAGAGCGCTCACCTACTAAGTGTTGCATACAATTTAATTTTTTTTAACATAAAATGGGCCTGGGATTCTAAAACCATCATGTTGCTGCCACTACCTAGTATTGTTCAAGATTTGTGGTAACTGTAAGCTAGGATCAGTTACAGGCATGGAGAGAGTCAGCAACAAACCCTAATGCAGGCAAAGCCAAAATCACATTAATATTTCTTCAAACAATTGACAGTGATTTTTATAAATCTACCACATCACCCACCCAAACTCATTTTCCCCCGGCTAGGATCAAGAAGCAATTTCAAGACTCAACTGTCTCTAATACAAAGATCAGTGAACAACCAGAGGAAAATTAAAAATAAATAAAAACATTCTAGTATCCGAGAAACAGACATAGGCTTTCTTTCAAAACTGCAATTAGATTAAGTAATGTTCTTCACAACTGATGACTTATGATGGAAGTGTCACCAAGCCTCCCTGTGACTCCCTCCACACGTGCCGGTTCCCAGACAGTGGTTCTCAGGACTTTGTAGTGTACCCCAAGGAGGAGCCATCCAAACGGAATGTCTTGAGTCTAGGCAGAGAGGTCCTGTACTGAGACGAACCTTTGCATATGCACAACGGAAGCCAATGCAGAGGAGCAAGCAGGTCTCCAGCAATTGCTTTCCATATCAACAGGTATCCTTGGGGAATACAGAGAAAGAGGCATGGAGTGTACCATCAGCTGGGAAGCTCTTGGTGCACTTGAGTTACACAGAAATCAGTACCTGAACTGAATCTCTCATTAGATATTACAATGACAGTTTTAATCAAAATACTGAGATTTTTCAACTGAAATACTTTGCTGTTAAGTCAATGCTTTCACAGAGTCTGAAGAAAACTGAAAATGCATTACCTGTGTTGTCATTTCGAGGGGAGAGGCTAGTGACACAATCTTTTTATCAATTTTTTGACTGGTTCTAGTATCATATACCCAAGAGATTTTTTTTATCTGTGATAAGGTATAAGGTTTATTGTTGCACGAGTGTTTTATTTAATCACTGCAAAATAATTTACCAAGGTTAGAAACGATGGCTATAAATCATATCACCACTGATTATACAGCATTTTGGAAGATTGGTCTATTCTCCTTCCAGTAAGCATCTATAACTTACATTAGCTTTAATGGAACTTAAATTTGTGCATCAAGTGGAGAAGAAAGCCCTCTGGGTGTTATAGATGCATGACCTTGAGCCTTGTGACTCACAATACAATCTGCATGCAGGAATATTAGACAGTATCTGTCAGCATCTGTCAAATGTGATAGTTTAAACATTACTTTGTCACACCCCTCATACACACACACATACACACACACACGCTTTACCCTATTTCAAATTAAATATTGAACTGTACTTTTGAAGAGGAACTATTGTAAAATGTAAATAAACCTTATTGTGCTTCTTTTAGCAATTAAAAAAAATTATAATGAGAAAAATTAATCTCTGGTGTAACTTAACTGGATTCCTGGGCACTGTGTCAGGGAAAATTTTTACCAGAATAATTAGAATTTGCAGACCAGATTTCTCATTGCTGAAAATATCATAAGTAATCACCTTGAGCCAACTCTCCTGTAATATCAGTAAAATTCCCATTGCAATAGCTGCAACGGAAGCTGCATCAATGTAACAGAAGAATATTTGACATATATAGAACACAGATAAATAGATTTTTGTAAAGCAAAGGTGTTTACCATGTCAGAACTCAAAAAAAAACCCAAACAAAGAGATTGTAGTCAGTCAGTTGTGGGTGATATTGTTAGTATGAGACAGAGGCATACAAGTTTTTACATTTTAGTTTCATGCTAATTAAAATATCTTCTCAATTCCTCAGACTTTGGGGGGATTTTTTTTTTTTTTTCCACCTGGGAATGAGCCAGTTAATTCTCATTATATCTTCCCTGAATCCTCTCCATGTCTCAATAAGCCCTGTCAGTACCTCCAGCCAGCAGCAAGCAACGACCAGGTGCCTAACACCCCACCTAGAGCATTCGTGTCGTCAGGGAGATGAGGAGGTACCACTGTGGAGCTGGCTTGGCTGGGAGGGGGACTTTCAGCAGGGCCCTGCAGTTGGATAGAAGCTCAAGTGGTCAGACCCATAGCACAATGCAGGAACAGCTTTCCTCACCCAGGCCCGACGACTCAACTGCTGTCTGCCACTTCTGCTCCTGGAGGGGATCCTACAGGTGCTGAACTGGCTGATCAAATGGCTAATGAAATAATAAACGGACTTGGGCAAATACTTTATAATGAATAATTTAGCTGACAAATATCCTCTCCCCTTTGCTTTTCTGAATTTTCCATGATGGGTTCACAATTATCTTGATATATATTATTCAAGACATTATGCTGAGTAGTTTCTGCAAATAATTGTATTCTAGATTCCTGAAGAATATAATTGTTCATAAAACTGATTTTGTAAATAGCTCATGCTTGATACTTTTTCCCCTGTGTAAGTTAACAAACATATAGTCAGATATCCAACAGTAATGCTCTTTGATGTGGATTTAACATTTCCTATTTGTCTGTCACTGCTTTCCAATAATTCCTTCCACTGCAATGCTCACAAAAGAGGCTTGACATTGGCACAAGGTTTTGAGTGGTATTTTTCTGGGTTTTATTTTTTTTACACAATGTAATGTTGACAGAGTATTTTTAGATGGCACTTATCATAATTTGTTAACTAGTCAAGATTAAAATATATCTAAAAAATAATATTCATTCATTTGTATGAAAAAGTGTTTTATTATGTAATTTAATTATGATTTTATAGTATTTGTTAATCTTTGGCCATAGCTCCACCTTGTTTGCCCATTACAGTGCCTTGGGAGAATAAGGCATCATAGAATACATACTAACATTATCCAGATTTAGTGGAGACTCTATGGATCACCATATTATCAAGGAATTCTAACTGATAAGTTTTATTTCCATGAGACCATAATATTACTGCTTGCGTCTATTCCAACTCTAATTCTTCCTTGATTACCCTATGGAAAAGTTTGATCTTATTTCGTCTGGTTGTCATGATAAATCTGAAAGCAGCCATCATTTGTTAAAAAAAAAAAAACAAACTTCTGTAATCAGCAAAATACACTTTCACAAATTATATCATCTGCACAAGTTTATTCAACATTCTGATTGATTTAAAGAGCTTGTCCCAGCCACGCAGACTAGGTCTGTGAGTAGAGAGGGAATGTACAGACACCAGAATGCAACTACAGCACTTGCAAATTGTTCTGCCTGTGCATGAACCCCATTCCACGTTTAAAAATTACACCCTTTTTTTTTTTTTTTAAAATGCATCTCAAGGTGTTTGTGAGTGGACACTTAATGCCAATGCTTACAGTAGTGATTTATTCTGTGGCCCTGCAACAGGCAGGCGGGAACCAATGGAGCCCCTTCCTCTTAAACTCATGGCAGGGTCAGGCCATGGATTTTAACAGGCTGGGATAGAGTCTGGGTCTTTTATGTTTTGTGGCTACTTTGTACATTTTGACTACTAGGGGAAATAAATATTAAATGGCTGTCCATACACACTGCCTATAGAAAAGAGATGAGGATGATCTGGTCTGTATATAATAGCTGTACTCAGACACACACGGAATGTATAGTGGTTTTTGTTACAATATTTGTGTTGTACCCTGAAGGGAAAAAAAAAAAAAAAAAAAAAAAAAGTTATTGAAATCCAGACATTCTGAGTTATAGAATTGAAAAACAAGCTGGTGTTATGACAGTTTTGAAATGGGTCTGCTTTTGCCAGCCAGTTATGTGCTTTAAAGGGCCTTTAGCTGATTTATGCAGTTCTTGTCCCAAAACTGCTGTATTGTATTACTTCAATATTTTATTCCTAACCATTTAAAGAAGGTTTGATCTTACATCAATAGTACTCCAAAAATATTAAAATCAAAGGGATTTCTTTTCAAAGAATTTATGCAAAACAAACCCTATATTTTTCATGATCTGGAAGATTAACAGGAATAAAAAAGAAAAAAAAAATGTAGTTGTATAGTACAATCTCCAGATATTTATGGTAGCTGCTGCATATTCTAAGATCTCAAAAGGAAAAAAGAGTTTCTTTAAATATTTCTTAACATTTCTTAGCATTCTTCTTTCTTAACATTCTTAAGCAGTTTCTTAAACTGCTGAAGTCTTGGAGCTTTCATAACAAAGTAGCTTCTGGTCACAGATAGAAAGCAAAAACGAGGATTAGTAGAATTTAGAAGTGTTATCACTTACCTTGTGTTAATGCATTCATGTTAACTGCCACTACTTGGAGTGAGTAAAGAGAAAGCTTACTCTGCAGTGAGAATCTTAAAAGTACAATTTAACATTTCTGACCAACATTTTGATATATGTCTCAGTTCTTTTCTTCTCTTTACTTAGCTGTGTGTTACACAAGACTTTTATGAGTTCAAGATGTACAGTATCTGTTGACACTTTGTATATAAACAAAGATGATTTGGTTTAAAGCAGGGGAATTAAAGTACCCATAATGAAAAACAATTGTTCTAAAATGTTGTCAATTTGGATTGGTGAAAGAATTTCGAGGATTGATCCTGTAAAGTGCAGAGAAGCTTCAATTTTTATTGGCATCACTTAGGCAACTCTTAGATGAAATAACACTGATTTTAATATATCTTTGAGTTTCCAACTCTGAGGCTCTTTCATGATGCATGAAAATTTTATTATTTCCTTTAGCTTTGGAGAAGAGCTAATTGGGCATTTTTTAATTACTGATATAAGGAGCTGAAGTATGACAGCAGTTTTCCTACATGCTTGGAGCATGTACAGCCTATGTCATTGTGATGGGTTGACCCTGGCAGGATGCCAGGTGGCCACCAAAGCCTCTCTATTACTGCCCTGACTCAACTGGACATGAAAGGCTCATGGGTTGAGATAAGGACAGGGAGAGATCGCTCAGCAATTGCTTTCATGGGCAAAGTAGAATCAACATGGGAAAATTAATGTAATATATTACCAATAAAATCAGAGTAAAGGTAATGAGACAGTAAACCCAAATCTTAAAACACCCTCCTTACTCTCTCCTTTCTTCCGGGGATTAACTTTACTCCTGCTTTTCTCTACCTCCTCCCACCCAGTATTCCAGAGGGCTGGGGAATGGAGATTGCAGGCTGTTCATTACACGTTGTCTCTGCTGCTCTTTCCTCCTCAGGCGGAGGACTCTTCACACTCATCCCCTGCTCCACCATGGGATCCCTCTCACAGGAGACAGACCTCCATGAATTCCTTCAATATGAGTCCTTCCTGTGGGCTGCAGTTCTTTATTAATTTCTCCAGCATGGGTCTCTTCCATAGGGTATAGTCCTTCAGGAACAGGCTGCTCCAGCATGCATCTCCCATGGGGTCACAAGTCCTGCCAGCACACCTGCTCCAGCTTAGGCTTCTGTCTCCATGGGTCCACAGGTCCTACCAGGAGCCTGCTCTATCGTGAATTTTCCACAGGGTCACAGCCTCCTCCAGGTATCCACCTGCTCTGGTGTGGGATCCTCCATGGGCTGCTAGTAGACATCTGCTGCACTGTGGATCTTCATGGTCTTCACCACAGGCTGCAGGCGAATCTCTGTTCTGGCACCTGAAGCATCTCCTCCCTTTCCTTCTTCATCGACCTTAGTGTCTCTCTCATACTCTGTAGCAGTTTCTCATAGAAGCCACCCCTGCAGCTTCCCCCCCCCCCCCCAAAAAAAAAAAAAAAAAAAAAAAAACCCCCCCCTCAAAAAAAAAAAAAAAAAAAAGAGAGAAATCTTGCTATTCAAACACAACACAGTCATACATGACCATTTGGTCTTTTCCAACCTGCTGATTCCCATAGATTATGTCTACATCAATTCAGTACAGCTTTTATAGTGAAGCTACTTAACTCACAAAAAAGTTCTCATTCATCGATCCATTATTGGTCTCAATATTGGGATATGGAAAAATCACTTAGAAGAACATAACCTACAGGATAACTCAATTGTCTCCATTAATAGTTCATGAATCTTCCGTAGTCCTCTATAACAATAAAATGCACAAAATCTGGAATGGAGATACTTACTTCACATAAATTGTTATGGCAGATGAGAACTATACTCAAACCAAAAATTTCATTTTGGTTCCATTCAATTGTCTTGAAACATGAGCTCGAGGCCTTTTTAATTCAGTATCCACGGTTCAATGAAAACTATCCAAAGCTTTTCATGAGACCCCTCTAAATGGGGCACAGATGGTCCTTACTCCTGCTGCTGCTCAAGCAAGTTGTTCTGTCATGCTCCTTTCCTGTGGCTTTTGTAATTAAGGCTAATGGAGAAGTTCACACCGTTCTGGCTGCTGCATCATGATGATCGTCCTTGCATGTAGTCATTAGTTATCCCTGAACCTTACTTCCAGATGTTTGCTTTTATTAAAAAGAGTTGCAAAAACTTAGAACCAAACAAATAAAAAGCACTAGTCAATGATTCTCTAATCTTGCCATATGACCCTGAAAGGTTAAGAATTATAATGATAAAGATTTTCTCTGTGAATTTCAGGATGCTTAAAATGAAATCTTTTGGAAAGGTTTAAGTTAAATGCAAAACTAAACCCCAAATTACTTAAATCTATTCACAGCCTTTTGAGTTTAAGAAGTGCCCTCAGATCCTTTTATCAGGAAAAATGAAAAGATAAATATAGAGAGAAAGCAAATGAAAAGAATAAAACAACAGCAAAGCCAAGAAATGTGTCTTGTGTGAGTGTCAATTTTAAGACTACTCCACTTAGGAAGAAATATGAAAATATTTTTATAACACTGTTCATGTCAGACCCTCGACAGCATTTCTCAAAGGCAAACACAAGTAAGCATCCCTCCCTCTGTTTACAAGTGGCAAAAGCAATACACAGATTCACAATGTTCAGTGGTAACAAAAGTCAGTAGTGGAACAGGAACTACAACCCAGAGTTCTTAGTGCTGAAATCCAGACCATGTAATCTTGCAGATTATGTCTCAGAGTGGGTTCAAGGGGGATATATGTGCACTATGACCTACAGGTTATTTTCTCTCTTCCCTCTGAAATGTAGCTTGAATGAGGGTCAGTGCACCCACAGTCTACAAAGCTGCAATTATGTTCCAAATATTTTTTTGAGAGCTGAATGTTCTCCACATTTGGCTCTGTCCGTACTTGATATGATCTTATCATTTTACCAAGAGGATCTGAGCTCGTGTGAAGACGCACATCTTGTTTCTCCCCTTCTAGAAAGATACAGGATTCTGGCATAGGTCTCCTAGAATAGACAATACAGCTTTATTAAGTGGATGGTAGAAGATTTGTGTCTTGAAATACAGGTGCTGAATTGCTACCTAGAGGACATACCTGAGAGTGATATAGTTTGAGTGGACATAGATGTACTGCATACTCCACATGCTTGAGTGTCTGCCTGTGCCTGTGTAAAATTTCCTTTCATTTAGCCCATTCAGCTCATTTAGTTGCCTAAACAACAGAGAAGAGATTGAGTGACTCATTAAGAAGACATGATGTGTACAGTATCCTCAGTTCACAGTGAAATTAATAGGAAATGAGGATACCTGTGCCTTCAGACATTCCTAAGTGTTATGTTTCCTGGGAACACTGCTTAAGGTCCCAGTTCATACATGAGAATAATTGGCTTCTGTTTCTTGGACAAACTTCCAAGTTTTTATGGTCTCATTTCAAAGTAAAACACAAATACAACAGTTCAGTTTTAAAATTAGGTGAAAAATTAACCATTCAGACCAAGCCAGAAATTTAATGATGGCATTTATTTTTATTATCACACTGCTTATCATCTTCAGGGTGTTTCATGAACACCAAACAAAATCCTAGATCCAAATGTCATTTTAAAAAGTGGACTTCCTGCTCTGAAGACTTCTGTATGTATTTTTTCAGTACTAGAGGCTCTTATTTTTCTTGCTGACATCATGTCTGTTTTAAATGCAAAGAATGTCTTTAATGAGCTGATCTTTCTGATTTCTGAGGGGGTTTCTGGAAAATGGGAATAGCCATGAAGATTCTGAGCTATCCTCAAACAAAGAACATTTGTTTGATAATGTGAGATAAGAGCGTAAGAATGAATGGTTGGGGATGCATTTGGCTTTCCAAAGAGCACCAAGAGCCAGTGACTACCATTTCCTTTTGGACATCTACTCCAGTTTCTGTGCTGAATTGCAGTACACTTAATTTTTTGCAGAACACATCATGTCAATGCTGCACAGAATCAGGCCCATGCTTGAAACTTGAGATGAGGCGTTCTCCCCTCATTTATAGGTTTGATATTAAGACTTTTCCAAGTATAAGAATAGATAATTGTTGAAATTAATTGCTCATTATAAAGGGTTTCTAGAATAGAGAATGGTGCAAGTCTGGTCATTCTTGGTCTTCCTCCAAAGCAGAGAAATGTACTACATGTCTTGTAGAGGTCACCTCCATCCTAACATTTCAGCGATTGTTTTCAATATATCAGATTTAACCCTTTTGTACATGAGGGCACATCTTTCTACACCATTAAGCTGTAATGAAGAGAGAGACAGTGATGTATGAATGGCATCACGAAATTGCTCTATCATCTAAAACTGAAGCAAACATGCTTTCAGACAAGTAAACATGTCCATAACACTCCCATTTCTTTACTGCACTGTAGCCTTTTGCTGTTGCATCTCATGTACTTTATTAGGACATCAGGTTTTATTATATTTTTCCTTGCACCTCTTTTTAGGGAGGAAAGATGGGTGCTATACCCCTCCATACCATCCCTCTATGTTCAGATCTACACATGCCCTTTCTGTGGACCCTCAAATCTTTTCTGGATCTGAGCCAGCTATGGCCTGGAAGCCACGTAGCTGTATTTGCATTCAACCTGAATTAACATACATGACACCCATTGGTATCATGCTAACACAACATGCCTTCCAGAACAGAGCCAGTTTGTATTGTTTGGCCACAATAGAATGTCAATAGAGTTGTTTTCTGCCTTTCATCACAGAAATGTGCCCTGAATCACAGTCACTGAATTCTTTTACCTCATAGGTTTTCGAATACCTTGAGGCAATTTGAACCCAGCCTCCAGAATGCTGATCATCCAGCACCCAGGGAGTGCAAAATGAAACAGAAAAGTCTGGTCTGCAGCACTCCATCGTATCAATGAGCAAACAATACATATCTTAATGAAATAAGGTTAATTAATATTTATAAAATATGCTGAAATAATCAAATGGATAGCACTGTGTGTGTATCATACCTTCATAATGAAGTGTTATCAAAAATCATCATGATTTCTATATACACATATCTACCATTTCCTTTTCTGTGAAACAAAGAAAAGATAATTTGTTTCCCTTTCTATATACTGTTTTACTCATTTGAGTTATTTGTAATTCTGAACAGGATCCATAATAATAATTTTGCTGTCTCACAGCTGATTATGTTAGAAAGGATTTTTTTTTTTTTCCTTTAATTTCATATACACACAGTGTATAAACAATTCCATCTACACTCTTCCATTTAATTAAAAACAGTATGCAAATAATGTATAAACATTTCCTCAAAAGCCAGAAGTCTTTTCTTTCATGGGCAGAATGGGACATAGCCTCTGGGTCTAAAAAACTTCTTATTTTGTAGGATAATATCATTTGGCTTCAAACAGAAATATTCCTGAAATAAAAAGGGACAACAAAAGCAGACATCCCACTCCTGTTGCATAACAAGCCAGATAAAATAGGAAAGATAAATATTCATAGGGTGAAGTGGAGGCATCTCCAGCAGGTCCTCTGGCCCCCTAGGGTGAGGCGGTAGCCACAATCAGTGAGATGATGACGGCTACACCACCTGATACTGGTGTGATTAGAGGACACCCCAGCATCCGGCAGGAACAGCTATAATGGTTGGTACTGTGCTTTTTGTTTATTAAATAGCAGCTGCTACAAGATGGAGCCTTCAAGAGCATACAGCTGACCCCACCTGTTACATTTCACTTCTACGTGTATTTTATTGCCTAGGCATGCTGGATCTTTGCTGTAGTTTATGATTTCTCGGTCCCAGACTCCAAGCAGAATGCTTTGCATCAGTTTTTGATTGGGTCTGAAAAGAATGTTTATATAGGATTTTACTTTTAAAATACACAGTACCAAAAATGTGGTTCTGTGTAAAGGAGAAACAGTATTTTTATTTTTTTTTTCACCACAGTTCATTCTTTCCTCATTTAAAGAACAGTATGTTACAATTACACGGAGACACTTCTATGAATTCTCCATAATATCTTTCTCTGTAGTTTATCTTCATTTATATTTACCACAGCTGTTCACAGATTTAAAGGTTTGTTTAATATGCAAAGCATTTTGAGGTGGAGTAATGAAATAATTAATGTAACTATATGTAATGTTTTAAAAGAATCCTGAAATTAAATATGACCACTGCTAAAAGATGTAATGCAGAAGCATAAAATATGTATGAAATTATGTAAATACACTGGAAAACGTCTTCCAGCTAAAATTGTCTACCAGTTTTCTGAAGGCTTGCCAAACTTGAAATAAAAGCCACATTGAGCAGAATGTTTAGACATCTGGATACCTTTCCTTTAAATTCCAGGAAAGTATTCTGTATCTAGTTTGAACTACAGCTACCTAAGTCGCTATTTCCACTACAGTCAAAATAGTTATTCTTTGTAATTTCCTGTTTGTCATATTACTTCTCTTCAACCAGCTGATCAAAGATACTCTCAATATTTTTGAAACTATTTTTCCTGTCTAATTTTCTAGCTAGTGTTTTACCAGGCTCAAGATTGCAGGCCAGTTTTTTTTTTCTTTGACCTGTTCAGGCTTTCAATCTTCAGACTTTGGACTTCATTCCACTGCTAGTGCTGTACAATTTATTAAAATGAATTGAACACCGCAAAAAAATATTAACAAAGTTCAGCAGTTCACCAAATTTAATGTTGAAAATTATTTCTGCAGTCATGTTCATGTCACAGGAAATTCCTTGAATACTGAATCTATCTCAAGCAATTTTAACCAGTAATAAAGCTAGGAAGCAGGCCTTATACCATTCTGTGGCACTTCTGTTTTAAAGGTGGTTTACATGAGTTGGTGAAAAAAATGAAAGGAAAATGTTTAATTTAGCTTAATCACACAACAAATACTTGATCTTATTGGAATTTCACAGAAAACCTTCCAGACTGAGCTTAGGTTTTGTTAACCTTTACTTAACTTGCTTAAATAAATCATCAGCAAGAAGTGAACTATAAATTCATCATTAAAATGATACACAGTTTAAAGATAATGCAGAAACTAGTTAACTACTGGTGCCTCAAGACAAAATTTTCCTGATAAAACAGGTTCAGCTTCTCATTCAGAACTTTTCCTCTCAGTGGATAATGTACATCCATCACAAAATGTGTGAAATTCAGTGAAATTTTTGTTCCACATGGAAAAACCTCAAGGAAGTAAAGTATTGACAAATTTGTTAGGTTAAATTACAGAATCACAGAGTGTTAGGGGTTGAAAGGGACCTTGGAGGTCTAGTGGGCCTGCATTTCTGGCATAACAACATATTTGAACTCCATATGTTATCAATGTACATGCGAGTTATGTAGCTCATGTCCATCCTAGTGAGGAAAGACAGCGCAGCCTTGGAAGCCCAGACTGATGAGTGAGTACTGTCCATGTGAGATGGCATTTTGACATAAGATGGATTTCTTTGGGTATATCTTTACTGCGCAAACAGGGCCTCATTACGGGTCAGTGAGGGTCTCTACTTCACCGCTCAGGATGCTGTGAGATGCTGTGGAATTGTCCCTAGAGTCCTCACAGCTATATAATCCCAGTGTGTCCTCATCCTCTGGAAACAACTCGGGCAAAGCAGCTCAGTGGTGTAGACCCAATTGTTCTAGCTGTGTTGACTTGCTGTCACCCAGTTTGAGAATGGAAGCAAGTGGGTCAGCATGGACATAATCTTTGCTAGACAGACACTATTCCTGTACAGTATACGGTGCAGGACTACAGTGTGATTTTTCACTGAAAGAAGTTACTTTATACTGAAAATATAACACAGCAAAACACATGGAGAAGTTTGGACAGTTAAGCCCTCCCTGATTATTGTCTTGATTCACTTGCAAGCTGGAGAAGCTGCTACCTCTTTCATTGCATATATCGTATTTGCAAATGTAGTATACAAGCTTAGAAAAAAGTACAACAGTTGTCAACTATGCACAAATTTTCTCTTTAGTTAGAAATTACCTATTTAGAAATGCTTATCACGTGGCAGAAAAAAATAAAGTAATTGTAGCTAAGAGAGTCATCTGACCTGCCAATTAACAAAGAATATTGGGTCAGAACTACAGCAAGTAAATTAATTACCTGAATATGACTAGGTGGCATTTCACAAAATAGCATGTTACGTTGATAGAAAGCCCAATCCTGTCAACAAGGCTGAAGGCACTTAATAGAAACAAGAAAAGAAATAAAAGCAGTAAATGTAACGTCATGCAGAGACAAGTAGAGCAGTAGAGAAAATTTTGCTTAAGAACAGTACTGGTTTTCTGCTGTGACTTCCCTTTAGCATAAAGAAAGTAGAATGTATTGTGTAATTCCTATAGATCAGCGGTGTCAAAAACATATATTAGACGTGGAAAAATATTAATGCAATATTTAATGCAGCTAAAACCACTTGATGTCAGGTTTCTTCTAGTAGCATTATCTGAGTCATATTGCATGTATTTATAGGTACTTTTGTCTTGCTTTCATGATTGCATATATTGGTTGAAGGGCATGGAGGGCATAGTGTGTACAAGAGGAATGAATTAAAATTTGAAATCTTAATCTGTGTAATTACTATGGAGTTGATTTTGCTGCAGTCTCTGTCAGGCTGATCAGGGAAAAATGTTTATTCTGATGTCATGAAATACAGCAAGTGATGAAGTGCTTGATGGAGACTCATAGAGATTCTTTAAAACACATCTGTATCTGGGGTTCATCTATGGATTTTATTCCAGGTGAACATGTGTTAATTTCAGAAAGCAAGTGAGATGTGGGGCAAAATGACCTACTTAAGGTCACAGTAACAATCTAAAGTAATATTATTTAAAACAAATTCAAACCACATCAAAAAGTATAAATTGTGAGGTATCTAGTTGGATCAAACTAGGGCCACAATGCTTTGCTCCCATGGTCTCTTATTTACTTATTATGGCAGCTGGTGCTTTTCCCCCTGTGTTCTTCAAAGCCTGGAGGTATGTGCCTTCTCCCTTTCCCAATGCTGCTCAGCTTTAAAAGCAGCACAGTTGATCCTTAAGAATTTCCTCCACAAAATTTTGCATATTTGCTCAAGAGGAAAGACCAGAAGATAAAGGGAGCAAAGGGATTTGAAATTGTAGAGAAGCCAAGCTGTTCTTCAGAAGGTACCTCCATCCTAGCCCCAGGGCACCCAATGGCAGCTCTGGCACCAGGCGAGGTGACAGCAAGTACCAGGGTGTTTCTGGCAGCCCATCCTCACTGACCTGGTACAACACACAGAGCCAGAAAGAACTGTTGCCCATGATTATGTGTCTGCTTCTGTTGGGAGAAGTGGCAACTGGGTGTCTTTTTTTTTTTTTTTTTTTTTTAAGTTTCAGGGTTTTTTTTATCCTTTTCCATTATGTTTCAGAGATTTGTTCCAGACTAGTAGCCTATGGGCCGGGGAGATGAGAATTCAGTCAGATATAGAGCACACAAAAAAGTGTGACAAATTACAATGACAAGGTTGTGTTAGTAGCTTATGATGTAGTGAAATGAAATCCTGAACCAGGGAACACAGACAGTGATGTGCTATGTGCTATAGGCATCCAAGTTCAGAGAGGCAGGGAGGAGGGTGCAACAAGGGTAGGAGCACTGAGCCAGTAAAATCACCACTGCCATTACTGCCAGCCTGTAACATGCCACTCATCAACAAATTAAGTCATTTTCCTTGCACTCAGTATCAAGGAATAGAGTGATGCAGTTGGTATTTAAACATCATGAAATATGTTATTAGACACGCACAGCTGGAAGTAAAGAAATACAATGTTTTCGTCAGAAGCTTTCAAGCCCGCTGGATGAAACGTTTAACATTTTACTTCCATCTGTTTATGTCTTACAGAACAGGTTTGAGCTTAGCACTGCACACTGGGACACCCGAGAACTTTGGGGAAAACACAGAGTTTTAAAAAAATATTCTACCTTGACCACCAGTCCACTTTGTCTTTCTGTGTAATAATCATGAAAGGACACAGCATAATCCTTGCTTCATTTCCTCTTAACTAGTAACCAAAACTATCCTCATCCTAATGTCCATTACGTATGAGCATCTTCTGTGATGAGCACCTCTATAGATTTTATCCTTGCAACCCATAAGTTGGAGAGACGCTGATCCCATTTTTCAGGTGGGGATCTGAAACATGCAGTTGACTAAAGAGGCTTGCCCTAAAGTTCACGCAGTCTGTGACAGACCTGAGAACCACGTTTCTTTCAGTGATTTCTCAGCCAACAAAATTTCCAGAATCTAAGCCAAAAGTAGCTGTAAAGGACAAACAATCACTAGAATGCCCTGCCCAGAAAATGCCATACAGGGATAATACATGCCACTGGCACTGACTGATATTTATAATTTCTTTGGCCTAAGAATTCCTTCCGTACTATGCACTGTATGAACACAAAGGCAATATCTTAAATGCATATTTCTTTGCTTGTTGATATCCAGCCTATCCACTTCTCTTCCTGACTCCTCAAAAGAGAATTCTTCTTAATGTTTTTTCATGAGCCAGTTGCCAAAAGAATGATGGATTTATTGAAATCTAATCTTTTTACTCTGGGAAAAAAAAAATCTTAAAAAATTGCTATCTCCTGAAGATATATCTTAAACCTAACTTCCTGAGCTTTCCCTCTTCATATTTGCTACACTAATGACTAAAGGACCACACTTGTCAAAGCAACACTTCCAATATTTAACGTCTCCTCGCATACTTCTACACTTGTTTTGAAAACTAAATGGAATAAGAATTCAGTATTCATTCTCTGATAAACTGTAGAAAAGTAAAAACAAGGTAGTCTCTCTATTCTGCTTTCTGAATTCCTTTTCACTTCAGACAGTAGAATATCCCTTAAAATTTTACATGAATACTCCGCTTATTCTATATTCCCCTCATATTTTCAAGTCCTGATATGTCACTGAATTTTGTTGTATTTATATGGCAATATGGAAGTCCTTAGTAGAAATAACGTCATCAAACAAAATGCAGCTCTGTTGTTTGAATTGCTTGGCAAAAAGAACATAGAATGTATTTTCTGGCAACCAGGACAGTGTTGCATTTCTGGCTTGAGGGAGCAGATGCACAGAGGTTGCTTATCAAAAAGAATATGAGTACATGACATCATTAGCTAAATAAGTACAGTCCTGGGAAGAAAATACCAGGTGATAGTGTGCTTTTCAATCTGTGAGAGAAAGGGGATAACCAAACAGGAAGCAATAATTGGAAAGCCCACCTCAAAATTATAAAGCTAGTACAGATTTTAAACAATAAGACTAATTAACTAAAGAAACAAACTACCAAGGAAAGCAGTAGGTTCTCCATCTGCTCATCTTTACCAATCAAGACCAACTGTCTTTTTTTTTTTTTTTTTTTTTTTTTTTTTTAAGTCAAGCTTTACTCAAACACAAATTAACATACTTACTGCAAGGGCAACTGGGTGGAAATCTGAGGGTAGATAAGCTAAAGATTCCTTCCTGCAGGTTGCAAAAACCTCATTAAAAAGGTGCTGTACCTTAGATAACTGAAACAGTAATATTAACACAGGAAATTAAAGACCAATCCAGGTTTTCCAGTACAAAAATATGCCCTTTTGTGTGGCTAATGCTATAAGCTCCTTTATCAGTAGTCATGATACTAAAATAGAGATTGGGAGGATTACCTCAACCCATCACACACTCATCAGACAAAGCCAATATTTGAGATTGAAATTAATCCTAACACAGAGAAAGAGAAAATGCAGATAGATTGTTAACAGGAATCATTATGGATAGCTAAAGAATCCGCATGTAAATTATTTTTCATAATTTCACGTTTTAAACTGCTGAGCACTTGTTTAGAGAACAAAAGTCCTCAATCCTTATCTAAGATCAGTTCTCTGTCCATATGGAAAAGGGATGGTGCCCTCTTAACTGTGTCAAGATTGTCTATGTAAGATTGTCAAAAGCCCTTCTAAAATCAGATCAGGTTCTAGAGTTAGATAAAAGCAAAAAAATGAGTAGAGGAAAATTTGACAATTCTCTAGCTTGAGATAGAAGTCTAAACTAAGCTTCAATAAACTTCCTCTAAGAGAGGCAAGGATGCAGAATGCTGAATGATTTACTGTGTTTTGCTGCAGAACCAACCTAACCAGGTCTGGAGGAAGAGAAAGGGGGTCAGAAACTTGACCACAATGATTCTGATCTTCATAACAGTTCTTCTGGTGGGAGGAGAATACAGGTATCTGAAACAGCTGTATGATGTAAACATCCCGATGGACGTGCACAAAATCTGGGTTAGGACTATCCAATGAAATCCTTTATTGTATAATCTAAAGTCTGCTTGAGACAATATTATAAATTATTAATTATTATAGCAAATTTTAAATAGCAATTAATTGCTAATGAAGCAAAAAATTATATGAAAATAAAACAATCTGTTTTTATGAATTGGGTGACTATAAGTGAAGTCATAATCACACATTGCTGGCATATTCTTGATATAAATTTGAAAGGAGACTTTCACACTAACTGCATTGTACATAGTTTAAAGAGGCCTTCGTACTGCCCAATTTACAAGTCAAATTAGGATATTTTGTTCAAGGTAATTCCTTCCTGGAGGAAAAACGAATACTGTTAAGGACATTCTTAGTCTTATTTTAATTTAAAGTATGTCAATTATTAAACCAGAAAAGTCATGGTTAGTTTGCCTTTGACTTTAATACGTTCTTCTGATGCTTCTGATGATTAGAAATTGTGAACATCAACTACACTGAGAAAGACTTGCGGGAGCAGTCTGTCTTACAAAGTGCAGTGTGAAAGCAATCAATTGATGGGGACTAGGAGGGCAATATGGTAGAATTGGGCCTATCTCAGAGCTGGTAAGGAGTACAGGTTAAATCTGGGGGATAATAACTGATGGAGATGCCAAATTTGATGCACAAACAGATGAGGAGGGAGGTGATGCTAAAACAGAAGATCCTATGAAAAGTAAGTTTGGTTGAACCGAAACTGACATCAGGAGCTTCATTGATTTTGAAGGTTGAACCCTCTACTTGCATCTTAGATATGTCAGCTGAATAAGCTAGAGTTCTTGCATGAAGACTGGACACTGCCTAACATAAAAAGCACACAGTTCTTTTGAATTTTGTAAAAAGAGATTTCTTCTTTGGCAGAGCAGAGATAAGCAAAATTTACCCTGGTTTAGGTTTTTTCAGAGGCTTGGGGAGCATTCTCTCAGGAAAATGACAAGAGGATAACATGCTAAAAATTTTTATATCCCCCCCCAAATACCAATAAATCACTATCAAAAACTCAGAATCCAGGGCTTTGTGGCATATGAATTCTTTGGACACATCCTATTCCTTCAAACCACTTTTTTAAAAAATTCTGGATCCAACCTTAGCATCCGTTTTCCCCTCTTAATTTTGTACTCTCATTATTTTAACATTTTTATCATAAGAGAGGCCCTGATCCATAGACAGGTTCATTTTCCCACAGTCATGGAGGCCCAGCTACTCTGTGCTCTGCATGAACTAACATATTTGTCCACAACAAGAAATTTGTGATTTCCGGGTATTAATCAATGCCCACATACAGTCTAATCTACTTCAGTTTTCCTCACAACTAAACAGATAGAATAGTTAGCTATAAAGCAAATTTCACTGCTTTCACAATCTAGGTTTCCTTATATGCAATGCAGGGAGTAAGAAAATATATTATGAATACAATTTACCTTCTAGATTAGGTGGCCTATACATTCCAGTAAATGTTTACCATTATCCTGCTCTAGTTAATGGATAAAACACTACAGAAAAACAGCTCACTGTACACTTTTCATAGTGTATGACACTAAAGGACTCTGTTTCACTGTCCCACACAGTACTATGTGTACCTAATAATGAAAACATGAAGTGGATACTATAAATATGCTCCTAACATATAAAAGGGACACATATTGCCCAAGAAGTTTGGACATACAAAGTATTTTTCTAGAATGTCATGAAATCTTTGAAACTGGCCCATGAGAGAGATGGAGCAAGTGTTACTTGTCATTCCACCCCACAAAAATGCAATAAGAGCAAAGCTGTAAGACTTTTCTCCCACACCCAGGCCTCTCTACTTCTTCACCCAGTCTAAATCTCCGTATTTTGGATGTATGACATGAGGAGGGAAAAAGGTATGGAACAGGGGCTGTTTATGGTGAGGGGCAGGTTTGAGGACAAAGCTCCCAGTGGCCAGTCTCATGCTGTAGCAGTCGCAGAACTCTGAGTGCCAGATGCAACCAACTGGTGAGCCCATCAGCTGCGCTGGGCATTGGGCCATGGTGCAGCCCTGGGAATGCCTCAGTTGTCAGATGTTTACAGCATGAGACCTGACAGATCTCCTTTGAGGTGTTGCTGTTTCATACTTCAGAGATCGAGTTTTATTTATTCATTATTTCATTCTTTCACTTATGCATTTTCTGCCTCGGTCTTCTGTGGAATCAAAGTTGGGACATTAATTTCTCATCTAAAGAATTCAAAGGGGAACTCTTAATTTTACCTCCTTTTCCACTGTCCAAATAAGATGTTACTTCTCAAGAAATTGGGGATAAATTCATCATCAGACAGAGCTGCACACGGTAGGAATCCAGAAGAGTAGCAGGATGTCTGCAGCTCCCTTCCCTCCCTCTTTACTGACTAAGACTGCCAAACTCAATAGCCAGTAAAAACAAGACATTAAAATGCTATCACTGACTCAGAAGTACTTTCAAACTCATATAGTGTACTCTTTGCACAAGCTCATTTTCCACAGACAGGAAAATCAAAGAATCCAATAACAATGGAAAAATCATCTGGGAGGAGGGGAGGAAAGGGAGGCCCAAAAGAAGGTCCACTGCTAGTAAGCAGAGAGAAGTTGGACACAAATGTCCATCATCCCAGGAAGAAACCTGAACTTCCTCAACCAGAATTTTTAAAAGGTGAAGTAGCTAAAAATCCCCTGTGTCCTCTGCTGTCCCTGACACTCTTTTCAGTCAAAGTACCACCAAAGAAAATAATTACTTGGTCTATGGAACAGTCACAGTCCACTTGCCTTTTTACAAACTACACAAATGGTTAATTTGAGGCAGGGAATGACAAAGACTGCAGTTTGATTTTTAGCCATAATCTACCTCATGAGGCATTGGACTGCAACAGAGCTTCCTCTGACGCTGGGGACTCAGCATCACATGCACAGCACCCCTATACATCCTCTTTCTTAGATGACAGAAAAAGCTCATTAGGTTGAATGTACCTTGCACCTAATGTGAGGGCAGAGGTGTCGTGGCAGGGGCAGCAATAGTGTTGTCCACCTGAGATTTAACATACACCATTGCTTCAAAGACATCGTTAGCTCTGGCTGAAAACACAATCTGCAGATATGTTTTCCCATATTATTTGGGGTCATATTAAACTCCTGGGTGTCCTGCTTATGCTTGCCAAAGCCTGTGGTATTATGCTTTCTTGTAAAGTATCAACTGAATCTCTGAACTCCACTGCTGGCTTGATGCTCAGAGGGGCAAATGATAAGATTCTGAAGACAGCCATAGATGTCCTACAAAAGGCAGTGCAGACCTAACTGTAACATCTCTTAGGCATGTATTCGAAGATCTCAATCTTGATTTCCTAACAGAATCAAGAAAGAAACTTGGATTCCCCATATCCAAAATCCTCTCTCTGTACTCAGAACCTTACAAATCTCTGATAAGAAAGAAAATGTAATAAAAAACATTTATATCCATTCCTTTATATTCTAAAAGAACCATTTTTCTAGAGACAGAGATGGGAATTAGTTAAATAAAATACAGCCACTTCTGCAATGGAGCACAGCAAATATGTAACTCTACACAATAGTTGAGGATAGGCAGTAAGGAAGGAAATTATGCCCAGCTGACAAAGTGTTCTTTGATTCATGAATATAGTTTAGTTTTGTTCCGTTTATGTGGCCTTTGTTTCCCTGTCCAAGCAGCTGGTGCATGATAGTGAAATTCTGCCTTCACTTTTAATCACAAAAGCACTTTAGTTTCAATCAGAAATGCACTCTATTTTTAAAAAAAAAAAAAAAAAAGAGAAAGCATTGACATTTTCAAAACACATACTCCATATCACAAAAAGGTTGCTTAATCATGTACTTTGTTGTTAGAGCACTTTCATTCTTTAAACCTTCCTGAGAAGAACCTGCTTTCATTTCAGGTGAGGGTGCAAGAGCACGTAAATATGCAGCCATGCTGTTACTTGGGGTGAGGTCTGGTACTGGAAGCACCTGCTTTTAACAGAAGTTTGAGCCAGAGATAAGAAGGTAAAGATCATCCTGTGTTTTAGCAGCTTTTATCCAATCAGAGGCCAGGATTTTCTTAGCCTATGTTAATAATTATTATTTAAGCATGTCAACCTCAGATAATTTTGCTGCCTTGCAGTAAATCTTCCTTGGATCTTGTGATACAGTAGCTCCTGTATCTGGGTCATTATTCATTGTTATACAGTATAATGCCACTGAAGGATTAAGATGATATTAGCAAATGCATTATGAAGCCACAAGTAATCAAGCTTAATGTAGAGTGAGATTTGGAAGTAGAAAGTATTCAAACTAAGATGTTAGCAGTGTGTTATGGAAATGGTTTAATCTCTGGATATAAGTAGATAATATATGCTGAATTCTAACATCAGTGTGCAACTTCGATTAGCATCTCCTAAATACATAATCCCCATAGCAATCCCACTAAAAAATGGGAGCTTAATTGTCTCCTTAGCAGTCTAGTACCTTTCACCTTCACATAATGCTACCATGATGGCTTTTCAAAACAGTAAGGAGAAGAAGAAAGAAGAGAAAAGAAAATCAACCAGAAGAATTTGTCAGCAAGACACTTTAACATCCGCTTCAAAAGTCATAGATTACAATTTAAAATGGAAGCCCCCTTTTGAACAAGGAAGGAAAGGTTATGAGGAAATACAGTTTGAAATTATTGATGTATAAAGCCATATATGATTGCATCTGTCCTATAGCTCCCCCAAATGCACCAGATGGATATTGCTGAAACCTCATGGAAATAAGAGCAAGAGATTTGACTACAGCGATTTTCATTACTGCTTAGAATTCAGGTTGATGTGTCTCACACGGAAAATCTGCTTTTCTCATTCAGCCTACTTTATGGACTGAGTGTCAGATGGGCTGTATGTGTTCTGCTCAGGTAACCTTGGAAACATGTAATGGCCATGCAAATTATAATTCTAGAAAAAGAAATAAAGTAAATTGACCATTGATTGTTTTTTTCCTTTATCTTACTCTCTTGTGCAAGCAACCAAGTGTAATGATTGTGAACTAAAATAATTTCTGTTTCAATGCACTTTATCTTTGCAGGTAATGAAGTTAGTGAGTTCAGCTTCAGCTCTTTAGGTTTTCTGTGTCGGGTTGGTTTGTTATTTTTCTTTTTCTCCTGGCAAGGTCTCTTTAAAAATGGTGTACCAATTATCTCTTTTCTAGCACTGAAGTTTCTGTCTCTGTAGATATTTACTCAATGTTACACTACAACAGGAAGCAAATGACCAGAAACACTGACGCAATAAAACAAAAGCTTTAACTTGCCTAGAACAGTAGTGAAGCACATGAGACACTGCAATTTATTATTACAAACAGGCTCATATCCTGATCAGATACTGTTAATCACGGGAAATCCACTTCTCTCGTTTACATATTGGTCTTGGGGAAAAAAAGCACAATATAACTTCCCACCCCCCACATCTACTTCAAGGCCTTTTTCGCATCAAACAAATCAGCTCTTTTATTAAATTACCTTCTCTGGGATTCTCAGAGAAATATCCTTTGCTTCCTTCATTCAGTATTTCAGAGCCAGGGTGCTGATGACACTCTTGGTATCTTTACAGATTATTTCTTCTTCATTGATTCTGTATGTCAGGGTTGATTCCCAAACATATTTATCTACATTTTGTTAATTGCAATTTAAAATCTTATTCTAAAGGGTATACATTTAGACTATAGTAATTTTGAAGGCGAGCAGTTATTTCATTGGGTTGTCACTCCTTCCAGAAATCAAACCCTCCCTGTCATATATAAATAGATTGCTTGATATACATGCAATATCCTGTCGGTGTCATGCACTCTTTTCTTTAATCTGACTGACATAGCACATAATAAAATGCTCACTTCAATATATGTCTGTTGCATTTTGCCTAATTCTGGGCTTAGTTTAATATTAGTCATGAATATTTCTTACAACTGGATATGAATTTGAATATATAAAAGGCACATTTTATGTTCATACTGCAGCACTTGCTTCTCCCATATATTTTATTGCTTTCCCTGCTTGTGATGAATTAAGTCATCTGAAGAAAAGAAGAACAGAAAGCAACAGGGACTACAGCCGTTATCTTTATCCGCAAGCCAGGTGTAGCATGTGAGAAGGAGAATTGTATTCTTTGCACTTTATTTTCCATAAGTAACTCACAGTAGTGAGCTGGAGGGAGACATCCTCTCCAGTGGCTAGTGCAAGTGGAAATACAGAATTCCAGCATATTAAATCTCAGACTTCTTTTCATATAAAGGTACTTGATTGGAATATATCAACAATTTTATGCCGTAAAATGTATATGGATTGTTTTCCAGAGGTGGCAGAGATGGGACTGACATTTTTTTTCTCTTCTGTCCTGTTACATATGTAAAGCCGTATCTTCTTTGGGTAAAAAGCTGTTTCTGATCCATGCTCTAGGTGCACGTTTGTCTTGGGGGGGTTGTAAGTGGAAAATACTGTAATAAGGAGAAAAAGGTTGTGGCTTTTTCAATACTTCTGCCAGGGCATTTTCCTAAACATTCTAGGAATGGTTTCACCAAGACAGTACATCTATACAATAGTCTGCTTCTTATATAATCAAGGAGTCTCTTTAAGGAATCCATAAAGCTGATGAACCATTTCCTTTTTCCTCTACCTTGTCTTCTTATACCTAGTGCCAGAAGCAGACAAAAGGTGAACCACTCTTTTAAAATGTATTTAAGGTCTATTTCATAAGAATGTACAGAACTTGATCAACACGGGGAATCTAACCCTTGCTGGCTGTTTGGGGAGTGGTTTGTTGCTGTTGTTGTTTTGTTTGTGTGGGGTTTTTTTCATGCAGTCAGATCTTCCTCAATGATTGTCAAACAAACATCCTAGTGTTTAGGTCTCTGGTATTGAGTGTTCTCCCTGAAATCTGCTCTCACTTTAATAATTTTCTTGAACTAATCTTGAATGTCATTTTGTCCCTAGTTTCTGGTTGTTTGCTGGAGACACGCATTCAGACTTCCTTTGGGGAGGATTCAGGATGACTAGTAAGGAAATCTTGATTCTTCTGTGTTCCATAAAAACTGCCTTGCATAGTAATTACTTTTAATTGGAGAGTTTATGTTGATTCTGAAGACGTCTATGTATTTTGTGTGTTTCTGAAGAATGCATTCAACAGAGTATTTTTATAAAAAAAATCGTTGACTGGTATTTTGGTATTTTAACATGTTATTGGAATAGATACTTAGGCACCTACTTTTATAGCAGAAAGGATTAGGCAACATGTTCAGAGATGCATTTTTTATTAAATTGTGATGTTTTCACCTTGTCTGTGGCTATTTGGTCATCTGCAACACACACGAGATGAGGTGGCTTTAGCTTTTCCCTTCTTTTAGAGACCAGGAAATGAATGTCATGAAAGGGTACAGAAGCAATGGCTGCAATTTCTGTGCTTCATCAAGTCAGAAATGTTTAAAATACTATGGCATTTCTGACTTGCTATACCACCTACCAAGACCTGCACATAACTTGTTGCTCTTAGAAAGTCTATTTCACTGTTTGGCAATAGAGTGTTCCTGTTTCACAACGCCTGAAATGGAATAGAGTTTCAGACTCTCTTTCAAAACCGCCTGTGTTCCCTTGTTTTATTTTTCATAAGCACAGTCTGTTCTGTCTACATATTGGGTGACCTTGCCTCCCTATGGATAGAAATGATGGAAAAAATGAACTACTGTGTAAAACAGATTAGATGCCAAACCTAGTTAGATCTTTCCTAATCCTATAAAAGTATGTCAGTTAGGGACTTACTTGACCTAAGGAAAAAAGATCTGAAAACACTATCCTAGCTGATTACTTATTCAGCTTGATTATACTGCAGCCATGGCTTTATTACAGAAGACAAAGTATGGTCATGCAAATTTAGCCCACTTTCCATCACCCTATATAAGGCACCCACACAGCATGATAAAATGTATTTTCATTCAACAATGCAACCAACCTAGAGCAAATTAATTGCCAAAACAACACAGTGAAATCCAAACAGGAATTACTTCCTAGTTAGACAAGGCTTTTGTAACAGTGTCCCACATTGTTCTTTCTGAGTGATTCTGACGTGCTTGAGAAGTTTTATGGCACTAATGACACTATTGCCATTGTTCTGCAAATCCTGAGTTACTTTTTGTTACTTTCTTAATACCAACAGCTTTTTATATATAATTATTGTCAACATGTATCTGTCAAGATAATTAATTTTTAGATTGTTCTTTCTTTCTTTCTTTTAGAAAAAGACAAATGATCAAATGTGTGTGTGCACAGAAGAAAAAAAAAAAAGGAGGAATCTTTGAAGGAAGGTTTCTCTCTCTAGCAGTAGAACATGTTGGATGTTACACGCTGGATTCAGTGTTATTTTGGTGAATGCTATAACAGTCAAATTAGCTAACCCAAAGGGAATGAAAAAGGTGTTTAGAACTAGTGACAGTACTTCAAAAAATGAGACTGGGTCAAGCACTATACGAGCACTAAAGCGAGTATGGAGTATAATAAAGCAACTTGTTTTTTTGAATAGCCGGGCACAGTATAGGTAAGCCTATTGTTCCCCAAAGGCTCCTTGCAGTTACTGTTAACGCACTTCTGTGCTTTTACCAGAGCCTTCAGTAGCTGTGACAGTGCTTGCAAATGTGATGCTCATGACAAGTCTGTCTGCTTCTAAAGCATGTGAAGAAAGCTGAACACTTTTAATAATACTAATGGAGAGATTATCTTTAGCTTCTGATTTTTTTCTCCTTTTGAAAATAAAAGTGGGAGGTTTGTTTTAACACTCTGCCCTTTTCAGAAAGGTTGTAAGAAGCAATTGAGCCCCTTCTGCAAAAAGCTTCCCTTTTCAAGTTTTCCACTTAATTAAAATACCACATTTTTAGCTTGCTAGAAGTGAATTCTTCACCCTTACCTCTTAGAGAAATAAAAAAATTAAATAATAGCAGCAATCCTCTGTCAGTATAAAAGTGTTTCTGTTAGTTTGTATGCACAAAGGGATAATTATATACTTTTAAAGTCCCCATTAAAGAGCCCAAAACTGTACTACAGCTTCTTTATTAAAGATATCTGAATACTGCAGATAGCATTAAAGGCTACAAGAGTAACCAATTAGACTGCATTAATATGCAAATTTCTGCAGAAAAAAAAATGTGTAAAATGTTTTGAGATTATTTAGGAGTGTAAAAGAAAGCTGGGATTCATGGACTAAAATGATGTTATTATGCACATATGGATGCACGTATGTATGTTGCCTCCAAAGCACTAACAAAACTCATTTTTGCTGTTAAATAAAAGAAACGTAACCAAAATCTTCCAACTGCTTCTTATAAAGGATAAGAAGTTGTCCTGAACAAAAATTAATTAAAATACTCCAAAATAGGAAGGATTTAACAGGGATTCTGTAGATGTGTGATGGCTCACATTTTCCAGACACCTCCTAATGCTTTGGTAGACCACTATCATGTAAAATGTGTAACAGAGCATGATTACCACTTCCCTCCTGTATAACACAGGTCAATTTGCACTTGTTCTTTCCTGTATTTTGCATTTGTCTGCAGTATTTTAACCTTTCTGCATGTTCTCCTTAGCTAATTACTCAAAATTTGCAGCAAATTTTACCCAACCTCTCAGGTGTGAAACTGAAATTTTCAGTTTATTTACGCTGGAAAACAAAAGATAAGGATGTTGAGCAATTTCTATAGATTGCCATTAAATATCGAACACCCGGTGCACGTATGTGTGCCTATATGTTTATGCTGTTTCTCTGCTCTGCCATCGAGTTCCGTATGTTCGTCTTTAAAACTGAGCCCCACTGGGCTCTGTGTTACACTCTGCGCTACACTCTGCAACGTACAATCCAACACAACTTATCACACCGTGACAGCTAATATTTAAAAAACACATGCGTATTTTGAGGTTTGATAACTGCTATCAATCTCAATAATGGGTATAGAATCCAAAATTCTGACAGATACCTAGTGGAAGGAACATCCATTGTGAACAGCTAATGCTGAAGAAAATGAACCAGAGAGGCAAATACTCTGTGTATCTAATTACAGATGAAAACAAATAAATAATACAGAAAAAGCAATTAAAAACATCTACTGAGGTCTGCAAATTCAGGAAGGCTATAAGCTTACCAAGGCCACCTCACTGGTTTTAATTGGACATTTTGTTACTGAAGGTTTTGGGTCTTACCTTATGAATTTTTTTTTTATTTTTTTTTTTTTTTTATGGTTATATTTTCAGGACTTCCAGTACAATTCGACACAGCACCTTCATTTCAAAGAAGCTGCCAACAAGGGACAGAGAGTGAAATGTGTAAATGCAGGGCTTTGATGCTTCGAAAAGGCGCTCTTAAGAGAGAGTTAATCAAGTTAGAGTGACCTCCAAAAGCAAAATCGCAGCACAAAGCATAATGGGTAATGCTATGTAAATTGCCATGTATGCAATCGGGATGTTATTATAGCAAGACCAAAAGGTGCTCGCTAATGACCTCTACATTTGATCTCTAGTTTTCCTAGGGGCTGACAATGTCTCTGGCTGAGACAATAGCCACAGCCCACTGATGAGCATGGAGAAGGGTAGGACACCTGTCTACAGCAGCTCATGCAGCCTCCGTGGACCAAATCTAGGTGCGCTTAACTGACAACTAGAATAGCTGCTATGAAGTCATCCTTTCAATCAGCACTGCCTTAACTAAAATGACATTACTATTATTATTATTATTGCTATTGCAATTTGGTTGCGATTATTCAAAAATTATAGTCCCTTCCAAGCAAAATTTGTTTTTCAGGATGAATATATACACATGCATAGGTTGCTTGAAGAAAAGACATATATTAAATTTTTCTGCTTTGAAATGAATTCCAGAAATGTCAGGTTTAACCACCAATTAATCCATAAAATTTGATGTTAGTTTACATTGAGACAACTATTCTGGAACTTTGATTTCTTCTGCACATTATGTATTGTTTAAAAAAAAGGAAAAGGAAATAAAAAATATTTATTTTCTGTCTGTATTCTTTGTAAAATCTGCTAGATATAATGTTCCAGATTAAATCTAAGTTTTAAGCTATTTCTTATTTGATTCCTTCATTTGTATTAATGGAAAGACTTAGTCTGAAATATATATTTAACTAAATATAGTTATCTAGTTATGTATATTATATGTAACTATAACTATATAATATATATAATTTATAAAATTACCATACTATGTATAATTTATAAAAGCACCAGAAAACAATGACTCTTTAGACAAAGGCAAGTTTATAATGTTGAGGTTCTTTCAATAATGTGCCTATTTATTCATAAAACTTGGTGAAGAAGTTCCATTTTATTTACTATAACTACTTTATAGACAAAAATAATTGCCACATAGACAACTTTTTTTTTTTTTCCCAGTCTTCAAATAGGTAAGAGATGCTACAAAATTTAAAGTATCATCAATTTGCACTGTGCCATTAAAGACACTTGCTACCATAATTATGCATTTTGTACTTAGGTTCCAATAACAATTTTTTATGACCCAAGAAAAGATTTTCCCTTTGAGGCATGTGAAGCAAGGGCCCAATTCTGCTCACATTTAAAGAAATTGCCTTGAAAAGGAACAGGATTTGATCTTGTAAGTTGTAGTATTATAGATGAAGGATTTCATTTTTAGTCTCTGTGTTGACTTATATATGCAAGGCTAGATTTATTTTGTATCTCTCTATTGGTTTAGCTCATGACAAAATGAATTAAACAACGTATAGGTTACAGATATTTCCCTCGGGGTAAGGGTATTTGATCTTTTTCTCTATTTTCTACATAACAGTGAAATCAACATCTCCCAAAACTTAGGATAAATACATTGTTTGCTTCACTATTGTTATCTTTGAATAAATGCAGTAAGTAGCAAAGTAATGTTGAAGATGGCAACCTTTTAATTAAACCTGTTTACACATTAACATTTTACCTAAGTCATTTTTGGCACAGTAGATAATACAACCCGTGTATATTTGTGTAGCCCTGATAATCCTCCTACACACAGTCAGAGAGAGACTGCAACAAAGGAATAGCAATACAAAACAGAGAACAATTCTGCTTGATTTTCCATTGCAGTCATTTTATCAGGGGCAGGAAATATTTTACAGTCGTGTGCAGATGAAGGTTGCATGCATTCCCCAGCATTAAATTGTGGTAGAAAATGAAAAACCTAATAGCATTTTGATGTATTCCAGTTAGGTTTTCCATTAAGAGAAAAAGGTGATATGTTCACACTATTTGTCAGGAAAAGAAGAAATGAAGAAAATGTTGACAATTTCATTACACTCTGGTTATGGGGTGAAGTGAACTTACCTATTACAAAATAATAAAAAAAAAAAAAAAAAAAAGAAAAACTATTCAAGATATTATTAGTTGAAAACATTACTGTTTATAGTTACTTTAACTTCTGCTGCAACTGTACAGTTGATATGCAGTATGTGATGCACATTTTAAAGCAGAGATTTCATATCATTCACAGCCTTGCTAAAAAAATCTTGTGGCCCTGTGAATGACATAACATCAAACCAGTCCCACACTGTTGAATAATTCTCTGATAAAACTAGTGCTTAACAAATGTAACAGCTAGTACAAAAAGTGCTTCTAAGTCTACTGCTTCTTTTTAAGCTCTGTATTTTTTCAGGAAATATTTTTCCCAATTCAGTTTCTTTTTTTCTCCTCTCCTCTCCTCTCCTCTCCTCTCCTCTCCTCTCCTCTCCTCTCCTTTCCTTCCTTTTCATTGCTTTTCTTTTCCTTTTAATTTCTTTTTATTAACAGTAGGATTCTCAGCTTTTCTGCTGAGAAAATTTCCCCAAAGGAAACAATGGCTGGACACCATATCAAAGTCAAAGAACTAAATGTGTATTTACAGGGTGCAAAGGAGTTAAGCTGTATCTTCAATCTGCTCAACTGGGAAAGCTGTTGTACAATGCATCTTTAATTAAGTTTTATTATTACTTCCACAGGGCTTCATATTACATACAATAAAATTAAGAACATATATTGGGGTGGAGAGGTGGTTATAGCTGTGCTCAGTGGGATTTCTACTATTGTATATCAGTAGTTGCTCTTTAAGAAAATATATTTTGGAGACAAACATGTAAGAAGTTGAGCACAATGCATTCTTTCATTCCTTCCCTGCAAGATACCAAAACAAGATCCATAAACTAAAAAAGAAAAAAAAAAGAATTGATACTGTGCTGAATTATTAGTTAACCACTTGCTGAATTCACTTGTCCTCAGTCAAAAAGGAGGTGACGGATTCGCCCAACTCTTATACCATAAAAAACTCATACCAAACACAACACTGACACTTTTATGATTAAAACTGGTGCATGTTAATCTGCCCTAGTACTGAAGAATATATAAATCTGGAGGTAGTGAGACCCCTGCTCTGGAAGCTCAACATCTTTTCTTTTCCTACCACACCTTTCTCCGAGAACAAAGTCTGTTTGAGAGGGTATTTTTCTACCTTTAGAATCACAGAATCATAAAATCATTCTGGTTGGCAGAGACCTTTAAGATCATCAACTCCAGCCATTAACTCAGCACTGCCAGGTCACCACTAAACCATGTCTGTAAGTTGGTAAGCAATTTTTTCCCTAGAAAAGTATTAATTTCTCTTACTGCTTTACTAAATTGACAACATGGATAACACAAACCAGATGAAGTTAATGACAGTTTCCATGGATCCTGCATTTGAAAGCTGGTATGACTTTTTAGAGGCAGGTAGGCACACACAATTAAATGCAGTGACTGTTTCCTCATAGTTGTTTATGTGAGCAATCAGTAGATTTACTTTGCTAGTAAATGCTTTGTATAAAGCATAGATGCTTTGGCTGGAATTCGGCAGAGGTCAATGATGAGTGGAAGGGCCTCATCTGATTTCTTGTGGCTTTGTATCAATTTCTGGCAAGAGTTTAACATCTATGTTAAGCATATGAAACAAATAGGAGAATTGTATGTTCCCGTCTTTCCCCTCTTCTTATGCACACTTTTGAACAAAATTAGAGTGTAACTACACCCCAAGGAATCATTTTCCTGGTGGAAATAATTTTTCATTTGAGTCGATCTATCCACCATGGCGCATTTGATGAGATAAAAGTACTGATTAAAAAAATTACTGATAAAATTATTCTCCTCTAATGTTCCCTTTTTCTAATTGTTGATTGATTACTGGACCTCATTATACTTGGGCATAACTCAAAAAAAAAAAAAAAAAAAAAAAGTATACAGAAAACTGTGAATGAGAGCAAATAATGCTGCCCAGGAACTATCTCTCTTTGGTTTGACAAGAGGGTGGGAAGGGGAGTTGTATCTGAAAGTTATGGACCTAGATGCAGGCATCCTGTAATAAAGAAACACTGGAATCCTTAAAGCATTAAATATAGGTTGCTAAAGCAGACAGCAAAAATCTGCGTTACTAAAATCTTTCTTGCATTTCTACAGATGTAGGTGGAACCAGTTGTAGCAGTCATTGTATAATAAAACAAATGTGATTAATAATGCAAGAAAATAATTTATAGGTAACTCTTCAGAGGTACGCATATGGATTGACAGTCTATCTGTGAAAAGACTGTGAGTCCTTGGAAAAATAAAAAACATGGAATAATGATTTCTTCCTTTCCTCTTGTAGACAAGAAACAATACAGTAAGGAATTCCAAAGATCAGTGTTTCTGTCTTCATAAAATCAGCCTGCATTGTAATTTTCACAAGTGAGAATAATTAACCCCATTTGTTTTTAAAAAGTCTACTATCAAGCAATATCCTTACATGTTTTTTCTTCCTAAAAGATCTCTCTAAGGTAATATTAACAAAAAAATTGCTTAGGAAAATAGTAAAATCACAAAATCAACAGTTATCCAATACCAACCTTAAGGTCTTTAATTAGCCTTACAATCACGAGTTTTATTTTCACAGACACCACCTCATTGAAAGATCAAGAGTGACCCCCTGCCAAAGCAGGACAAAACCAGAGCAGATCACACAGAAATGCATCCAGAAAGGTCTTGAAAGTCTCCAGAGAAGTAGTCTCCACAACCTCTCTGGGGAGTCTATTCCAATGCTCTATAACTCTTACAGTAAAGAAGTTCTTCCTCATATTGAGGTGGAATTTCCTGTGCTCAAGCTTGAAGCCATTGCCCCTCATCCCCTTTGCACAAGCAAAAAGAGGTTGTCCCTGCCTTCTTGATGCCCAGCCCTTATGTATTTATAGACATTCATTAGATCACCTCTCAGTCTTCTCTCCAGACTAAAAAGCCCTCATGGATAATTAGATTCTATCTTCAACAATGACTGCTATGGGAAAGCTACGCAAGCATGAAACCTGTTCCTTCTTCTGCAGCCTATGGTCTCTGCATACACCTAAAAAATCTCATAGACATATCATGTTAATTAATTTTAAAGTCGTATATGAAAACATGAAAACACATGAAAGTCTGGGAACGGTGGAAATGACATTTCATAGGCTAATTTCACTCCGGCATTCCCATTAATTCTGTGACTTTAAAAACACCTTCAGAATTTCTGGTAAATAAATGCAATTTATTTACAACTATTAGCACTTGCAACTAGAAATTTATGTTGTGTCATCATGCACGCAGCTCAACAGCACAGTAAGAACTTTTTAAGTGCCATCAGCAGTGTTTCCTGCCATTTGATCTCACCTATGTAACCACCAGCAGAAGTATATTATCAGCCTTTACAAGGTCCTATATGCAGAGAACTGGTACTTGTTTTGGCATGTTTCACAGTCCTAGGTGGCACTTTATGGTTCAGTGTGCAACTTTCTTTTTTCATTGTTCAACTCCGAGCTGACTCGGTAGCTCCTTGTTCCTTCCAGCCTGTCCCACTTTCTGGTCTTGCCTGTCTTCCCACCAGCAAGGGACCATTTCAGGTTCAGTTACCGTTGTAGCACGAGGATAGCTTCCACTAGGTTTCCTACTTCTGAGCTTTTTCTTCCTCTTTGTGTGTTTGTGGGTAAATGCTTGGTTAAAAGGTGACATTATGCTCTGTTCCAAAGGTGGGACATACGCACTACCGCTGCTCAGATCAGACCTTCTGAGGCATTGACTGGATAAGCTTTTGATAGCCAGGAAGTCTCTTCTTTATTCTCCATGGTATTTTCCTTCTCTCTTACAACCAGGCCTGTGCAACTAGAAGGCAAAGAGACTTTTATCTATGTATATTTTAAGATCCTGCATGGCAATCTGAAAAACATTCACCCACTTAACTGTTATTTATGAAAAATGACTTTGTGGTGTCTTAGTGCTTCTTTTTAGGGAACCATTTGGATTATTAGCTCATACTTAGTGTTTTATTTTCCATGTACAGCTCAGCATCAACTAATCAGACTTTATTCTTGAACACTCTGAATTGCCTATAGCACTTCACTTCAGCAGGCAAACTGACTCACGCTGACAGGAAACAATACGAGGCTTTCCCTGAAGGGACCATCCCATAATATCAATACGAGTATGTAGTCATTAGCTAGTCAAGGAACATCTAAAGATTACATTAGTCAAAGCACTTTACAACATTTATTTTTGTGGAGAATCTGAGATTCCAGCTCTGAAGCTATGCTGAGCATAAGTGCCAAACAGAACAACACTATTTTGTTGTAAATAAAATTAATTTGGGCAAAATCAGATCATCTAACAAGTTAAACCTATTTTAAAAATATCTTACATATACTCATCTCATAAAAAAAGCATTTCAGAGTGTGTTTTGGGTTTTTTTTTTTTAATTCTAAGGGAAAAGTGGATTCCTAATGACAGAGGAATAAAACCTGAGCAGGGATAGATAAAACTATTTGCATAAAAAAGGATAAACAGTAACAGAGCTTCACAAACACATTACTTCACTGTAAGAGTACTCACTGCCACTCCGAAAGCTCAGTGAGTTAATAAAGGACAATGTTCTTATACAAAACAGTCTGAGAATATGTATGGATAGACATTAATATTTAAATCTCAATAGCAGCATCTATTATTAAGCATTTCTACTCTTTCTGATAGAAGGCCTTAGAGGCTTCATGCCGTTGCAGAAGAAGATAACATGATCTCAGGCCTTCATTTGGCTGACAGCAATTCAGTACTGCTTGGCACGAAGCCACATGCCCTCAGAAGCTTTAACCTGTGCAAAGTGTTGCAGTTCATCTTGCCAACACCTCCAAATCTGATCCCTACTCTCTATATTGATGTCCCAGATCGCTGAGCTAAGGATAAGGTCTCACTCCTCTTACCTTGGCGTGTGACACAGTGAACACTTTTTAAAGGTCAGAATGGCTGAGAGGGGTCAAAGCAACATTCTCCATGCTGAAAAAAGGTCTTTCACTAGAGTCAGACACAGACTCTGGAAACAATCACCAGGGGACAAAAAGATCACCACAGACTCTGTCACATTCTGCACCAAGTGAAAGAAATTATGGCAAATGTTTGCCTTGCTTTCCCTTGCATAAGTGCATAGCAGAGAGTCAATTAAAAAAGAAGCTGTCTAAAGTCCTAACATAAATTAATACTGCACTTCAGATGCAAACACCAAAGGCACATCAGCACCGGTAGCAACACTGTTGAAAGCTGCTCAGGTATTTCCTAATAAAGTTGTCAGGAAAACACGAAATGTTTTCTACTCATCAGAGAGCTGTGAGTCCCATACAAATAGCTCTTTAAAAGTCAAGATGTAAATACTCTTCTCAACTTTTCTCTAAGGTGTTCTGGGACTTGGCACATAAAGCACATGAAACACTGAAGACTCACTCCAGTAGATACTCCCATGAAATAACAATAGGATGCTTAAGCATCTGCTGTAACTGTCTGAAAAATACATTATTAGACAGCAAAGTATTGAGCTGACTTTGAGATACACAGCATGAGGAAAAGGCCCTGGCATTGCTTCACAGCTGGACATTACGGTCACCCAGGGTTTGCCAGGAGCACGTTACCACTAGCATACACAATTTCGGAAACACCTGGTGTCTCTCTGGTGTTGCTGTTATCTCTTGCTTACCTAAAAGCTCCCCAAGTTGTAAAACAATGCTCCGTCAATCCAGTGATGAAGTGTTATAAAACTTATGATGGGTGAGTTGAAAGATGTTCTTAGGTTCAGCTGCAAGTTTAGAGTCTGATTGAAACCACATGGAGACCCTGTAGATCTATGTACTGCCTGGTAAACCTTTAAATGTTTCAACTCCAGCATTCAGTATATTTCCAGGTTCACTGGAAACCACTTTAAACCACAAGAGTAGTAGTTCAGAAAAGGAAACTTTTTCTTCAGTTCCTACTTTGAGTCTTTGCATGTGGTACCATACGTATTATTCTCTTTCCCCCTTCCCTTTTTGATAAGGATAACATAAATAACACACAGGTTAACGATAAGATATTCCTTCATTGTTTGGAATTTTCCTATTCTCTAATAATGAAGAAAGTGTACTTAACACTTTTTAGCTGGAGATTATTGTTTCCAGATTTAGAAAATAATGTCATGTTTTTATGTATTCTTTTGCTTCTACACCTGAACATCATCAAGAAGTAAAGGATTAGCAACAGAGGTAAAAGAACTAACAATTCTTCAAGCATTGGAAATGGTTCTGCTATGATACACTATTTCATCAGTTCTGGCTAGTCGTAATTATTGCAGTGCTAGTGCCACTTGTATCTACAAATTAGGTCTTCTTTCTATATTTTTTCTGGTTGTACTGTAAAAAAATATTGCGTAACAACACGAAGTGTTAACCTTCTAGACAAATAATGATTTGAACTCCTTCACACATTTGCAAAGTGGTTAATTTCAAGATCCTTGGCAACTTGTAGTCACTTATAGACATACCTCAGATACTACAGAAATACCTCACAAGTTATTAGAAAAATGACAAATTAAGTTACAAGCTCTGCCCAGTTTCTAAAACCTGAAGTGAACACTAACCATGTATGCATTGTCAATACCTGGCCTAATGTTAATTTTTTTTTTTTTTTAATAGACGGGGGAGACATTAGTCAGATGGGAAAACTGATTTCAGGAGATCCCCTTTTTCTATTTGCGACTCTTTGCATTTGTGCTACTTTCTCTTACCTTCTATCTCTCTTCTGCCTCATTTTAAAAACTGGTGATAAGAATAGTGACTGATCGATAGTCAAATATTGTGGAAGAATTCTTTCCATTTATGTTTCAGATTGTTTGAATTTGTTTCCCGGAAGAAAAAAAAATTTCCTTGAATTCTTTCTTATAAAAAAGAATAAATAAAACATTAAGTAATGATGATTAAAGCTTTGCCATCTTGTTCCTAGATTTACTGTTCACATATGACCACTCAGACTAAAAAAAATCAATATATTTGCTAATGAGTAACAAAATTCATCAAAATACTCAGTTTATATCCAGTATGAATAGACTGATGAATAAAAGACTAAGCTGTACTCTGAACTGCTCTGTTCGTAAAGTTTGCACCCTAAAATTGAGTTCCCAGTCTCTCAAAAATACGTCCGTTCTACCACCATAGTGAATTGTCAGAAGACAATTGCTAAGACCAACTGATCCTGACCAGCGTTTTTTTTCCCCCTTCTCTAACAGCAACACTTCTCAAGATAGCTAAACGAACATTTCTTTTTACAATGAAAATATTTTTAATTGAATGATCATGTAAAAATAGCTCTTTAAAACTTCAAGATAGATATCATTTTTCTGTTCAAGGGAATATTTTTTCTCATATCTGTTGTACTCAGTGAATATATACATACCGAGAAAGTTAAAAAATGCATATGCTCTCTTTGATTGCCTAGGTATTACCCCATGTTTTGGATTTGGATTTTTTGTTATCTGAGTCACGGAGGAAGGATCATATGCACCCAGGGGAGAAGGATAATGAATCTCATCCAATATCCAATACTGTACAAAAGGAGGAAAAAAAAGTGCACTCTGTGGATTAAAATGAAATATGCAAGAATACCCTGAAAATTATGTGTTTGGTCTTTATGTATGAATTAAAGCCTTCATTTTCTAATAGCTTATTCTAATTTCCCTGTGTGGTTAGTATGGTAGACCTTAATCCCAAGAAATGATTAACAAAAAAAAAAATCTCTTTTGCTTTAGGATGTAATCCTTCCATTGTAGATATCACCAGATCGGTCAAGTGGCAAAGACTAAAGAGGCTATGAAAAGACTAGAGAATGCTATAAAAAGAGTATGTAGAGGAACTGCATTTCCCCACAAGCTTGTGACATCACAGTTGAAGCTTTAGTGAAGTTCTATCATTAGGTGATGGCTGCAGTAAATTAACGTGTCTAGAACTGAACACACGATTCTTTGGAAAAGAACAATATGTCCATGGATCTGAAGCACAGACTATAGTCCATGACCACAGTGATCACTGCAGGGTGATCACTGCAACTTCAGCAAAGGAATCCCACCTGACTTCTTTCTGGACGAACTTCTGAAAATGGGATGCTTATTTAGAAATTAAATATGCACAGCTTTCGTCAAGCACACACAAGAGAAGGATCATAATTACCTTGTTTTAATTGAAGACCTCTATTCATACCAACTAGAGCTACAAGTAATATAAAATAATAACTGATATTATACAAATAATAACAAGAAAAACAAAAATAATTACATGATGTTTGATGTATCTTGTAAGTAGGACAATAAAAGAAATGGATGGAAATGCAGATACAGTTTTCAGGCAGTGGCACAGAAGCTTTCCTAGAAGCTTCTCATTTGTGTGTTGGGCTTTATTATAATCTAAAAAAGAAAGGTTTGTTGCCACAAATACTGCATGGGTATGTTACTATGAAAACACCCTGAAAGGTGCCTGTTAAAGTAAGCATGTAAAGAACAGTACTACAATATACAAAAGAGTCAACAAGACAACTGGAACAACCTAACAGAGAGGCCAATTCAGAAATAGCTTTCCTGAGAGTGTCCTTAAATTATATACATCAGTACTAAAAAAAAAAAATTCTCATTAATACTATTAAAATATTTTAATTAATACTTTAAAATACAAAACATAATGTACCACAAGAACTTTAATCATTGTCTACTTGGGTTTGAGACATCTCAGAGAGTGTGAGAGAGAGAAGGAGAAAGAGACAGACGTCATGGTCAGTAAGTCTTGCTTCAAAATCTACAAAACAGTAGCTTTTGAGATGCTCTGCCTTCTTTTTACCCAGTTATACCTGTTATGTCTGTTTCTGGACTACATGGAGCAAAATTTAAAAAAAAAAAAAAAATTCAAAATTTGGTAAATTCTGTTTTGCTATGTCTTCAGGTTGAACAGTTTCATGAATATACAATGTGCAACTTGATAAAGAAAAAGATGAAGTATATGCTAGGACCAGAAACTGGTGTAGGCTTCACGGGGTGCGTAAGATAAGACATGCAGTCCTGGAGCTATAGCAGATCACAGCAACTCAAACTGTAGTCCTTCCTTCTTTTATGCTGAACCAAACACACCCTTGTAAGTGGACCATTTCCTACCCATCGTGTAAAGACTGTCAGTAAAATGGATTCTTAGTGGATCTAATATTTTCTATCGATTAGATATTGATTACTTCTTTTCCTAAGAAAAAGATGTGTTTCTCAGTAAATTATATCTCTCTTGGAGGCAAGTATCTATATTACCTTAATGACCAGTGGCAAATGGGAGTACCAAAGTTAGACAAACTCAGTTGTCATCTTAAGAACTTCAGATCATCTTGCATCTCACCACTGTCTATATTCAATGTAGAGAATCTGTAGAGTTGCATCACGTGGCTTGGATTAATTCCTTTGGGGTGTACTGCTAAATGAGAATGGCTAAGTCCCACTGTGGATATTCATAAAACATTATTCTAGGCATGATGAATCATGTCTGTACCATAAACTGGGAACATAGTTGCCCATTGTTCTGCCTAATCTAACTTCATATCTGCTACCACATCTAATAGTGCAGTCACAGTGACAGCACTAGGCTCAGCAAAACTGTTGTCATACCCTGTATAAGCATACAAACAGCTTCCTGCTCTCACAGACATGTTTGCTGGGACATGAATTCGACAGTTTAAAGATGTCTCAGATGTATTTTGGACGCTTAAACCATACAGACTCTAAGCAAGCAGTGTCGGAAGCAACAATGAAAGATCACGCAGCCCATCCTACTACACACAACATGGGATCATGACACTTGTGTGACTTTGGCTGCAGCAGCATTTCAACTCCTGATTTGACAGCTAAAATGACATCCCTTATTAGTATCAAGCAACAAAGCTGTCCCATACCAAAAAATTGATTAATTCTACAGTAATTGCTTTTGTTTCTGCCACCATGTTCAAAAAAGAACTAGAATGCAATTTAGCCAGATACTGGAGTGGTAGGCACTTGGCATCCTCTCCTCCAGCAAGGAAGACTGACTTACAGTGCACAAGTTTAGAAAGAGGCGACACAAAGTGATTGCCTTTCCAAGAATACGTTACTAGGATATTAAAAGAAATCTGTAAGATTAACCAGACATATCTGAAAAAGTGCTTTTGAGATTGGAGGAAGCACAGGAACGAAAAAGACTGCTGCATGTCTGTCAGCAATGTGCCTGGTAATGAGGGGGTTTCCAAGCTGGGTTTTTGGAGTCTGAAGAGCAAGAAAAGAAGACCAGACCAGTCTCTCGTATCACGTACTTTGAACTTGGACTAGCACATAAGGCATGAAATTTCTCACACTTTTGTTCTTGTTTCCTTTTCTTCCCCAGTGTTGTTAGCACTTCACCTATGACCTTGCAACACTGTAGGAATGAGTAAATAAAGCATGGTTTATCCTTATCACTTCATTTTATTAGTGTTCTTTCACATGAAAGTGCATTGATAGAAGCCTTTTTCTTCAGTTCTCTTATTTTCCTGCCAAATATAGAAAATTATCTAAATTAAAACACCACTGCATACATCTCATTTTCACATCTTAAAAAGCAAGAGTGTAGAAGATGTATGATGTGAATATTCTTAGTAACCTTGGTGATGATTTGTGTTAAAAGAAAGCCTCTTTTCTTCTGACTGCCTCCAGCCTTCTGACAGGCCTACGATATGGCTGTTGAATATACAATTTTTCTAGTAGTATAATGTCAATGGCTAAGTTTGACCAACATTTATTTCAGAAGACACAATGCTGAGCATGAATCCATAGCAAAGTCTAACACCAAGGACCAGATGCACTTTAATATCTATACCATACACCTTAAAACATATACCATATGTAAAATAGTTTAGCAACGAATATTCAGCCTCATTTAGAATATTATTACCGTTCCCACTATTATTGTCACTACTGTTTCAGAGACAGAAGTGAAGAGTTCAAGTACTGTGCCAAAAACCACAAAGCAATCAGGTTTAGAAATAGTATTGGAATTAAGGATTTTTGTCTCCCATGTTACAGCTTTTTCCACACCTGGTCCAACTGACTGGAATATTTAAACTGCTTCAGAAATCATTAGTTAATGATCCTGGCATAAAACAATATGCTTACTGATAGACACTTGATGTGCTTTTTCTCATAACTCTGCTATAGTATTGTAGTCGACAGTAATATTTGTCTTGCTGTTTTACTGTAGGAATTTTTTTGGCTTTTTGCTCTGAGGATTGCCGGTCAGAATTTGGGGTCCTTTTATCATGTATTCCAGTGCCCTGGGAGATCAAACAAGTAATATTTCCATGTAGGTTGAGACACAGACTTATGCTCAAGTCACTAAGGCTGAAAACAGAGTTCATTGAAACAGCACCATGGAGTCTCTGACCCTGCACGCATCTGACACAATCCCATCACGTAACATTCAAGGGACTCTCTTCAGTGTTAAGGAGAGAATAAATAGAAAACAAATTGCAATGATGTGAGTTCAGCTCAGCTTCATAGACTGCATCACGTGGTCCCTAGAGGGGGATTTTAACAATGTTATCATTTGATTCCCATTTCAGATGCTTTACTTTTCCAGGTATTCAGCTTGACATTCAGCCTGGTGGCAGACAGGAGAACTTCCCTTGGAGCACAGGTATCTAAGCAAACAAACGCTTCCCATGCTTGGAAGTGGCCCTGACAATCGGCAAAATCTGGAACCAATGAGAGTGTATAAACAATGGCACATCTGCCATGGAAATGGAAATAATTCCTTTGCAAATTCCACAATAGGAGCTGGGAGATTGTCTCACCTTGAAGCATCCTCATGTCCTCTTCCTCCCTTCCTTGTCTCCCTTAACATCGCAGAATTATTAAAAGCAGGGAAACCATTAGAGGAAATTAGCTATTCAAAGAGCAGGATGAGCTCAATTTCTAAAGTCTTCTACAGGGGGATGAGCAAGTACGACAAGCCAGTTCTGGATTAAACCAATAGATAATCAGATTTCACTATGGCAGAATGTGAGACAAATCATTGTCATCCTCTTTAAAGGCTAAGCAATGTCTGCAAAAGCTGCAGAGGAACAGTGTTTTCTATTGAGATGACATTAAGAAAAATTAAAAATGCAGACAGTAGAAAAGAAAGAATGCCTTTTGTGAAGGGGCACAGTTAGAGATCATAGATGAAAACACCATTATACTGCTAGTCTGAGAGAGCAAAGGGAAGCTATGTGTTTCTTTCAGCTTGAATTGCTATAAAAGCTGTGAACTGATAAAATTCTATAATCAGATATTAAATTATTGCCTAGCTCAAAAAGAGATCATATTTATTTTTATGCTGTCAAAACCTGAAGGAATTTGAGTCCCTGTGAATAGGGGTTAATGACATAATTTGATTTAAATGACTTAGATTGTTTAGTGACCATATCAACTTAACTTACTCCTCTTTGTAGTGTTTCTCTGCCTCTTATACCATACAGCTGAGACGAAAGAAAAGTCCCATGGAAGGTGAACACTTTGAAACATCAATCATTTTGAACCCTTAATGCATTCCTCACCTAACTGTCAGGACTATAAAACTGTAACTCGATGCAAAATGGCTATTTTACTTTCCTTACAAATATTGAAATTGTGCAGTGTAAACTAAACAAATAGCTTCACAGATTCCTTCAGCCTGTGTGATTCTGAAGCTCCCTATGTTGTGTTCTGGTGCCTTTTCTGTTTATGATCTGCTCCTACTAAGTGAACAGCTAAAGGAAGCACCCCTGTTCCTTCCAGCTAAGTCTGTCATTAGGATTTTGTGGTGATAAATTTAAGACATACCAAGCTTTAATCAACATTCCATTTTTAATCCCTTCAACTAAATACCCCAAGCGTTAAACACCATTTCAAACAGTCATGTGCTAGCCACTAAACTGTTCCTGAAAGCTGAATTACAGTATTTGCTTTTGCAAATGCAACCAAATTAAATTTTATGGTGACAATAGCTAACATTTTATCTTTTTTTAAAGCCTGTTCACAGCAGTCATTCCTATCAAAAGTTTTGCCTCTAAAAAGTGAAAATGCTTGCAAAAGATTTCAAAGCACAATCCTAACAACACACTCAACAAAATACTGCTTATGCATTTTAGATTTTTTTTTTATCCATATGTGGTATTTTTCTCATTCCTCATCTTACTTTTTTTTCTTTAAGCTACAAAATACAGGCATATGTTTTAAAGTAATTTTTTTTCTAGGAATCATTTTGAGGTGTAAATATAAATTGTTTCCTTTACAGCCATTGTACATTAAAGTACATCAAATTCTACTGCATTTGAAAACGTGTCAGCTTTATTTTGTACTGGTATTCAGAATCCTCTCTTTTTGACCAATATTATATAAAGTTCCTCTGGGAAGATAATGTGTATGATTGCAGCCCTGCCTTGTTAAAATCCATGGCTTTTTATGCAGTCATGTTTTCACCCATGAATTATGCATGAAAAAGTATCTCATTACATTTCATTTTCTTTACAGCAGCATTCCCCTTCTCGACATGCTCAGATTCCCATCAGCCAAGCTCTACTCACCCTGCAGCTTGGCTCCATCTTGATGCCTACATAGCATTTTAGACAAAATGGGCGTGTTTAACTTGTCACCTCAAGCCTATTATAAATTATTCACCAGAGCTTTGCACAGATTTGTGAGATAACCAGCCTGAACTCAGGGAAACTTCACAGGTTTGACTGCATATGTTGTACTTGACAGGGACATTAATGGCAATTTCCCCCTATAGTAGTCCCAAAGAGAGGTGTTTTTTTGAAACACAGGGTTTTTTTGAAATTTACTTTTTAAAGCTTGAACCACAGACTTTTATTTTCAGTATGTCTCATGGATTCCACTAAAAAGTCACTGAGATACAAAGACACTTGAATTAAAACATGTACTTTCCTTAGGTTTCAAGTATTTTAGAACGTTTCCTCAGACATACTCAGTTTAGTGATGTGTTCCTTATAACAGAGGATCGTGTTTTAACAGAATGCTCAACAAATGCACAGTTTGGCTGTGGGGCTTCAGGTGGCTCCACAGACAGGGAAACAGGACAGCAGTGCCTGTGCCACATCCTGGTCAGGTGGGACTGCACTGATGGTGCTTCCCAAGATAAGCATGAGGTGGACAACCTCACACACTAGCAGTGGGAGCAGACTGCCAAGCAGTCAGAGGTCCCTGTGCTTTCTCTGTGCAGCCATTTGGCTTTGAAGGTTGGAGACAGCTCCTTTTTTTTTTGGGGGGGGGGGGGGGGTGGGGGGCATGGGTGCATGTCCTAGGCAAAGCTGGGCACAGGCAGGGAAGATGATGTTGTGGTCATGCCCCAGTTGCAAGAGAACCTGCCACAGGTGGACCTTCTGCCTACCCAGCAGCTGATCCCAGCAGCTGACAGTGCTTCCCAGATAAGACAGGGGCACACACTATACAGCTGCATCACACCCTGCAGCACTGTGGCAGTGGGACCTGGGCACCTGCCACTTCTGCCTAGAAGAAAGGTCAGTCTTAAGAAGTTCTTAAGAAGGAAGCTGACTCTAAGCAACCAAATACTTTGTTCATCCTTTCACAATGGAAATGGAAATTAAAAAGTCACAGTAAACAAGGAATCAGTTGTCACTCATGTTTGAAAACCAAACACTATTACTGCAGCAAGTACTTCTAGCAAATGAAGGGATATCCTCAGAGGGTTTTGATTTTCTAATTATTTGATTACTTCTTATTTATTTGGTTATTTAGTTTGCAAATACTCTGGATAAACACATGAGGAACTAGTTCTGAAAATAACCTTAGTTTTATTTCTAATTCAGGGCTTTTCATTTTTCACTATGGATTGTATCACATGTGAGCTGCAAGGTCATTGACAACCTGCAGAGAGATACAACAAACATGAGGAGAAAAAACAACAATGAAAAAAACCACAAAAATCATAAACAAACCTATACCCATAAGAACTCAATTATTCTGAGTCAGAAATAGAAACAAAAGTCGTGATATTTCATGTACAAAGTTTATGTACTTCAGCTGGCAAAGGCTTATGACAAAGACAACCAAAGTCAACCATTAAGAGTTCACAGTGACTCCCATTTCTTTCACTGGATAATTTCATATAGCCTTATATTTTCTTATGAGTAATACACAGAGAGCTTTGACAGTATCTTTCATACGCTTTGTACCAGCAAGGTTAAAATAACTGAGGATTCATCAGCTGTGAGGCAAAATAGCCTATTACTTCCTAGTGCTGTCTAGAAAAGGTTGAGTTTTTTCAGGGATTTAGTCACTTTACATGCATATCCATAACATCCTACGTTTCATATGAACTACTGTCACTAGTACTAAATACAGCGGGCTAGAGAAATTTTTAGAGTTGACTGCTACAGAACAACAGATTTAATTATGGATGATTTTTGAGTATGAAAACCAAATATTTCAAATATATTCAGTAGCTCAGACTGTTTGAAGGTCTTTCAAAAGTAAGAAATGTGAGTGAATAAAAGCACCTTTAGGTTTCCTTTTAATTATAGGGAAAAGCTGTCATTTTTTGTTTCATAGTCCTCATTAAATGGTATATTCACATCATAATGTCTAGAAAATTTCTGAATATAACTTCCAATTCAGCTAATTATTACCATGACCTACTGGAGAGTTATAATTTAAGAAAACCTACCTCAAAGAAAAAAAAATATTAATATTCATATGTTACTACAAGACTATAATAATCATAATTAATAATGTCTTCCCAAGAGAGAGAGGGTGTCATATAAAATCTCGGCGCGGGAAGAATCGAGTTCAAGCAGAACAGTCACACTGCCTTCTTTCTCCTCTCCTTCCAACCACACACATGCTCCTTCTGGGTCAGTAAACCAGAAACCACCCAACCAGGATGTACTCGGTTATATGCGGATGGTTGTGTTCCCCAGGCCAAGCTCTGCTTCCTACAAGCACAGAAAGCAATAGCTTCAGAAACATCAGTGCAAGAAACAAAACCTAAATACTGTGTAAGCATTTGGACTTTGGATAATGCTCACTTTGCCTCTTGGAAAGCCGAGTCTGATGCTTAGCTGCTAGAATATGATCTGATTTTTATTCTCCGGACCAGTAACAAGCACCCAGTGCAAGTGAGATAACAAGGAAAAGTACAAGGTGTGGTGGTTAGAGTATTGAACAGTCAAGTCTCTAGAGAGAGCAGAGAGAAAGGCATTTTGAGATGCTACTAGAAATCTTCATTGTTTCTCTGCCAAGGGTTTTAAAAGTAGTCATAGGGGGGAAAAAAAAAAAAAAAGCTTTCAACAGTCACAATTGTATTCTGGGTGACAATGTTTTGTACAATGTTTTGTATTGTGAAATACAAATTCCATTTGAGGCACTTTGAAAATTTCCTGGTACAGATTAATTTCATTCAATTACCCTGGTAAGTTTAAAATGCTGAAGTGAGAATTTATTCATTTTGATTGTGGGTTAATCTAGGCTGTAACACTTCAGAACAATGTGGTTTATTTTTTATGAACACTTTTACACACTCAAAAATCACTAAACTCTTCACAACTGATGACTGCAAATACAGCTGAAGTATGCAGACAGCACACACATATAAATAGGCAAAGAGTAAAAATTGTAAATGACTGTAATAGCACATATATGGTTGAAATCCTGTTTTAGGTAAAAATATGCTTTTCCTGTCTTTATGTGTAAGTGGGAAGTTTCTAGTTTAGTTTGTGATACTAACATTATTATAAGCAGCTTATTTGTTTATGGCAGACAAGTAACAATATGACTCGTCTGTGATTAAGACTAGGTATTAACTCAGTTTTTAAAAAATTTTATTTATTTTATGTTTCTTGACAGCCCTCCTTCAAAAACACCAAACCAAACAAATAAAAAAGTTGTCAGAGACATTGTACATAATAAGGAAATTCAGTAGCAAGAAAAATACTGTTCTTGTGAAAACCAGTCATGACTCAGAATTTAGAAATAGATAGTCTGTCTATGGAATTTATCCACATTGAATTGAATATACTTTATTCCTAAATTTAACATCTCTACTTCTTTTCCTCTAGGGTCTTGAGTCAATAACCCATGTAACTCTCAAGCTCTGGATTTCCAAAGATCAGCAGCCACCCCATACCCTGTTAACCAGTAGAGTGTCCTTAATAATCAGTCTAGGTTGATGTGGCTACTGTCAGTCAGATAAGTAAGAGCTTTAGACATAGAAACCATTGCTGAATACACCACAACCTTGGGGGTTTTTGTACCAGAATCAGGAACTCAGTCTCATTTACATTCAGGTTTTTATCAATCCTTTTTTAGCATAAGAAGATGGGAATATAAAACAAAGTCAAATTCATTGAATCCATCAACTCAGTATTCGTGTGAGTCCTTATGATGACACACTGGTCACCTCTGGACAAGGGGTAAAGCTCATCTGGACTTGTTAAACCTCAGTAATAATTTTTAAATTTTCTTCTCATAAGAAATAGATGTGGTAGATCTGACACCACATACTTTTTAAATCAATAGAGGGAAGCAATAAAGCTCTATAGAAAGCAGACAGAGAAAGTTGACAAAGCTGTAACTATAACTTTATTTCCTTTATTTGAATACAAAGGCTCTTTCTCAGTATCCTGAGAAGCAATATTTTTTGAAATTCTTTACCACTGTCACACAATGAGAGTCTTCCTTGATTTTTTGATACTTTCTGGAAACTTTTTCTTCCATAAAGAACTTGCTTGTTGCTTTACAGGTGTTGTCTTATGACCCAGAAATGGAAGGAAGATCGATTTGTCTTCCCAGCTCTGTCTTTTCTCTGTAGTAATGCCAATGCACATCCAGCATTCTTCCAACTGCTATTTTTTTTAATCTATTTGCTGCTAGATCATCCCATACGTGTTTTAACATCTTCCTTTATTCTCCTCTTTTGTAGATCCATCAATTTTACCTTTTCTTTCTTTTTTTTTTTTTTTTTTTTTTTCCCAGCACTGGTGCTTTCTTGAGTTCTTTTTTTCAAGCAAACTTTTTTCAATCAGCAACAGCCTAAAAATGTTTCTGCTTTGTGGCAGATTCTTCCAGCTTCTTCACTTTGGTTTTTAATTTCTTCTCCTCAGCATCCCTATTTTTCTTCCTTCTTTCACACTTGCAGTGCTCTTGATATATTCTGAGAGATTCGCCTATCTCTTCTTGATCTTGCTTTTAAGGAAAACACTTTTACCATGTTGAAAGATGTCTTTCAATTCAAGTAGGTCATGTGATCAACTTCCTGTGACTTTGAAACATAATTTCTTGCAGCCATGATCTGCCCAACTCAGGATGCTTTTATTCTAGCTACGCATCACCATTGCACATCACAGATGATGTTTTTTCACCTAGATTGTGTTTGAATTTTGCTGTCTGGAGTAATAGTGTGTTCAGAATCTATTTCATATCAAGTTTAGAATGTCTTTTAAAATGTCACATTAACCAAATGTACTATAGCTTGAATGCTCCATTAGGACAAGAGCCTCTAGTGGGCATGTGTCTGGCTTTATGGTGTCCTGTGTCATCCTCCTCTCAAACCCTAAAAAATAGGACATTAATTAATCTGCAAGGACTTCAGGATTTATTCCCAGTTCTAAAGATCTTACACACAGGAAAACATGATGGGCCAGTTATGCTACATACCTAGTTTACTCATAGCTTGCCACTTCCTAGGGCTTGACTTGTCCTGTAATGTTGTGAAGATACCTTTCTTGTTTGCTTGTGCTTGACATCAACTCCCTGGAAACTCTGCCTAAGACCTAGTCAGAGGAAGTGAAGGCAGAGTTTGGAGATCATATTGTGCCTGATGTAAAATAACTTAGTGTAACTACTAAATAGGATGGTGTCTTATGTAACATGCAGGCTATTTTCAAGGAAAGAGGGGAGGTCATGACACCATTAAAACTTTTTTTCCAAAGGATCTAATCTTTCCTAGGTGACCCCTATGATATTATAACGTCATAACCTGATTCATTTTTTTGCCACGCGAAAAATGTTTGGAGGTTTGGCATAATATAGGACAGGGCTTTTAATATGGTGATGCAGGTAGCAGAATAATATGCAGAGTGAAATGAAATTGATAAATCTAACTGCTTGCTGGTAGGTGAAGGACAGGCATGATTACTTTTAATTGTGATTATGCATGTGTGTGCATGTATGTACATTTGCATACACAGCTTACATGTCAGTCCTGATCCACAGTGTCTGCCCAGTCCTGCATTTTTTTCACTCCAGTTCCAGGAAAGCCTACAAAGCTATCTAGCTACACATGTAGGTTTGTATATTGAGATCAGAATATGAGGACCCATCCATTTCAGATCTCTAAGCTACCAATTTTCTCACCACCATTGCTCAGATAGCCACTTACTGTTCTATTGTCAAGATTGCTCTGGTTTCCTGAAAAGAGAGAGACTTACTTTCACAAATGACACCTGTGGAACAATCCATTTTTCTGATGGATTGTATTGAGATGAGACCATTAACCAAATGTACTCTGACATTAAAAAATGTTAGGCATAATTGGGTCATAGAATCAACAAGAACAGAGTGTATAGAAAGAAAACATGCTGCAAACCTTGCAAAAGACAAATGAACATAAAAAGTATCATTCTCTAAGGGATTCTGTTAATTGAATATATGTTAAATTTTCAGAGGCAGTTAAAGCTGACACCTGCTGTTATATAGACTGACATGGTTAGAAGCTATCTAACTGAAAAGCTAGCTCTTTCCAGTAAGCTGAAGAAGCAAAACATCTAATTAAAACCAAACCTGTTAAGGCATTTAGTCAAATTCTTGTAGGTGTTCTTTTTTAACATGTAAAATTGGCTGGGTTTTCTTGGAACAGATAGTTTATCAAAGCTAACAATTGAAATTGTGGAAGCCAAACAAAACTTGAGTATTTGAACAGACAAAGGTTCTGTGGAGCTTCACTTTTGAAAAGCCCCAAAATGGATCAATAGAGCACTTAACTAAATTCAAAAGAGAAATAGCTGTACCTTCTTTACTAGTCCAAGACTTAGGTCTAAGGCACAGTTATGGCCAAGAGGCTTACGACGTGCCAATTGTTAATAAATCTTGTGAGTTCACAATATTTTTTCTGAAAGAAAAAAAAAAAAAATTGTCATTTTAACATTTCACATAATATTTATGGACTTTGAACGTGAAATTTAAAAAGTTAATGCTCACAGTATCTAAAAGTAACGGCAATGCTGGAATACTGAAACCTTCTTTGATTCCTTTACATGGAAAAAAAAAGATGGCATTTCTTGAGAACTGCCATGATTTGCCTGATGTAGTTGCCCCATCTATTATTAGTGGTATTTTCATAGCATCTTCAGTCTAAATTGCATTATACAGTAAGAGAAGAGTGAGAAAAGTGGCAGTTTCCTCCTCCAAGGAGTTATCACTTAAGGGTCCTATTCAGCACTTCTTACTGTAGCATATCACACACTGACTTCAGAGGGGGCTTTGCCAAAGGAGGGAGTGAATAAGGAGTGCTGAATAGGACTCTACAAAGGCACAGCAGGTACAGCTGGTGCAATTCCACACAGACAAAGCGTTGTACAATACAATGTAGACAGTTAAAGCACTGCATTATGTATCATTGTGAAAACCATCCATTTTACATATAATTTATAATATGAAAGTAGTTATCCTCCCTCCAAGTTTTGCTTCGTTTTTTGAAAGTTTTATTGAGCTAGCATTGCACGATAAAGACTACTTAGTATGGAAATACTATGAGAAAACTGTAAATTCGGTTGATGAAACAAACTATCAACAAATCAACTTTTCTTTCTTTAAAAAAGTAAGAGGTCTCTAAGTTGCTGAATCTCTTTAGTATGGGACTAAGGATTATTAAAGAAATTTTTGTTTCTCATTAAAGTCCAAAATCAGTATTCATAAACTTCAAGGTGCCATACATGCATTAATGAAGGAAGCTTTACAACATTACAGTAAGGGCATTATTGTCCTCTTCATGAAGCATGGAAAACTGAGATGGAAAAGTAACATTATTGAAAAGCTATACTTTTAGAGTTTATGGTATTTCAACAGCCCAGACAGATGCTTGGAAGATCTGAACTGTGTTATTATTAGGCTTGCCTGAAATGTTAGGTTTAGACCTTCAGCTAAATTACGGTGGCCTGAAAAGTTACCATGTCAGTAGAACAAAGTATGCCCCTACCCATGGAAAACACAAGATAAAGCACTTTAACCTGACCTTGTTTGTGCTCATGTTGGCAGTAGTCCTGTGTTTTTCTCAGTCACAGCAGCAGCATTAAGTATCTAATTATATTTACAAATACAGTCACCTGCGTTCATCTCCTGGGAGGTACATGAAGGAAGAACTTTACCTGCTTGAATTTACTGGAGACTGGAGACTGAAAGGCCTTGGCAACGATAAGCAACATCAAGTGCACTTCAAGGTAGAATAACACTTTTAGAATTGTGCTTCAGAGTGAATTTCTGTTCTCCTGGTCTCTCTTCTGGTCCTTAAAAACAAATGGGCACATAGTTGTATTACAGTTTTATGAACTTTGCAGATGACAGAGAGATAAGAAGGATCCTGCTGCTGCTACACTGGTTTTTGGCAAGCCCTAAGTTCCTCACTTGATTAAGAGAAATACACAAACTATATCAGTGAGAAAAAGGTCAGGAGGCTTATGATTTTAAGCATTCCTCCCATAAACATTATTACAAACCTCTGTATGATCATGAGACAATTTTGATTTAAGAATCGAATATTTCGGATTGCATATCACAAAGCAGTAACTGCTGAGCATGAAGGAAATTAATGTGAACAGAGCTGCAGAAAATAAATTTGTCTCTGTATCTCCTTCAGATTCCCAAAAATAATGTGGCAAATCATATTATCGCATTAAAAGATTAACTAAGAGCCATCTGAAGAAGAAGATTACTTTGTATCACTAGGAGTGAGTCTGCTGCAGACCAGTACCAGAGAACAGGAGGCAAGAGAGAGGTATTCCCACTCCTTGGAAAACAGAGATGTACAAAATGATCTTACTGCAATTCTACATAGAACTGTTAATTTTATGTTAGTCATTAAGTCTGAATGCAACTTCTTTGCCTCCAAACTACATTGTTCAAACAAACATCATTTACACAAACATAGCACAGGAAAATGCATTCACCACATTTGCAGTATAAACACTGTGTGAAACCAAAGAAAATGAGATGAATATTATTATTCTGTGATTTATTTATTTTTTTATCACATGTTTCTCTGTCTGCCCACATATGAGTCATGTATTTTGCATAACCACAAAATAATTTTCACTGCTTTCAGTGATGGCTTTTTGTGGAGTTCTGGAAGGAAAACTCACTTAAAACATGTGTTTTTTTCCTTGTGGTTTATTTGCTCAATCTATATATAGAGCAAATTCTGAAATTCACAGAACTGTCTGCTTTCTGAAAAAAAGCACAGAACCCTACCTTCTTCAGTTTAATAATTATTTTTGGTGTGGTTTTTATGAGTAAATGTTTCTAAAAAAGATGTGTAGAAACTTAAAAAAAACAAACAAACCAAACCAGCATCTCATCTGCTTCATTTTTAATGTCCTATTTTTTACGGTTTGAGAGGAGGATGACACAGGACACCATAAAGCCAGACACATGCCCACTAGAGGCTCTTGTGCTAATGGAGTCTCAGTAGGGAGATAAGACTATTTGCTTCTCCCTTTTTGCCCCAAAATAACAAAACAGACCAAAGTGGATCATTGTATCAAAACTGCTTCAAAGACTACCATGAAATTAAGGGTTAGTGTTAGGGCATGGGTGTCTGTCACCTAGAATTGACAATGACATTACAGACATGTGATTTTTGGCCCAGACCAAGTTTCTAAGACTTAACAAGTTACAGTACATTAGCTCACACATGTATGTGTTCATGCATAGCATGCAGCCATATAGGCTGTGGACTATATAGACCATATAGACTATAGACTCTAAACTGAGTTTATCTTATCTTACCTTTGTACCAGCTAGGATTGTATGGATGGACAGATGGACAAGCATTGAAGTTAGATCATATTCAGGAACTTGATCTGAGTCTCTAGACAGCCAGCGTAACCTGGGTATGAACTGCAATAACAGATGGCAAAGAATCCATAGTTCATTGATTATTGAACTGCTACTGGTTTCTCTTATCAAAAATGTTCAAAATGTTGCATCACTATGAGGGTGATGAGACACCGGAACAGGTTGTCCAGGGAAGCTGTCAATGTTCCACCACTGGATGTGTTCAAGACTAGATTGGATGGGGCTTTGAGCAACTTGGTCGAGTGGGAAGTGTCCCTGCCCATGGCAGAGGAGGTGGAATTAGATGATCTTTAAGGTCCTTTCCAATACAAAATATTCTATGATTCTATGAAAATCCAACCTGCCAAAATACATATAGGGCCTTGGTTCAACTGGGTGAAAAGCAATACCAGATTTAAACCTGCTTTCTTGGTTAGAAACTATTTTTCCAACCACTGCTTGTCAAGCAACTAGTTAGAAACACAAAAATGCATTTCAAAGACTCTCTTCAATCTAAGCTAGTGATGGTGAACAGAAAGATGTTGAAGGCATGAAACTTAACAAGCAGAGAACAGAAATGATAGAGTAAGTATTTCAGACCAGAACGAATACCCCATCGTTTTGTAAATTAAAAACCTGTGATAACTGAAGGAAAGATGGGTGTAACCATGAACCAGCGAAGTTTGCGTTCGGTTTTTAAAGCTGTTCCCTCAAGTACATTAACTTTTCTTCCACACTCAAATGAAGGTGACACACACAAGTATGTATGGAGCTTTGAAACTGCTACTGAGATAGCTACTCTCAGGAGATGTGGATTCTTAATGGCACATTAATGCAGTAGGAACTTGAAGTAGAGCCCTTGTATCGCTCGGTAGACGCGCACACCACCTCAGCAGGAGGACACTTTCTGCATGCACAGCCCGGGACTTCAGCAAGGGAATGGAAAAGCTGCACTGCATTGCACATACACACTGCATGCAGGAAAAATAGCTGCATCTCACATTTGTTTGAAAAATAAATCAGGTTTCCTAATTTAATAATGATATTTGAGTTAGATTAGGGAAGCAATAGCTATTTCTCACTTAATTAGTGAATTCCTCACTACAATTAGGGAGTACTTCTTTCTGACTGATTCCTAGGGGATTTTAGTAGAAGTGCCAGAAGAATCTTTATGATCTGGGCTGAGGCGAAGATCATAATTCCTTAAACACTGATCAAAATAAATTTCAGCAAGTGCTATAACATTTAACAAAAGATAACTGATGATCTGGCACACCGTGTTCATGTGTTTTGAGTCTTAAATGCCTGAAGCATACAAAAAAGATTATAAAGAAATAATAATAATAATTTCTAAGCCAAAGCTCAGAACAAAATTCCATCAAGACCATTAAATTTTAAACTTGACACTACTAAATTGCTTTAATGCCTTCAACATCATACAGTTAGAAGCATAATGATGTATTTGGTGAGTGGGTTTTTTTACTTTTTGACATAAATTACTTTTTTTTTTTTGTTGCTGGTAAGAGAAAAGACATTATGCATGGTAAACACCATTACACGGCTTGATCAGAAGTACCCAAACATGAATCTGAGCAAATGTGCTTCATCTAAAAGAATATAATTGTATTTTTATCAGCACTACATGTGTCATCATTAATGAGCATCTTCTGAAGCTGGTCTCACTAAACTGTGACTCCACCAGAGGATGAAAATGACTGCTGAATGCCACAGTAAATAGTTATCCTGTGTTCTGGGCCAGTGCAGCACTAGGCTTCTTGGGAAGTTAGAACACAGACAAACCATATATATATATATATATATATATATTTTTATATATATATATAAAGACATAAGACTTAACATAGGACTTTATAACCACCTTAAAATAAAGCAAAATCACATCTCTTCAGCTAACAAACAAAGCAAAACTTCCAAGGAAATGTGGAGGGGGACGTTTTGGTTTGTTTCTAGAGTTTATTTTTTCCCAGTGGTACATATGTAATAAAGTTTTCTTAGTGTGTTTCCCTAAAAAATATCCCTAGGGCAGAAATACTTCAGAGTTTAAAGAAACTTAAGACCCTAAGGGGTCCTCACATCAGTCAGAGATTTTCTAACAGGCATTCACTGAAAAAAAAAGCCCTCCACGTTCTTTAGACCTGATCTTACAAATTCCCACTTCCTACAGAAAATTCAGAGATGCTGGAAGCCTGCAGTGTGCTGGCTTCCCTGGGATCACTGTATGAACACATGGAAATGTAACTAGTCTGTACAATCTACACACAGAGAAATGGGGGAAGCCATGATTTGTGTTTCCTGGATGCATTTATTGTGGTGTGAGTTTTCCTTTGAGTGTTTTCTTTCCATGATAAATGAGTGCGCTTTTTTTATCATTCTGGGCTCCTTCACCATCTTTCTGGTGAAGTGAGCACACCAATGTTAGTGACCTTTAGCACTGAGACAGATGGCATGTCTAGCATGGTAAGGACACACATCTAGCTCCATAACAGTGAGTAGCAAAGGATAAAGAAAGAAAGAAAAAAAAACCAAACAGGTTTCTCCTCAGCAACTGAGAATGAGTCAACAAGAAGGCATGCTCAGCTGCAAAATCCCTTCATGGCTTTTCATCAGCCTAGACAGTCCATCAGTGAGGAGGGGAGTGGAAGAGCAGAGGAGTTCTTGGGGACATTGTGAACTGGGGAAAGAGACATGAAAAGGTGCATCAAGCTTGTGTTGTCTTAAGATGCAGCAGAGGCTGAAAGGTGAAAATTATACCATCAGTCCTCCTCTTCCTATAAAATATGGTATATCAAAAATATCATAAAATCATAAATATATCATAAATATCATAAAATGCATTGTTTTCACTTTTGCCTTATATTGATAAAAAAAAGGCTTCAATTAGCATCTAAATTAAGCTTGTGACTGAGCTGAATCACATCTAATGCTCTTCTTCTCATAGATGACTTCTGATGAAGATTGTAACTTAACATCCGGAGTGGGTGCACAGCTTTCCTCCACAGGAAATCCAAGCCCCAGGGTATGTTGTATGCCCCAGGCTTATCCAGACATGGACTGGGAGATCTCTTCGATGTGCACTGCTTACAAACAGCCTTAGCATCCAAACATGTGTTCACAGGGCAACTGAACTCTACTGCTCCTGGAGTCTAAGGAAAGGCTCTTTGTATCCTAAATTGTTCTCAGGAAGAGAGCATTTAGAAACTTATTCAGAAAGAGTTTAGGCACATTATATATCCTGTAGGGAACACAGAAGATGCATAACCTTTATAAAAGCTATACATATGTATATGTATAAACCCATACTGGAGTGATTATTTTAAACAATTTTTGTAACTTTGTGGGTGTGTAATTATTGCAAATTTAATACAAGCCTACATGTTTCCTCCTGCTTTTCTGTGTTTTCAGGAGGAATTCCACATCCCTGTGCAGCTCAAAATTAGTTTATCCCTATCAATCAGCCCCACCCTCATCCTTCCCATAGTTTTATGCATGCCCACTGCCCTCACTCCAGTGCTCCGTGCTGTGACAAGGGAGTTACTTTCTTCCTTTTCTCCCATCTCTTTCTCAAGCCCACATGATATGCCTCTTCTACAGGCTCTTGACCTCCTTCCCTGCTACCCTTTGTACTGGGAGTATTGGCCTGGGTGGGAGTCACACCATTCAGGCTGTCCATATACCAACCTGAAAAAGTCTGCTTGGAGGATGCAAAGAGTATCAGCAAAGCATGCAAGATGTTTCTCACTTACCTGTTCTACAGAAACCCGCAAAGGTGCTTAAAATTACTATATTGCATAGATAAGGACTTTCTGCCACCTCAGTTTCTTTGTCTCTGGGTTTATAGCTTTTCTCTAACTTAATTGAGTGACACATTGAGCACTCCTTAAAGCCGATGAGATGTGATATTCCAGAATTACTGCCATGTTGCACAGGCATAGAAAAATGCAGAAAGGTCTCCAAGTTGATCACTGGACCTCAGCAGGCTCACCTAATTAAAGTTACAATGACTGAAACATACTCCAGCAGCAATAAGCCACACTAGATGTGTTTGCTTGGCTACAGACACACTTCTTGAGTGATTGAAGGCACTCGACCCCTGTCCTCCTACCTCAAAGTGCAGCTTAAACAGACACCAGTAAGCTCTGTGGTAGCTCACTGCTCAATTGCCACTTGTCTCCAAAACCTGCTCTGTAAGTGTGTTCCCATGGGTATGAGAAATATTTATTTCCTCCTTAGCTAAGAGGACATAAGAGTCACCAAAGAGGGGTGATACATGGCTTTGTACTCCTGGAAACGTCTTTTGCAAAGGCCGAGTTCATTTTAGTTTTGAAGTTGCTCGAATAAATAAGCTCTGGATCCTGACGTGCATGCATACGCTGTGTGCAATTCAGTGTTCCTTTACTGGAAATTATAGAAATGGTGCCACTGACGACTCAGTTTTATTTGAATGGCTGAGGCAAAAATTAATACAGTTGTCCCTACAGTGTTTTTGAGGGGAAAAAAAGTCAATACAAACATATGAAATTGTCAAAAACAACCTTCCTCCCCTTTCTTTGGTTCACAGAAAGTATTTTTGAGGGGGAAAATGGGAAGGAACATGGCTGGGAGGGAAGAAAGACATAAAAAAGCTGTGTTTGTGATGTATAAGATGGATACAGGTGGAATAAGAAGGTTCAACAGCCTACAGTTCCACAGGGAAGAAGAAAGCAAGCCACCAAGCAGGCCATGTGGCTGGTCTAGGAACCCAATAGAGTTTGGAAGGTTCAAAAACATACATAAAATTAAAAAAAAAAAAAAAAAAGCATGTAATGCATAGTCCCGAAGCCCTTAACCATGAGCTCTGCCATCTTTGTCTGCCAGAGTCCTTCTGCTCAAACAGAGTTTTGCAAAACAAAACCTGCTGCCTTCTCCTTAGCAAAGAGGATTGGTTCCCTCTGCCACTGCAGCTGTGACCACCTCTTCAGAAGTGCCTCATGCAGAGCCTTGTATTCAGTGTAGGGTCATGAGTCTTTTCCCTGTGTTCTGAAAGAGGAGGGCACAGCACTGAAAAATTGGTCATTTAGGGAGTGAGTTTGGAAATAAACTGAAGATGAGTCAGAAACCCCACTTTACACACTGTAAGCTCCAACCCTTGTATCGGACTTAAAATCCTGTATATTACTGGTGAAGACTTACCCATAATACAAAGCCAGATCTCCAGGTCTGGTCTACACTAAAAAAAAAAAAAAAAAAAAAAAGGTTGTTATGTGAATTATCCCAGAAAATTCTTTGAATGGAGTGGTACTTTATATAATCAAAAGATTCCTTTTTAACAGTTACTTCTATGCCAGTTTCCAAAAAGAACAAGAAGCAATATTACAAGGAAAACATCATAGCTGTGTCAGTTAGGGAAATTGTATTTTTTTTTCTTCACACTGTCAGAGTTGTGTCAGCAGCACTTTCAAGTTTAGATTGGCACCAAAAGAGGCAAAGACCTGTGTCAGAGTATGAGAATTGTCAGCGCTAGTACCCCACCCCTGAAAGCACCTGTTTTTTTTCCCCTTAATAAAGGACTGGAAACTAAAAAGTCCTCTGTAGAGGTTTAGAATCACCTTTCACTTAAGCTGTGATGTCTCTCTTCTCGCTGAATGGAGTATGTGAAAAACATTTTTTAACTCATAAGAACTAGTTAGGTTGGAGGATGTGACAGACTTCAACTTAAGAATTTAACAAAGCAGGAAACCTTGCTTATTTAGGTTTAGGTTAAAGCTAAAATGCATCTTATGTGTGTTATAGAAAACATAAATTACATTAGTTTTGCCATAAATTTTAAGCTTACTAATTTTCTTGCTTATTGATAACATTAAGCTTGAAATACATGCTATATATTGTCTGGTAAGGAGAAATTCAGTATTATCGCTTGCCATTTGCAAATGAACACTTAGTCTTTAAGAATGTTGTTGAATTTCAATATGTATGAGATATTATGCTGTTTTTATTGGAAAAGCTTACAAAGAATGGCTTACAATGGAAGGCGAAATGTTTGATCTCTCCTATGAAGGCTCACTTACTGCTACAACTGTGTCTTATAGAATATGACTGAAAACAGACCTGGTTTAATATAATCACTTTTATTAATACTTATTACTTACGTAGCATTTTGTATGCAAGGATTTGGCATATTTTATAAATATCAGTTAAACTTCACAACCAGGCTGCAGTGCATGCAGTACTGTGTCTCTAAGCCCATTCTCTACAGGGATAAACTGAGATCCCTTGCCTACATCTATTCTGTGGGCTCAATCACTGAGACATGATTGTCCATACAATTAAATTGCTAACACAGTCGCTGGAATAATTTTTGGCCTGAGCTAACCATCTCTCTTCCAGATAATCCTAGGGCAAAGGACCATGTCAAATAGGTCATTTGGACATAGTCATCCTGTTCTTAGGACAAGAGAGCTTCACTGCATGAATTTAAGCTTTAAATTCTGCAGTGTGAAAACAGTCTGGCCATCTACTAGCATAGACGTAGCCATAATGTTTCTAGCACACAGCACAGCACCATTCGTGTATTCCTGATTGGTTTTGGGGTCTTAAAAGTGGCAGAGCTCAAAGAAGCACACGCTGCTCCTGATCGAGCAAAGCGATCAGGATCTTATTCCACTTCCACTCACTCAGAGATGTGTTCTTGTGTCTCTCCATTGAGATTTCCATGGTGAGGCAGGTAGAAGGCATCTGCTTTTGCAAAAAGAGCAGGATGGGACAGAAAGGTACAGAAATATATTTATGGATGAAAGATGGAAGAGAATGGATGACTAGTTAGAGGAGTTACTTGGGCAGTCCTATGCACAGAGGTAGGAAACAAGACACTTACACTGGTGCTAAGGGATTCTAGTGCCTGTATCTCACTAGCTTTAAATCAAGGTGGACAGAGAAGTAGAGCGCCCAGCACAGTCATTTTCTCAGTGCCGTAGGAAACACTGTATTTTTTCATTCCAACAGGAAATTATCTTATCACATGTGTTGGGTTTGTGTCTTGTGGAGGTTTGGCAGCAGGGAGAGGGGGCTACAGGGCTGGCTCTGTGAGAAGCTCCCCCCCGACCCCCAACCCTTCCGAGCTGGAACCACCTCTGGCTGAGGCTGAGCCAATCAGTGACAATGGAAATGCCTCTTTGATAATGTATTTAAGAGGGGGAAAACCTGCTGGGCAACTTCTTTTCTTCCTGGAGAGGACTGGGATGGGAGAGAAATAACTCTGCAGATGCCAAGGTCAATGAGGAAGGAGGGAAAGAAGGAGCTGTGCCAGAGCAGGAACTGGCCTGCAGCCCATGGTAAGATGACCACTGCAGACCAAAGAGATTAATGGTGGGTCAGAAACATGCCTGCAGTCCATGGGGGACACCACACCGGTGTGGAAGACTGCTCCCAAAGAAGGCCATGACTCCAAGGGAAGTCATCATGGGTGTAGAAGGGAGTAGATATATCAGTTGATTTCAGTGCAGCATCACTAGGACGAGGTGCTAGGAAAAAAAAGAAACCAGAGCTTCTTGAATTTGATCCTTCAAAATGAGGATAGAATAAAACACACCAAAAATGTACATCTTGGAAGTCAATAAGGTAGAAAGAGGCAGTTGCAGGGGAAGTTTTGAGTTATGGGGACTGAGAGGACAATTTTGATATTCAGATTCTCTGTGGGTCTAAGCAAACTAGAAAATATGGAAGTCTGGTATTTATGAGCCAAAAGACAGGCCAAGCCTGTGAACGGCAAAGTTCTTCATAAATATCTACTTTTTACCTGAAAACACATAACATTATTACTTCATACCGTGATAATTACAAAGCAACGCTGACGAAGTGTCAGTGGACTGGCTCTTTCTTGACTTATTCATACACAAACATGAAGCTGGAGACAACTCAGCAGGAATCTTCACATTTCCCCTACCACAAAATCTAGCTGCTCTGTGAAGAATTAAAGCTAAAGTCAGAAAACGTAAGTGAAATTGAGTCATTATCAATTCAATTCTGGAGTGAGATAATTTTTTTTAAAAACAATATTACTCTTCAAAGACAAAAGAGCAATCAGCTTTGAAAAGTTTGCATATATGGATGCATGTTCTTTATGTTTTCTCACTAATCCACCCTCGCCATTCTAATGAAACACTAAAAATTAAAGAATAAGATGAACAACTAAAGATCAGATGACAAAAACAATGCAAAGTCAGTATCTGTACACATGACAGTCTTGCCAAGACCATGCTTAACCATGAAACATTAATAATGTTAGACTTTTAACCAGAGGTTCATCTGCAATTTTTTTAATACTTTTTTTAATTACCAGAGAGATTCTTTCTGGACTATTAATTTTTTTTTTTTTTTTTTTTAGTATTTAGATCACAACTCCTAAAGACTTAGCTATATTTTGACAGGTACTGACAAAGAGTGCCATGGAATTGTGACTCAATTGTCACCTTCGGCGTTTTCAAGCTGAAAAACTCAGGATGAGTGCTAGGTACTAATTAGAACTGTTATATTTGGAAAGCAATAACAATGGTGTCTAACATTAAACAAAGCACGGTTCTCATCACAAATGTTTCTTTTGTGTGGAGGTTAGTCTAAAAAACCATTTTGCATGCTAATGAGGCACAAACAATAATTGCCAAAGTAACTAGTTTCACACAAATACAAAAAAATGGCATAAAAAGCCCTATTGTTTGTTGTCTTATGATTTATAATGCTACTTTTGCACTTGCTAATTTGAAGATTTCATTTATGCACAGTGTGCAATTTAGATTTTGTGTGTGTGGAGGTGAAGGCTTCTAATGGGGAGTAAAGGGTAGGAGGAAACAAGCCTGAGTGTGCAAAAGTAAAAAGAAACAGTCACTCTCAGGGAAGAGACGGGGCAACTGGAAAAGAGGGAGAGGAAAAAAATAAAGCAGTGGTGAAAATTTCCCTCTATGAGAAAGAGAGAAATCAGAGCTGAGAAGAGGGAGGCTGTAGGAGCTGGGAGGTGCACAGACCAGCTAATGAATATCACTAAGCTGACACATCCTGTGGCTTGGAATGCATAACAAACTGGGGAGTTGCACAAAGATCTGAGGGAGCACGGAAAATTAGAGAGTAAAAAGTCAGATGGTTAAGTAGTTAAAAATAAAAAGTTTGGGGCCCTGCTCTTCCCTCGAAGGGTCTCTCATTACAGCCCATGCAAACCGTTTATAATCCGTGAAAGAAAGATTGGACCCCTTCTATTTTAGTGCTCTGGCTGAAATTTCGCCTGCGTTTCTGTCATTTGTCCTTTCATCTTACAGTCACTTGTCTGCAAATTAAGTGGAGAAAAAACATACCATATGTCATTTTTTCCCTCTGATTCACCCCAGCCTTTAGTTTGTTATTTTCTAATTGAATAAAATATCCTATGGTTGAGCTGAGAGTTTGCACTAGCTTAGAGAAAAGGTGCATTGCTTGGAATCTTTAAACTGCTCTGAGCCTAAAGAAAACCTGCCTTTGGAAGGAGAGATACTATTTTAAGGTTAGGATTCAATACATTTTGCACTAAAGTGCATTCTATACATTGTTATCAGAGGATACTAAATTTCATGTTCTTGATTCTCTTTAGAAAATATGATTCTGTGTAAGGCCTATACTACTCTGAAATCATACCTACAGCAAGGTCTTATGTAGGGAGTGATGGTCAGAATTCATTTTCCTTTTGTGACAGTCGCTCTCCTTCCATTTACCATGATGTTAAGCATTTCTGCAGATACCTCTCTCCCTTCTTGTGCCCTGTGTGTTCTGCTACCAGTGCTGGTACAGGAAATAAATTTGAAATCAATACATGTTAGTATTGTTAGATATTGTAATGTGTTGTGTATTTTTTTTTTCAACTCACATTAATCTCACTATAACTAGATGAGCCCAGCACTTTCACCCTTTCATCCTCTATACTCTTTCACTTTCCGTTGCCAGTTTTCTTGAATGCATTTTCCATAATAATATATCCCTCTACTATTGTTGATCTCTTCAGCATATTGCCCTCCACACACACTTTTCCCCCATTTTGTTTTTTGTTTATGGTTTTTATTTGGAAAAAATCACGAATTCTCCAGGAAAATGCTTTTTACCTTTTCTTGCTACTCCACAGCATTTCAGAAATATTACCAATTGCTACGTGAATAATTGATTCATGGCTGTCACAGCATGGAGGTGACATTGTACCTTCTTACTCTTCTTCCCCACCCCCTAGTGCTCATTTAACCTTTTCTTCTTTTCTTATTCCTTGTTGACAAAAGAACCATTTAGATTTGGTCAGCACTAGGCTCTACCCATGCAAAGCAACTGGCAAACAAAGACAGAATAATCCCTATTAGGAAACTTTACCTTAGGTAGTGTAGATATTGTTGATTAATTTACCATAAACACGGTAACAATTGAGAAATATATAATCAACGTTGTATTTAATTGGCACAGCACATTTGCTATATAGACACTAATTCTCTAGGCAATTAATTAAGTCTGTTTATATGAAAATACATTTGAGGGGAAAGTAAGAAGTTTATGTAATAACTATGCATGAAAAAAACCCCACACATTTTTACCTAGTTTATATTTCATATAATATTCTAAGTCTAATTGGTCCACTACATTGGAGCATTAAATGTTAGTTATGGTTTGCCTTTCCTCTGCTGTTCTGTGATGACATTGAAATATGTTTTTTTTCTTTTTCCTTTTTTAATAGTTTGTTTTAGGCACACGTGCATCTATGACATAACTTTATAGTACAGGGAAATTGAGTCTAATACTTCACACTTCTGTTGATAGCATATGTGGGTAAGAATTAGACTACTTAATAGCAAGTATAGAAAAAATAGAAAGTATAGAAAAAAATGCTTGAAATGAGGATAATACTTTGGAAAACTCAAGGACATTGGGTATGATGTCTGCCTAAATCGGAGATTTATATGGAATCATGATCAATCTTAGTAAATGTAAGAGATACAAGGAACTTCAGATTTTTTAAAAAGAAGCTCTAAGAAAAATTACAATGCATTCTTTCTATTAGGTTGTAGAATAGGTCCTTATAAATTAAAAGAGTTAATGCTAAAGCATTCTCTGGAAGATAACGTGAATGATCTAGAAAAGGTGTATCTTAACAAACACGCAGTGTGAAATAGAAGAGGATATTAGTGAAAAAATTGCCTAAGGTAAACTAAAGTGTATAATAAAAGTTTGTACATCTATTTCTGGGGCAGAACAGTTAGAAGAAGAGAGTAGCAAGTTGGGCAGATCACATGGTAGCTGCATGCCTCAGTTTCCCCAGTCAGACGTGTTGAAGGAACGCTAGATATATATGTTATATTGGGTATTCAAGACTTGTTCTTGTATTTGGAAGTGCCAGTGGGGGCTGCAGCAGCACTTCTCAGATTCCATGCAGGCAGCACTTGATCAAGTGCAACCTGTTCTGAGGTTACCACACTTAGATTTCCTGGTTCGGGTTAGCTGGTTTAGATCAGCTGTTTTCCACCTGCTGTTGTTGTTCACCCCATAGAGATGACAATGAGGGGTGATCTTCCTCCCCTCTGCAGGTCTGGAGACTGACAATGAAGAGATCACTCATCTCTAAACAAGTCTCAGCAAAGACTGTAGTAGTGCCAGACATCAGCATGGGAGCAGCTGAAGAGAGGCCAAAGACTCCTCTTCCAGCTTCCATACTTGGCAAGGCCACAGACTCCCTGGCCTCTAAGCTTTACAAGGGCTTTAAAACCTTTGTCTGAGAGGTGTTAGAATTGCAGGGTAGCCAGGGAACTTCTCCTGCCCGAGGCCATATTCAGGTGCGGAGCTAATCCCTAAGTAAACAGATCTGGAGGAAAACCTGAACTCTGTACCTAGAAGCAGAGCACCTAGGTGAGCATCATCTGGCAGCACAACCCACTGTTTAGCTTATCAAGGTGGTCACAAAGAAACCCCTAGAGGTAGAGCTCTATTGCTTTTCATCCGACTGACATCAGGAAAAGCAGCATGCAGCAGATGGGGGGTACTGGAATTCAGGGGACAGAAGCTGGCACTCCATGTTGCAGCTGTAGTTACGGTTACTCTGTGAGTTGTTAGCAATCATGTCAACTGCTTTAAAACTCCAGACACATGCCGGAAAGATATGTGGGGGGGTTATCCCCACATACATGAATCATTGCAGATGTACTGATGATACTTGCACCCCTCTTCACCCCATTGTCACATATCGTTTCCATTACCCACCACATCCATCTTCCTTTGCCTTTCCTTTTGCAGAGGTAGAATCAAGTTTCCTGGCCCAGAGCCTGTTTCCAACTGAAGTTCATCATGCTACTTTCTATTCCAATATTTTCCCATCTCTTCCTTGTTTTGCTCTTTATTTTACTATTTTTTTTTGTATTATTATTCTGCCCAATCTAATCATTCTAGGACAAGAACGACAATGAACTTCGTCAAACATGGATAGTTTCGGTAGGATGCTTTGGACAGAAGATGCTATGAAACTACAGCATGCTTTCCTTTCCTCTTCAATAAATGAGCATAGCATTTCATTCTGTGTCCAGCCATCACCAGCCTAAGCATCTGCCACCATAATTTTAACTTCCCAACTAGCCTTCCAGTCAGTATCTCAATATAGCGGATGTACAGGATGACTTGCACTACCGTTTTATTTACGATGCAATCAAAGGCTGTAGGAGAGTGAGAAGTAACTGCTTCCCCAATGCATAAAAACCTCCTTTTTCTTTTAGCCCTGTATTATAAACATTTGAAACTCAATTTTTTCCTCTTCCTCTTTCTTGTCCTCTCAGAAAGAGCAGCAGGGGGTAGATAGACTGTGCTGAATGCAAGTCTCTAATTCATCTAAATTTAGAGTATGTCTTGCAAGGTCTATTAGCAGAAAATGTATTAGTAACCCTTTAACAAAATGGTTTTCTTCAAATCTTCCCTGTTTTGTAGCTCTGGCAACAGTGACCACTTTTTACAGGAGAGGGAAGAAGCACCCACCTTCAGGCATTGGTATGGTAAAAAGTGAGAAAGATGATTTATTATTTCAGCATTATCACTGAATCACAGCAGTACCAGAAACTTTGTCTGCCACTGGCAAAAGGACAGCTTCAGCAGCTGTGAAAGTTCTGATGATGACCTATCAAGCCAGCACCCAAAGCAGGATGTAGACCTTTCCATTCTTCTTAATTAGCATTTGCTTATGGAGGATTCCAGGAAGTGAGAAATGCTTTCCAACCATAAAATGCAGGTACCAGGTCTAAGATGCATACATTTTCAGAACAGAGAATGACACCGATAACAGAGGAGGAAGGAAAAATAAAAACAAAAAAACCCCAACCCAAAAATACAATTTGCACATATCTCACAAAGAGCAGCATAGCAGAAGGAGAGAGATTTAAATAGAAATAGGAGTAGGCTTGTCCTTTTTTTTTTTTTTTTTGAATTATTTTCAACTACGGTCACAAATTTTGTAGTCTGCAGAACCAGAAACAATGACAAGACATTGGATTTAGCATCAAAATTACCTACCTGGCCAGAAATGCATCTCCCAACCTGCAGTGCATTAGCTGACTTCATACTGTAATTGTAATGAATCTCTTATTGGACCCTTGCTTCCTGGACAATGCCATATTGTAAGGACTAAATACATCATCAGTGAGCCTCATTCTCATGTATTACACTAATATATCATTGGAATGACAACTGCTTCTGATGATATATTAATGTAATACATCAGTAGTGTGGGGCTCCTATGGGGTATTACTCAGGAACAGGGGCCATCTAAAGAAAACAGACCCAGAGTCAAATTCAGTTTAATTACCGAATGAAAGGGCTATCAGGACCAAGGTTACATGTAATGCTCACATTCTTACATCATCCATGAGATTAATTTGGAACCTCATTACATATTAACCTTGAAATTTTAGCTAGTAATTGTAGGATTTGGATTTTCCTGCTGATGTAATTCACAAACCATAACCTCCCCAATATTTTATAGTGATCCATGAATAATGCAGCTATTTTTATTCTGTCCATCTCACATTCCATGATAGTTAAACAACACATCAAATGTGTAGCTATAAAACCAGATTTAGAAAAACAACATGCTATTTGAAAATGTTTGCAGTCACCAGGCACCATATAAACACTTGCACAGTACATTCAAAAGAAAGAGACAACAGTTATTTGCTTTTGCAGTCAATTATGTATCACATTTTTGTGTATCATTTGTCTTAAAGCTATCATAAAGCACGCACAGTTCTTCTGGGGCTTTGTTTTGTGGGTTGGTTTGTTGTTTGGGGTTTTTTTTCTTTGTGTGTTTGTGGGGTTTTTGCTGTTTTTTTTTTTTTTGCTGGAGATAACATTTGTTTTTTTTTTTTTCAGAATTCCCCAGGGACAGAAATGGTGCATTCTACTGTTCTTTAAGTTAGGTTATGAGCTGGATTCTGAAATGCTTTTAACAAAAGGACTTCCATAACATATTACAGTGTCCACCAACATGAAATATATCCAGAGTCATCTTCCCTTGGCCCTGTTTCTCCCCAGTTTTAATGCTGCTGTGTCGTAAGTTATCCAGAGAATTCACCTATATAATGCAAATCAAACCAGCACCAGAGGTGGTATCATTTACACTAGAGCTTCTGATGGTCTTTTATTTCATATTTATTAAGATTATAACTAAATGCTGAAAAAATTGTCATAGAACAGCATACCGCATCAAGCCAAAAGACATAATGTATATTCAATTTTATAAACATCTTACTGCGTCTAACACAGATGCTATACTTATTCTTGAATAGACTGTTTTGTTTAATAAGCATTTATCTATTGTTAATGTCTTTGGAGTATTCATCTTGGGGTTTATACTGAAGATAAATGCAAGCGTGTGAGGGTTTATGAAAAATGTCTCAGCAAGTGACAGGAAGCCTGATATGAGTTACCACAGTCCGCTTCACATGTGGGGCAATCCACTACTTGTCTTGCATTTATTATATTTTCTTGCTAGGCATTTTCTCTTTCTTTTCCTGAGACCCTTTGATACTATATACTTTTAAATACCCAACTTTGACTGGAAATCTGAAGAGAATGCATGATGTAGAAAAAGAGACAAAACTACTGATGTAAAATGTAGCTACGATAAAATAAAAAAGAAACTGCAAAGATTTGCCTTTTTTTTTTTTTTTTTTGTAAATGATGTGTGCATGAGGGAAGAGGATCAGAATTTGAAAGGAATTAACTGAATATCAACTGCATGTCCCAATGATACATGTCATTGTAGCTCACTAGGGTGATGTACATATTATTTAGAAACCTGTTCAAAGCTGCAGTTAGAAATTCTCCCCAGAATAAATGGAATTCTCACAAAATAAAGTGTCATTGTCTTGTAAGTAAATTGTGTGCATACCTGTCTATATTTAATATTACCTAATCTTTGTATGCCTTATACTTGGGATGTTTATTAATAATGTATTGTGGGTGTGGAGAAAGGTTATGGATATATAGTAAATTAGTGAAAAGCCTCACGTGACCCATCAGACAAGTTCCCAAGATAGGTTTCTTTTTGTTATTTTCTAATTAGTAACAACTTCTCCCTTCCTCTGTCTCATGTTTCCCTTAGCCCACGGTCTGAACCGAAGGCAGATTTGTTACAAACTGTACTGTAGAATCTTCAGGATGTCAGTAGTAGCTGGAATTAAATTAGATTTCAACTCTCGCAAATTAATGAGTAACCTTGAGGTGTTTGAATATATCTGGTATGTCAATAATGTAATGCGCAACAGAAAAAGGATGAACTTTGCTCATACACCACGTGGAGGCTTTCCCCTGTGAGTTTTATACAGTGAATTATTTACTAGTTATTGAATTAAGCAGACAATTTTTACTTTTTGGCACTTTTAAACCCCCAGTATTGAAAATCTGCTTCTGTGCTTAATTAAATGGACATGGCATGTAAATCTACCTCTCAGTGAGCCAGCCCCTTTTGGTTGACACGAGAATTCAAAAATAAAATAAACGTACATTTCCCTCTCGGCATCGGCAGGACAACCCGGTGAGACAGAGCGCGATGCTGCAGACACCTCATGCAACTAGAGAGTGTCAGAGGGACAGGAGACCTGGACTGGAGTGCATCAGTCTGGCTGTGCTCAGGGGCTGGACGAGTCCGAAACGTGACCAAGTCTGAATGGGATAGTGGTCAGAAAGCCAGGAACAATCCCTTCAGATTACAAAGTGCTCAAACAATTTACTTGACGAGCAAAGGGAACAGTCACCTCGTGCTGAAGGACTATCAATACTATATTTGGACAAAATCTGATGAGACGAGTCAAAGGGGTGGTGGTGGGGGTTGTGTTTGAGATTCACGTTGTGTAAGGTGAAAGCAGACAAGTATTTCAATAGAAATGTATTCCAGTAACCAAAATCCCTGTCCAACATCATCTTTGTTTCAGAAAGTCTGATTAGTTAACATATTCCATCACCTTGGGAAGAAAGCTGAGGTAAGCAGCTTAATTTATAAATGGATGGAACAAACTTATTTAAAAATTCTCACTACGTTATCATGAATCATGTAGGCCTATTAAACTAATTGCTAAGTAAATTTAAGCAGTATTACAGTAGATTTCAGTGAATTTATCATCAATCTAAAGAGATCTTTGGTGGTCTCATGCTGCCCCCCACAGATACGTCTCAGAACATTCATTATGCCATAATTGCAAAGTGTCTTTGAAGAGGCTAAAAATCCCAAGACTCCTCTCATCAATTATTTTCACCTGTTAATTCATTTTGTGTGAGGTAATAACCTCAGCATAATAACAAATGTGCAAGTCCTCCGATTTTGCAATTAAAAGCAGCAGGGCTCCTATTTTGATCATACAGACTGTGACATCCATCATAGAAAACAATTTGGGCCTAGCGGGATGACAGATGCCACACTGATGGCTCTACTAACTAACTGCCTGTCCTGGAAAAAAAAAAAAAGAAATAATAAAAAAAATGGTCCCGTTTCAGCCTGCAGCTGCAAGCTATCTGATAGCTCCTGACCAGTCAGCGGGGGAAAGCCTGCGGTGACTAAATTACTGAAAGGTAATTTTACTTCGCAAAACGAGGATTTCGGAGCCGTGGATGTGTGCATTCCAGTGGCTGGTGTAATTTGGAAACAAATAGTCCTTTTCATTTGAAAATGGCTGGAATCACTGCCAGTGTTCAGAGAGTATTGTTTCGCACCCTTTTACATGAGAAATACAGTGCAATACTCATTATTTCTCCCCTTTCACATCTTATTAGATGCAGAAGGCATGGTGGTTATCTCTGCTTTCTTTAGCTAAATCCACACAAGTAGGATTTCTTCCAACCTCTGGACAGGTGCCTAAATAATAGAAAAGTGCTCATTTTAGCCTTTCAGTTTGTATCAAGGCTGAGTGAGCCCTGTCTGGGGAATGATCCCACTATCACCACCGAGCCTTAAAGTGATATGCCCTCATCTGAAACTCCACTGAATGAAGCACAATGAAGCAAACTGCGAGCGCAGGCGGCTCATTAGCCTTGGGACTGACTCACCAAGGAAATAATTTGATGTTGAATTAATGACAGAAAAGCTATTGCCCTGACTGGGAGGGGGTGGGGGGGCTGGAGGAAGCAGGGAGTTGCATATTCTCCAAAAAGAATCTGAGAAAATGCAGCCAATTTATTTTCCCCACTGAAGTGCATAACATGATGCTTTAGTATTGAACCAATTAGCTTAAAACATTTAGTGCTGAAATACTGCATACTCTGAGTAAACAAGACAACTGATTAAGCCTATAACTTTCTAAGGGGGAACACATGTGAAATAAGTCAATACAGTCCAGGGTGGGTTCTTTGGTTTGTCCTCTTTTTTTTTGTTTTTTTTTTTTTTCCCTTGGGTTTTGTTTTATCCAGTAAGTCTAAAATCTGGTGACTTGGTGGAAGAAGCAGGACCTCTCAGGCTGTTAAAAGCAGCAGCAGCAGATGCAAATTCTGTAGGAAAACCATGCTACTGAAAGAAAGGTGGTAGGTATTGTAAGGATTATGTTTTCAGACTTCAGCACACTAATGCAGAGCAACAAAAGATCAGCAGAGGGCCAAAGGTTAAGTATAGCATGAACTTTCTCAGTGGCTGTGCACCTTAAGATGAAAAGATAGCCCTGTTTATGACGTCTGAAGACTACAATGCTTACCATTTTATACTTCCCTCCCACATTCTCTGCAGACAAAGAGCTGTGCTCAGCTTCTTGGGGAAAAATCTACTGGTTTTTACTCCGTCATATTACACTCATAAAACCTGTCAGCAATAAAGGACATATGGGTAGGCAGTGGCAGGGATATGCAGCGAGTAAACTACATAATCGTGCCAGAAAAGCTAGTACCATTTCAGTCCTTCAGTTGTCTTTCTAGTCAGGAATTTGCACCTTGTGAACGTGAGGCTAATTCCTGGGGCAGAGGGATGTTTCCAGCTCGGGCGGAGAGCGTGGCCGAGATGTTTGCCCAGCATCTCCAGATACAGAAAGCAGCCTTTCCTAAACAGCTGCTGGATTTACAATACAGAAGGTGTGAGGTTTTGGGGTTTTCTTTTTTTTTCCATTTTTTAATTTTGTAGGATTATACCATGATAAAAACAAACAAAAGAGATTAATCAAAACAAATAAATTAGTATTGCCCATCTTGGTTTTGGGGTTTTTTTTAATGCAAAGCCAATAGTTCTTGCCCTTTATGCACATGCTCCTACTACAGTAACTAATGCATAGTGGCCATCAACAAATTACTACTCGTGACACTTTTGCTGCTGCAATATTAAGCCCGAAGTCCTATGGAGAAAATATATGGTTTTTATTACCAAATTGTTCTTGTTTACAATTCTAATATCCTCTTCATTACCTACTTTTCCAGACATTTTAGGCAGTTCTGAAGACCTGGGGCAGCACTAGCCCTGTCATAAAGAGAAATTAATGTTGTTAAAGATGGCCTAGCTGCCCTCTGGGACAGCTGAAGATGTGAAAATATAAGGCTCTGTTTTAAAGATGAAAATGATTAAAGGCACAGGCACCTTGCTCTTAGTGCAGCCACTAAAACTTTTAATAAAATACTTCAGCAGAAAAAAGCTGCTTTACTTCTTCCACTGTAAGTCTTAAGAAAAAAAAAAAAGAAATAAGAGAGAGAGAGGAAGAGAGAGGGGGAGAGAGAGCGAGAACTTTGTTCTATAAGAAGAGGCTTGCTTTAAGGACTAATAAGCGTAAAAAGGACCTCATCATTATAAAGAACCTATTCGTCTCAGCAATAGCTCACTTAATAAAGACTGGATGATAGAAAAACCAGTAGAGCTGTTCTCCAAATAGCCAGTAAGCTAATTAGGTGCATTGTAACAGGTAGCCCTTACAAAAACTGACAGGCTTAAGCCAGCATGCCGCAAATACTTAAGAGCATCGTAGCAGATGTACAGCGGTTATTGTATCCTCTTCAAGGCTGTTGCTGCTGCCACAATTTCATAAGCTTACACATCTCAAGCCCTTAAAGATGCTCAAAACGGGTTTCAGTGGGAGAAACTAAAAGAGAGAGAGAGAGAAAGCGTGAAGGAACACAAACCTGCTGAAGATATTATATGAGCTTTTAGGGGCTCCAGACCAAAGAGACCTTTCAGAAGGAATGGTTCGTCTGCCTGGAAGAAAATGGCAGGAAACACAAAAGACGAGAGCATAACCTTTGTCCTAGCAGGGATGGAAGAATATCTGTCAGAACTTCACCTTCATAATCTTGCCCACCTCAGTCATTTTTTACTGGTTAAATGAAGGTTACAGGATTTTCTCTGAAGACAAAATGTACCTTTCTCTTTAAAAAATATTGTTGAAGTTAAAAGGCAAGTTTACATTCTCATTTCCCCAAAGAGTCATATTCACTGCTCTCTCTTTTGTTTGGTTTTGTTTGTTTTCTCTACTTTGGGAAGAGGTCAGAGCTTACAATTGTGTCTCTCTCATATGCTTTTGATTTTCTAGCAATAATCTGGTGTAATTGATAGTATACAGAAGCCATTTGAGGATTTCTAGGTCCCTTAATGGTAGTAGTAGCACTGCAAAGGAAACCACTGCTGGTCTGGATGCTCAGGGAAGTCTAACTTCCCATCATCGGAGCTGGGACCGTGGTACTAACTCGCTTTGTGTAAAAGCCCATGGCAACAGTGAGGTCTGGAAGCAAAGAAAGCTTTGCTCTCAAGCAGCAGTGGCTCTTCATAAAGCAATTGCTTCTTCTGGAAAGCACAAGGGAGCTGGAGGCCTCAGTATTAGGGAAGCAGAATTATAAGAAAAGGACCCCACTCCAGTTGCATTCATGTGGAACGAGTGATGAAAACACCACCCTCTTTCCAATCCACAAAGCTCATTTCATCATGACACCCAAAGTAAATTAATATCTGCTAGCATGTTTGTGAAGAAGACTTTTTTCAATGTGGTCTACAGGCTCTAGAGCTCCAAGCGAGTTCTTACTTCTAAAGATGTAAACTACACCACCAAAAAATTTAAATATATTGTTGTTGTGAAATAGACTATGAAAGTGTTAAGACTTAGTAAACAGGATCTGTGCTCTTCATGATGATATCAAGCAAAAGAGCATTTGTGTTAGGATCACCCTGCTCTGTATTACACATACACTTGCTCACACACAAGATATGACTGGAAAGCAAAGTTCAAAACTGATAACTTAGAAGGTACCAGAATTAAGGTCACTTGTGCAGGATTAGAAGGACCTTGGAGTCCTGGTGTACAATAAGTTATCCATGGGACAGCAATGTGCCCTTGTGGCCAAGAAGGACAATGATCTCCTGGGATTCATTAAGAAGCATGTCCAGCAGGTTGAAGGAGGTCCTCCTCCCCTCTACTCTGCCCTGCTGAGACCACATCTGGAGTTCAGTTCCGGGCTCCCCAGTTCAAAAGGGACAGAGAAATACTAAAAAGAGTCCAACAGAGGCTACAAGGATGATGATCAAGGGACTGGAACATCTCTCTTATGAGGAAAGGCTGAGAGCCCTGGTGAAGAGAAGCTTAACAGAGAATCTTATGAATGTTTACAAATACCTGAAGGATGGGTGTCAAGCACTAGAGGTCAGTCTCTTTTCAGTGGTGACCTGTGGTAGGAGAGGCAATGGTGACATAGTGATGAAAAGATGTAGTGAGGTGGGTGTTGGTCTCTTCTCCCAGGTAACTAGTGATAGGATGAGAGGAAATGGGCTTAAACTGTGCCAGGGGAGGCTTAGGTTGAATATTAGGAAAGTTTTTTGTTACTGAAAGAGTGGTGAGGCCTTGGAACAGGCTGCCCAGGGAGGAGGAGGAGTCACCATCTGTGGAGGTATTTAAAAAAATGTGTAGATGTGGCACTTCAGGACACAGTTTAGTGGTCATGCTAATGTTTAGTAGATGGTTGGACTTGATGATCTTGAAGGTCATTTCCAACCTTAGTGATTCTATGAAAGTGGAATGCAGGAAGTTCCACCTCAACATGAAGAAAAACTTCTTTCCTAGGAGGGTAACAGAGCCTGGAAGAGGCTGCCCAGAGAGGTTGTGGAATCTCATTCTCTAGAGACTTTCATGAGCCACCTGGATCTGTTCCTGTGTGGCCTGCTCTGGGTGATCCGGCTCTGGCAGGGGGGTTGGACTTCATCTCCAGAGGTCCCTTCCAGCCCCCACCACTCTACAATTCTATAATTCTATGCTTAATTGACACATTGAGGTATATGCATGACAATGTGGGGTTTATTTACACAATCAAATTATTCTCCTTTACTAGGAAGTCTGCCTGATTTATTTTGTGGCCTCCTATCTTAATAATTTTAGCAGGTAATTTTCAAATCCTTCCGTAAAGCCAAGTGTACTAATTTGCTTGTATACTTTCTGAGGACATGTTCTATCAAAATATCTGAAACACTGGTTTCTTTCCACAGAAGCTATTTATGTGAGGAAATTCCATTATTCCTTTTTTTTTACCGATGAAGAGTTAAGGGTTGAAAAAAATTAACATCTACTAATTTTGAATACTCAGGTGAAGAAAACTAGGCACCAAGTTTTGCAAGAATTCCAAAGGTTTTAGAGAACTTAATCTTTTTTGCATGGCTCCGGTGACTTTGGTTGCAACTTTCCAACCAAGTTTCCAGCACAAGTTTCCAGCACATCTTCAAACCAGCATCTCAAGAATACACAGGACAGACAATTACTGTTAGTAGTGTAGCTTAGACAGTTTCCCCAGCAATGTATAGGAATGCTGAGGCACAGACAAAATACAAACCCCAGTTTCCTAGGTCAGCACTCAACCACATCAGTTATGAGGCTTTCCTGTGTCTTCTCCCAAACCCTCCCCTTATCCGCTTCATGATCCCCAGCACACCCAGCACACAACCCTTCTACACAACTCTGATTGCTCTTGAGCATTTTACATCCCCTCTACTAAAAGTCTGTTGGAAGAATAAAAAGTAAAAACAGGTGATGTAGAAAGATGGCATCTTTGTATATACACACAGAAGAAATCAACTATGTTTTTAACTGCCTTTTATGTTCTGTTTACCAGATATAAAAACAAACAACGAAACAAAAAAAAGAAACAACACAAAACAAAACCACAAAAATAACAAGTTGAAAGCCAAGAAGTCTTATCACTATGTTGGTTCTGCTGAATAGTAGAATATTATATCATGAAATTTAATGGTCACTGAGATGATTGCCTCTATCTCCACATTAGGCCGTTTTAAGGATGCTGATTTAGTCAGTTCACAAATCACATCAGCTATTTACTTTCGACTGTTAATAGCAAACAGATAAGGGGAGAGGTTACTGAAATGGAAACAATGGATATGCTAGCCTGGGATAGCAAGTCCTCCTTCTGTGACAAGGAGTTAGAGATGCAGCTTTATGGAGCTGTAGCTTTATTTGCTACCCTACTCATTTTTGTGATTTTTCTCAATAAAAGCATCAGGATTTTGAAAAAGTTATAAATAATTGTAAGTAAATATTCTAGGGAGAAGCACCTTAGAATCTAGCAAAACCAAGACCTGGCCTTGTCTTATGAAATTATCACAGGCACCAGGAATCTTTGCCTTATTTCTACAATAACAGAAGATTCAGGAGTCTCCTGTGACCTGATAGTGGAAAGTACAGAAAGGAGAACTGAGACTTACGCCTGTGGGAAGAAATATAATCAAAATCTTTAATTACAAAAATCAGTGAGGCATGGAATAAAACTTTACTCACATGAACTGAATCTTGTCCCAGTCAAGAGTCCCTCAAGCACATCTCCAGTCGCAGTCCAGTGCTTTATAGAGAATTCTCCATGCAGTAATACATCCCTTCTTCTCCATCTGAATCCTAGGGGTTCTCCTTGCCAGCGCCAACAGCAATAGGACCATGATTCCTATTTCTTCTTAGTCATCTTCTATCCAGAGTTTGTCATTAGGGAATCTTCCCCGGGCTTTGCAAGGTGCAAGATTTGCAGATTTCAGGATCTTAGGACTTGGTCCACAGTTAGCAGAATTTACCAGAGATCATATTGACCCATTAAACCAAAGCAGTCCAAGTATGAGAACTTCTTAAATACTGTTTTCATTTTCTTTAAAGTATAAATGGGTAAATATGTTTCAGAATGGTCAACTTGATGTCTTCTCAGTATAGAAGAGTTGTGAAAAAATAGTAACTGTGTATATTTATTTATTAATTCTTTATAGCTAAAATTTTCAACATTAAAACAAACAAAAACATACATCCCAAACCAGGAGGTGATGTGAGTTGCTGAAAAAAAAAAAAAAATCTCAGTGGTGTAAAAGAGCAGCAATGCTGGATGCTAAAGTGTCTCAGAAATCAAACAAAGCAAAAAAATAAATCAATTAAATAAATATAATTTACAGAGCTCCACAGTCAGTATAAACATCAAGCAAGAAACATCTCTTGTCAGTCCATTAAAGGAGAACTTTCTGACCTCAACAACTACATGCTGAGATTTCTAGATCTCTTGTATTCCTTATAGAAATAGAACACTAAGAGATAACAGTGTAAACTTAGCAAGCACAAATAAAGTTTTTCAAGATGCTATGAAGCATAAAACCACTGAAGCTGATTTAAAACAATTTAAAATGATGAACAATATGCACGATTTTCCAGCATGTTTTTACGTTGAAATAACATATTCTAATAGTTATTACAACAAGCTATATAAATAGAAGATCACCTAGTAGTTGTGCCATGAGCAGGCTTAAACTGTAGCCCCACTTCCTCCATATATGAAAAAATATATTCTTGGTTTTTTGTGCAAGTTTAAAAGTTATCCAGGAATCATTGGGGCAGGTTAAATTAATCTCATGCACTTCAGAAAAATATTTGTTTTGGAGCATGGTCTACAGGCTTTCACTATGCAAACATATTTGGGGGGTATTTTCTTGTGTGGTTTCGTGGTTTTTTTTTTTTAAATCAAAGCTGTGTTTCCATGTGAGAAGTGGTTCTTTTGATGTGTAGATATTTCTCAGCTTCAAGAAACTGCAAATATCTCCAGTAAGCTGAACAAAATTCTCTCTCAGTCTTGGGTCCTTTCCAGTCCCTTTCTACAAACAAGAAATGTGACATTATCTTCATTGTGAACGGTGCATAGTCTTGTGCAATTACAGAGGATACTGTAGCATTTTGACAAACTTTCTTATCTATAAATTGCAAAGACATTGTCTGTTCTGCTTGAATGCAGCATAAGGCAATTTTACTTGTTAATTGTGAAAGGAGAATGGTGCCTCGTTCCTCACTTTCATTCACAAATGATAATCTAGCTCCAGATTAAAACTGAAGACAAAAATGAAAAAAACATGTTCTCTTTTCTTTGGAAATCTGAGCACTATTTTTTTTTTTTTTAATTGCTATTCTATTAGAATTGTGGCACCGATGTGGTCTGGTCAATAAATTCCATAAGCAGGCTCCTTCATCATACTCAAATGTATTTTTTGTGTTGATGTTGTTCTCAGAGGCTGGAACAAGTGTCTAATTGATTACTTCTGGCTGAAGAAAGACCTAAACTGCAGCAGTGATGCCAGAATTATTGCACTTCAGTGTTATCTCTAAGTCTGCCCATTCACCTAACTTTTTTTTTTTCCTTTTTTTTTTTTGTTTTTAAACAATGTTTGTGTACACAACTTTGCTACCAGTTTAGGTGTTAGACCTCTTATTAGCCTTAGATTTCTTACACACAGACCCTGCATCCCAGGTGTATTATATCATATTAAAAGCTTTCCTTCAGTTCTTTGTTCTAACATATGCTCTTTCAGCTGTAAAAGATACTGCAGAGCCGTAGCACTTTGAACTAAAGGGTCAAAGAGCTTCTTGAATTAGCACTGGTCACTGCTGGTCTAGATATTCCCTTATTTGTTGTTTGGATTTACCTGAAGTTTGCAGTTTGCCTGGTTGTTTTAGGAATTGTATTCAAAGGATTATTTGAGAAGCTTCATATCATTCAATCTCTTGTGAAAAGACCAGAATCTGAAAGTAAGCCTGCTCTGCAGCTTTCTAACTTGTCTGAATTTAATTGTAAAGACAAACCCTTTGTAAAGGATTGCAGAGGGGCATTCAAACATTGAAAGTTTGGTTCCACTGTATCTGAGGACTTAGGTCTGATTCAAGATGAGAAGGGAAAGGAGGATTACAAGCTTAAAGCAAAGATAAAAATAAGTTTGAAACAAGCTTAGTGGAAGAAAGAGAAACAAGCTTGTCATGACCTTGCCACAGGGAAGAGAACAGGTTTACCAGGGGTTTCCAGGAAGGCTAAGACAAAGGCTATCTTCAAATTGTGACTTATTTGCTGCTTTAACCTGCCCTAATTTTAAGTGAGTCAGCTGTGGTTAAAGCATTTAGAAAGGGTGAAGTTTGATCTCTTCTTAAAAGTCCTACCAGCTCGTCTGTTGTAAAAACAAAAGGAACCTGTAGCTAGGTTGATTTAATATATTTCTAGCTTCGCAAAGTAGCACGCTTAACATTGAGGCAACCACAGCTGCACAGACCTGTGATCTTATAGTAACAAGAAAAGGTATCACTGTCCCACATTTTTACAATGCCAGAACTCCATAAAAAAGGGAGGAGGCAGAAGGGTAAACAACAACAAAATCCTCTTGTTTAATCTACAGTACTGGCTGACGTTTCTGTTCTCTTGGATTAATCAGCTTTGGTTATTGCATAGAAGCCAAAGGTGGTGATGGGGGAGATCTCTAACTAGACTTTCCTCTTTATTTCTGATAACCATAGCAGGCTGCCTTGCCAGCAACAGAAACATAAAGAGTTCCGTTTCTTTCCACAGTGAGATAAGAGGATCTTAACCAGTGACTGGGCATTGCATTTCCTATTTCATGCTCACTGCATTAAACTTTGGTTAGCTCTCTTAATATGTCATGGACCTTCTAACATAAAATCTGCCATTGCTCTCCACTCTGTAAATTTAATTCTTTTCAGATTTTTTTTTTTTAATCTTTAAATGGAGATTAAAATAGTATTGCAGTAAACTGGAGCACACTTTTTTTTGATCTATTTTTTTAATTTTTCCTTTCCCTATGTTAATACCTGAAGATGCACTCATTATACCTGAAGATTCTAACCCTGGTATCTACCACATTTCCTGGCTTTGACGGTCCTGTCTGGAGCTAGGACGTAGAACTTCTGAAAAAAATTAAACCAAAACTGCTGATGGCTGAGAACTTAGTACTGCTTCCATGTGTAATTTAGCATTCAACAGCACCCTCACCCTTCCAGGTCTCCCTGCTTCTGGTACCAACAATTTGCTATTTTTGTTGCATCTTCATTTCATTTTCTTTGATGACAATACCTCTTGGTTCCAGACCATAACCCCATCATGATAACATCCTGATTTTCTCTCTCTGGGCAAGATTTTTGATATAGGCAGATATTTGAATGTAGGTAGCATCTGGATTTGAAAATGTCAATGGGGCAAATAACTCAAATAACCAACTGTTATATTGATAAGATTCAAGGCTCCTCTTCCAGATATTGGTCTGATCAAAGGAAACTGTTGCACAAAGAAATCAGAGACAAAACTCTGACTTCTCAGACTTCTGCAGTCCGAGGTTTTGCTTATAGCTATCACTGATGATAAACCAGATGCAAATAATCATCCCAGTCATTTCAGAATATTTGTACCTTTCCTTTTTCACTGATTTAGAGGTATTCCCTCATTCCCCTCATCTCATGCTCCCCTTTGTGTTTTCTTCAATATCAGTCCAATAACTACAATAGTCTTGTAAAAATCTGATCCTAAAGGAAAAAGGAAAAGTGGCTATCAAAGTTAATCTATTTAAAGACATCTCATCCATTTCTACCTATAACTATTATATCCTTATAGCCATATATTCTCAGTAGCTATATGTCAGCTGTGAATACAAAATAGGTAGATACAAATGAGCCATATTTTGCATGGCTAAGCCACCTGGGTCCTCTGGTCAAGGTTGAACTGGGCTCAATGGCTACACTGTCTCTTGTAATAAATTAGCAGTGCTTCTGTGCTGTGCCTCTAGCTGTAATAAGGATACATGCATTATGGGTGTCACCCTGCCTCTGAGGACAATTTTAATATAGCTTAGACAATAGCCTAGCTAAATAAACAATGAACCAGTCATGATATAGAAAAACAGTGTAAGCTCCAGGGTACAGAGCTTGGCAAGGGAAAAGAAAGATGCAAACAAAACATTAAAAAGATTAGCAAGGAACAATAAGAGAGACACTTTTAACACCCTAGATAACCTAGGGTAGGCATTTGGTATCGCAGTTGAGGGTCTGATTCAGCAAGGCGTGTAAAGATAGAGCCAACATTCATCTTTGAATAGCAGAAAAGTGCTGAAAATTAAAGTCACTTTTAATTGTCTGATGGATCAAGTCCTGGAGCTTCTGAGTATAACCCTAATAGACAGAGTGATGTTAGCAAACTAAAGGAGCACAACTATTACCATTGTCAATACTCAGCTAAAGCTGTAGTCAAGAGAGTGATGAGAGGAACTCCAGAATGAATGAAAATGAGAGTAATGTGATCAACAGTGGTCCACAAATAGCACAAGTTCCTGACCAAACCATTTAGACTTATTTAAATGTTGATTCTCACAGTGAGAATGAAACTTGTCCTATTCATTCCTGTCTTTCACTTCCCTGTGACTAAGTCCGTGTCTTACTGGATCATAGTGTGGCCTCCACCTTGACCTGTGACTTCTGATCAGCCTGTTCTCTGAGGGTGCTGGATGTAGTGTAGTTTTGGATATCACCTACTCGTGGGCTAACCAAAAAGAAGTCCCAGTAAAAAAAATCACAGAAGCATAGAATCATAGAATGGTTTGCTTTGGATGGGACCTTCACAGATCATCTAGTCCAACCCCCTTGCCATGGGTAGGGACATCTTTCACTCAATCGGGTTGCTCAAAGCTCCACCCAACCTGGCCTTAAACACCCCCAATGATAGGGTACCCACAACTGCTCTGTTTGACCTGCTCCTGTGCCTCACCACCCTCATTTAAAATTTTCTTACATCCAATCTACATCTACCCTAAAAAACCATCACCCTTTGTCCTGTCACTACAGACGCTGGTAAAACATCTTTCTCTGTCTTTCTTGTAAGCCCCTTTCATATATTGAATAGCTGCAATAAGGTTTCCCCAGAGTCTTCTCTTCTTCAGGCTAAGCAGCCCCAGCCTTGAACAGCAATATGCTGTTCAGTCACAAATTAGTGCCATAGTCCTTTCCCTCTCACAAAATGTCTTCTTCCTCTCTGATCAAATGCAGGAGATTTCACAGACCGGGAGAGGAGAACCTGATAGGTCTGAATTACTGTGTATAAAGCTTTGTAGCTCACTTCAACCAAGTTGCCTCTTCAGCTTAGTCTTTTGTTCTTTCAGGATGCCTTTATACCTCCAAGCAGGGTGTGATGCACAACTATAACTGTAGCTTGTCATGTAAACCAACGCCAAGCAGAGATTTATGACTTTTGCTATGTGCATCCTTAAATCATTCATCAGTGTTCCACAAATCTAAACTAATTAAACTTCACAAATACTTGTATGGAGTCGTATTACTTTTATCCTTTTTTACAGTTTTTAGGTCAAGGACCCAAGTGTCCATGAATTTGGGGTCCCAGAATGAGATGCTTAGATCCCAATTTCCCAGAACATTTACTGTTTTACAGCACTTTACATGCTTTTACAGCATGTTATTTACAACATTCCAATCAGACACAGTTAACGTTTGTGAGATCAAACACTTCTGCAAACATGAAAGCTATCAAGTAGATTACAAGGAAAATGAAGAACACATTCAGCAGACAATTGTGAAAAGTTGAAGTGATTTCTCTAGCTCCATACGGGCATCCTGGTAGGAGGCAATTTTCCAGTGGGACATTTAAGTGCCTTACCAATAAAACCATCTTTTCCTTTCTTGAAATCCTAGCTTCATTTTTATATGCCTTCAAGCTTCTTCAGCAAATTCATTTTTTGCTTCTCTTTCTACATGAAAAAGAAAGATTTTTCCTGAGTGGAAATCATAGTATTTGCTAAGAACAGAGCATGAGACTACGACGCTCCATGTTCCTCTGATGCAGGGGAAGGCAGAACAAAGAGCTGTAGTAGCTAAAATCAGGGTCTATCACTGGAGGAAGAAATGGTGTGTACTGGCAGGGCTTGTGCTTCCATTCATGGAATGATGAATGGAGTGGTCAGGGGCGAGGCCCAGAACCATGCAGCATCTGAGCAAAAGAAGTATGAGAGTGGCCTCACTGAAGTATGACCATTCAAAGGAACCCTTGTCAGTGATACTGGAATGAGTCCAAGCTCCCAGGTGCAGCTGGGAGCCTGGTGGTCATATTCAGCCCCACTTTGAGGTTAGGCAGGGCACTGGCAAGGCCCTGAGCATACCTGCTGAAGCTGTGGCCTCATTCCTCCTCCAAGGGCTTTGGCTGCCTGTGCCCAGGATCAGCTCCTGGGGTGCACTGACTCACAGATGCATCTTCAGTGTAGGTTCAGTTCTGTGGAGGCAAGTATTGCTGCTGTCCCAACAACTGCTCAGCTTGCCTCCCACCATTCCCCCCTTCTTTATCTGTTCAGGTTGTCTCCCACCATTCCCCCTTCTTTATTACATCTCAGTTCAGGTGAACCCATTTCCACAGGTCAGGGTTTAACGTAATCTGAGGGGCTTAAACTAAACTTCTTCCTTAGAGCAATTATAGTTCTACAGGAGTTTCCTAAAAACTTCCAGCACCGTCTTGGGCTTCTTCCCATAGTTCCTGATTGCTCACCTGTCTGCTCTGGTGATTGTGCCGTGCGGTCTGCGGCTCTCTTCCCGCCACAGTATTAGTTCAATCGCGCTACACCGCTGGGATTGTCTGTTCAGCTTTCCAGACCCGTGGGCCCAAATTGGGTGCCATTTGCAGTGTCACAGATACACCTTCAGTGTAGATTCAATTCTGCTCTTCATTGTGGGTTCAGTTCTGTGGAGATGAGTATTGCTGCTGTCCCAACAGATGCTCAGCTTGTCTTCCACAGTTCCCCCTTCTTTATCTACTCAGCTTCTCTCCCACAAGTTCCCACACCTCGGTCAAATCTGGGAAGAGAAAGAGCCATGAGGGACCTTGTCAGAGGTGACCCACTTTGCTTGGATCCCTCACCCTGGGTTCTTGCCTGAGCTGCACCACAGCCATGCTTGTGCCCAGCCTTGTACCTTCTAATCCCAACCTAGTGAGCTTGCTTTCTGTCTTGACCTGGGTCTGTCTGACCCATCACTAGGGTGGTGGCTGATCCCTGGGCTGAGCCTGACCTCAGTTCCCATTGACAGCCCTGCCCTGCTCTCCCAGTTGGACACAGTGAGATGGCACTCCACTGATGTGGCACTGACTTGTCAGCCTGGCTGCCCTTGCAGAGCAGCCCCCTCCACCTCCTCCCCAGCAGGCATGCCTGACACTTTGATCTCACACTTTTGCTCCCATCGAAAAGTGTGGAAAATAAAATGCATGAGCCAAAGAGGAGCCACAGATCATTCCAAACAGACCCCATAGGCAGGCAACCAAAGGACCAGATCTCCATGGGACATGCCATGGCATCACCAAAGGTGCCTAAATTACGCAGTAAGACTGTGCTTGGTGTACAGTCTGTACTTTTTCCCCAGTTTCCCATTGATGTTTTCCCTGGTAGTCATAGGACACCTTGTTCCAGTGAAAACTCTTGGTGTGCAAAATGGTAAATTTTTTCTTAACTTCTTTCTTGGAAATGACTGTACCTTTTGTATTTGAAATTTTCCCCAAACATGCAACCTGAGGCAGCTGTCTGGCATGAGAAACTTCATCCTGAACGATTTAAGTCTAACAATATAATAAGCAAGAGCTTTATTGTGGAGATTGTTAGTCAGTCTTAAGTATAGGCATCATTTTCTGTGTTACCTATAATAACAGGTAATACTTGTACCCATATTTTAGAGGCTGCTGAAGAAAAAGATTATAGATGTTAAAGCACCACCTTTTCCAAGAAGTGACAGAGTCTCTTATGTATAAACTAATCTAAAGTAGACTGCAAATGACAGCATCAGAATACAAACTTCCAGGAGACTTTCTGTACTGATTCATAGGAACCTAGCTTATGACATAAATAACTGATGTGGAAACATTATCAATATCCCCAGGTATTCACCCAGCATTTACCTTTTAGAAAGTCTGCCCTACTCCCTGCATAGAAACAACGTGTCTGCATGGAATTTTTAATATATTACATAGACCTGACACAGGAAATACATGTAAGATGGCTGCTGCAGTCAGTGAGGTGAATTAATATGTTATTTAAAGGTAGATCATGACTCCCACATGACTTGCAGGTTTGATGTGAAAGGCAAGGAGGTTATTTCTTCCTAGCACCCAGGAAGGAATTAGATTATACAATTAAAAAGTGCAAGACACAGGAGATAGCAATAATAATGTTTTATTATGCACACTTCGGTCCAGTCAGAGTCTACAACTAAAATCAAGGAGACTGGAGTGACCCCAGTGTTACCTCTGAGCCAGCTAAACAGCTGACAGGTCCACCACAGGTAGCAGAAAGCACCTACATTATAGTCAGATACCTGGGAGCATGAATCACACTGTTTCTTGTTAATAGGACTTTCCTCTTTTCTTACGGGGAAGAAGAGGAGTCAGGCACCATGCCAGAGCTTGATAAACTGCTACTGAAATCCACAAGCATCTTCCCTTTGATGAAAAGCCTAGTGCAAATGTGGGAGAGGGTGGCAACCACGGTGGTGTATGTTGTCACTGAGGTGCCCGGAGTACCTTTGTGCAGCCTAGAACAGCACTGGGAAGAAGTAGATGTGAATCCAGCAAGATGTAATGCTATGCCTATGTTAACTATTCCCGTATTTCAAGCCTCTTGCATCTATTTATGCAGAATTAACTTGTTCATGCCGATGTATATCACATTGCAAGACTGAGGGACATAGTAAATAGGAAAACACATGGAGAGAGTGGAGTATAATCCTGGGAAAACCAGCTATAAAGACTCAAGCTGGGTCATGGACATGCAAATAACTACTACGTGCAAGCAGACACAGATGTACATATTTGTGGGCTAAAGTACTCCTGGCAAGCTTCTTAGAGGATGTAACTCATGAATGACTTTCCTGGTCCTCTGCAGTTTGTGGGCAGCAGTGACTCATTCATCCACAGTACCAAATTGTGAATAAAACCAGTTCTTTGGGGAATAAAAACTTTTGTGAGATTTTATGAGGAAGTGCCCAGGCAATCTTCTCTGAATAAACCACTCTCGCTTCAGGTGGAATAAAAAAAAAAAGTAAAAATATTGCTGTCTGCAATTTTCTTAAACACCTGCTCCCTTGCCCACTATACACCAGTAATGGCATCTCTGTCAGACTGAACAGTGTAAAAATCATAGTTTGTGCCTCCAAAGCATGAGATTAGTTTATGTATAATTGGATTTATTTTTTAAAGTTTTGGTGTCAAGCTACTTTTACTCCCAGGACCTGAGTAGCTGAATGAGTAGCAGTTTCTGAATATTCCAATAGCATTTTCTGAATAATTTCCCATCCTTAGCACAGGTTGCTTGTTGATGGATTCGGTGTATTTGAAAAATAAGGCAACTTCTCCAGAGAACCATGAGCCATTTTGCCATACAGCGTTTTGGCTGCTGGAAAATAAAATTAGAGGTGGACTGGAACCCAGAGTCGTCTTAGTAGATTAGTGCTTTATTGTCTATTACTTTTATGAAACAACATTTTTTGAAGTCAGATGTCGTAAATCATTATTGATTTTCTCAGAGAAAATTTTCTTCAGGCCTTTGTCCATGAGCCCAGAATGCTTTGCAGATGAGAAGCAAGAGCACAGATTTTCCTGGACTAAGAACTGAACAGCAGGAAACACGTACAGTCTTACAGCCATGGAAACTGTACTATCTGATAGTGTGAATGTTATCTAAGCAAAAACTGCAGGATAAAGAATTTTACTATTACTACTATGTACCAATGATATTAGTGACTTGGATGTAATATAAATATTTCAAACTGACAATAAGTGTATTTTTCTAACATAGTGGTCTTCTTAATTAAGGTAAGTAATACTCTAAAAAAAACACCCCAAACACTTAAACATTGATAGAAGCGAATTTACACACAAGTCACTCAGGCTTGGAACATGCTACTCATGGAGCCTTAGTCAGGGCGTTTCTGGGGTTAACTTGGCCAAGGAGATAAATTTGTCACTTGCATTGTGCACTTCTGCCAAATGCAAATGCAGAAATACAATAGGATGCAGTTTTCATGAGTGGTGTAGACTGTATGACAAAATCCCTTTTCAGTGACTAAATAGCAGCTCAATAAATAATCCTGCTAAAGGGAAGGAATTTATTGTTTTTAAAGGTGAGGTGTGTGAAAGCTTCTATTGTACTTGATTTCCTCCACCTCCCTTTTTTCACAACATGGAGTTAGAGAGTGGAAAAATATAATTAATAGTTTGGGATTTCTGAAGCCCTGACATAAAAAAAAAAATCTTGCACAGACTGGCTTGTCTCCATCAACAAAAATTAAATTTCAGAGGAACCTAAAGGAAGATTTAAACCTTTCATTATGGGAAACAATAAGCACTATTGAAATGTCTGTCTTGCCACAAATAAATGATCTAATATATCACTTGGTAGGAATGGATGATTGCACTTCTTCAGAGCCTGATAAGTTCTTCCCAAATTCAGCTCTTCTAAAAAGGTTACAAAAAATACTTTTGTCAAGCAGCTGATAAAAAGCAAAAGGAAATATTCTTCAGATAGTGCAAGCAATTAACCTGGAGAAATCATTGTCAAAGGGTGTTATTGAAGCCAATTGATTATTGGACCTGTAACAAGGTGAGATTTGAATATGAACAATGAAAATACTCAGCACCTCATTAAACTGAGAAAAATGTGGTAGGATTATGCACCCTCAAGTGTCAGTACAGAAGCCAGTAACAGATCATCGTTAAGAAACTTTGTCGGCAGAGCAATTCATAATCCTTCACCGAAGGATTTCGATATCCTTCTGAATCATGTTCTGCCTATCAGTCAGAAAAACTGTAAAGGACAGAGCCGTCTCTTGTACAGTGCAGTATTTGATATTCCAGGTTCCCTAAAACTTTCCTCTGGCATCAAAAACCATGCAATAGGGTTTGCACCTGGCACAAAGAGAGAGCAAGATAGCCATTTGGGCTCATGTGCATGAAGTGGACATGCATGAGTTGGTTCAGGCAACGTTCGTGTTGAGTAGAGGTCTACAGCTCTGCCATAGCCCTTCTCTCTCCCAGCTAAAAGCCCATACCTGTGGTCCACCCTGAAGTAATCAAAAGAATAAGAGTAGCAGCTTAGTTTCTGGTTTGTCCTTCATCAAAGTCCTTCCATGGACACATGGTGACTTCAGTGAGAATGCAGCTCTTACCCTTGGTTTGTGTTCCCTGTTATAGCATATATAGGAATTTGGAAGAACTCTCTTTTGGCCCTGTGCACTTTGAATTAGATCTTCTAGAAATAATTACTACGTGTCTTGTTTTCATCTGGTTTTAATATTAGGAGGTCTAGCAATAATCTATTATTTGAATTTCTGTACGGATAGAAATCTGGCAATCCGTGAATATAGAGCTGGGGCATCATTTCCATATGTGATGAGTTTTTATAAAAGAAAAAAAACATTTGGGGCTAATTTTTCCCTCTAAAATATAAATGTTACAATTAGCACCAGAATTACTTCTTACAGTTCCAAAATAATTAAATACCAAGGAAAAAAAATGTTCAGTCACTGCATAATGAACCCATCCAACAGGGCACAATAGACACAGTTGTATTAAAACCTGGATCATTACCCTTCTTTTCCTGCAATTAAGGGCTCCACAGGATGTGGATGTTCCATTGATATCAGTCAGTCTAATAGCACTTTAATTATTTTCAAAAGTCAGATAAGACATGCAGAATCTGAAATAAAACTGGTTCAGTATTGTCAGACAGACACATCAGCTTACCTTCTTCTCCCTGTTTGCATATGCTTTCAGAAAATATACGAGCAGAACACGAGTGCAAGTACCACATGCTTTAATGCTATCTTACTGAGAAGTAACCCTGTGTCTATCATGTCATTTGTTTCCTTTAACTCTTCCTCAGGGATTAGTTTGACTAGCCTATTGCTTCATGTTTGGATAATGTGGCTAATCCTTTCCAGTTTCATTATTTTAATCACTTGCAAGCTGGCTCCCATTTGCCTGGCTATATGGCAGCCAGACAGTGCTGCCTTCCTTTGTAAAGTGGCATGCAGGGAAAATGCAGAACACCTTTTTTTTTTTTTTTTTTTTTTTTTTTGTAGCCTCTCTTTAAAAGCCAGGTTTGGCAGCTGGTTTAGTGTATGTTTCAAAACTACGTAGACAGAAGGGCCTTTGGGAGATGATGCTTTGCATCAGGCTGTCTTCTTAGATCAGTGCAGACTTTTTAGATTTTCACTTCCAATTGCATTCTATCCATAATTTCTGTGTTTAATTGCTTGCTATAAATGTGCTTGCCACTGAAAAATCTGAAAACTTTGAAAGGTTTCATTTTAAATTGTCCCTCTGGTGATATAACACACTTTGTAAGAAAAAGATATGTTGATATTACATGCGCTCCGCATGCTCCCTCTATGATTTCCATGTCATGTTTGCACAGTTTACTAGTAAAAACATGTTTGTGCTGTCCTCACTATTTCAAATTCAGTGTAACTTACACAAAAATCAATGGACATTTTCCTCTGCTTCGTGCATAAATGCACAAAAGTCACCATAAGTGGCCTGAGAAAAGAAATTTAGACACAACCACCACAACCAGTGTGGAAGATGCTTTAAGTAATGAGGAAAAAGCCAGAGATGGAACAAAACTACGTAATTTGTTTAAGGAAAGTAAAAAATCAGAAAAATTAGAGGAAGAAATCAGATTTTACTACCACGATCACTACAAGAGGAATTTACCACAAATGGACAAACCCACTTTTCACTCTTTTCAATTAATTGAACATTTCTCAGCTTCAGATACTGCATCTCTAAATCTGAGGCAATGATTCATACTTACCTGGCTGCTCACATTGAAGATAGGTAAAACTCTTATTTTTGTGTTTGTCACAAGCTAAATACCCCTCACTACTCACATTTGCAAGATGAGAAAACTGAGCTGTAAAAGCTGAATTGCCAGCTCTGAAAATTTCCCCATGATTACCGTGACCTAAACTGAACTTTTCATATCATCTTGAGTGTATACCTGAAAAGAAGCTTTCCACTTTAATTTTTTTTTTTTTTTTAATGCTCTACTCAAAGAATGTCAATCTTTTTCTCCTTTGGGCAGAACTCCAAATCATGGCTTTATCTGATGGAAAAAAAAAATGGTGGAATGAATTTAAAAATCAGCTTCATCCACCTTATATTCCTCCAGGTGTTTTCCAAGTGGCTTGATTTCTTCAGAAAGGATTCTGAGTACAATTTTTTGGCTACGGCTCCAAATTACCTATTGCATTTATCCATATATGCACTTTCCAAATGATCAGCTCCATCAGTCACAGAAATGTTCTGTCCTCTCTCTTTTGCCAATGGGAAATGATCCCTTCTAAATAAAAACTTCAGCCGACACTAAATGTCCAAGAGCTTTTCAGCATAGAGACTGTCTTTTGGAGTTACGGGTGCCAAAGTGCATTGGATGATTCTATTTTCTGAACTCTGTAGGTTTTTGTGACTTCTGTTTTGTGCAAGGACAGCCATTTGCGCATTGATTTGGTGCAGTAAAATCTGCCTGGTCCTACAAGACCAGTCTATTTCAGACCAAACCTGCTAAAATGTCCTGGAAAAGGCTCATGGAAGACCTATATCAATGGCCCTGAACTTTCATCGCATCTCAGCTCTGGACCTGTCCTCAAGCATAATAAACAATAAATGATGAGACAGTTGCATTAAATATTTATGTTATTTAAATAATCTATTGCAAGGACATGGGAAAGAAGAAAGAGTGAAGTGGGCTGTGTATTGGCCTTCACTGCAAATCTTAACAATGTGAAAATTAGACTGGTGATCCCATTTTAGTCACCATTTAAGCCCACTGACAGTCATTATATGATCCTGCTGTTTGCCAGTTTATACTATTATGACCTTTAATGTGGAAAGTGTCTCAGTTTCACAGCACATACATGTACACTGACCCACATACATCAATTAAGCATCCCAGAAATTAAAACTTCTGCCAGTCTCTGTTAAATAGGATGATCAGGTTGGGCAAAACAGACATGCCTGAGGCTAGAGTTGACAGGAATTTACAGGTCTGTGGTGAATCCTGTATGGTTTTCAGCTGATTCAAACCACCCTGATAGCTTCTTGTTTGCTTGATAATTAAGTTGCTCTGAATGTAGTAATAAATCCAAAAAGGGTATGGTGAGATGGACAATCACTTTAAATCCAGATTTCCATAGAAACTTTTTTTGCCATTGTCATAAATATACCACAGGTTCAATTTTTCTTGGGGAAAAAACCTTGCTATTGTCTGTGTTGCCTGCTAAATCTAGGTCAAGAATGAAAGGTTTAAGTGACTGAGAAAAAACAGCTGGTGATTTTTCAAGCAGTTAATCGAAATCTGGTTAATTGTTTCTATGGCACTCTCAGGGAAGGAAATAGATAAAATGAAAAGCAAACTACCTGATAGCATCAGGGTTTGCTAAACCTTTTCTTCTGTCTAAACTGATACGAGGAAAATAATTCAGTATTTAAGAGTCTGCAACAGGTTTACTTGTGAGATTTTATAAGGAGGATAGACTTGAAGCTTCTCTTGGTTGCAATATTTATTCAACAAACTACAGTGCTGTTCTTACACTTCTAAATTAGTATCAATTAAAACATAAACCTAACATGTGCATTTTATACAACTGGATTGTGATTTAAATGATCTATTGTAACAGGATAAGACCTTTTGTCACGTTAATTCCACTTACATTATTGTGAAAATGGCATGTTTTTACTCTGATTTATTCCTGAATACACAGTTCCTTCTGTTTAAAAATACATAAATGTTGTTTTGCCTTGAATTTGCAGAGTTAACCTTACAGAGACAGTATTAACGTTTCTTGTTTGATGCATTGTAGCGTTCACAGAAGGTCTAGCTTCATGATACTGGAAAACAAAGGAAGGCATGTAAAACACATTTTTAAAAAACATTTGGAGGACTTTCATTTAAGGAAAAATGTGTCATGAAGACATCCAATGACTTCTTACTATGCTTCCATCTTAATACTGGTATAAAACCAGTTGAAGACATTGAAGGATACAACTTGAATGGCCTGTGGAAGATTTAGATCTTTGATCGTTGCATGTAGGATTTCTGGATAATTTTCTTGGCTTTTGGGTATACTAAATGCAGCTTAGGTTGTTTAATATTACTTTACAAGCACCTATAAATCTTGATTTGGATTAAAACATCATGTCAGAGAAATCTGGCTATGTTATCTTTTCCTTTTGATGGCCCCAGTTGATCAAGGAATTTTAAATACTTTGGTGACTCTGGACCTAAGCGGCCTTGTCTGCATTAAGGAAAGGAATGCAGAATTTGCCTATGTGATTGTAGCTCATGGGAAAAATTACACTGACCTCAGAAGGCTGTTTCTACTCTTTAAAAATGCCGTTTTCTATTTCATTTAGTGTTGTGTGCACTATTTAAGTGAAATGAATAGATAATGTATAAAGAGACTTTTTCAAACCCTCCTGATACTAAGCCATGGTTTAGCTTTATCAATATTGCGTAGAAAGATTGTGAATTTGAAAATAATACACACTGCATTTTATAGCTTTCCTTTCACCAGCTGCTTTATTTGTTTTCTCAGAACACCTTGTCATAAACTAAATTGGAAGAAACCATGAAGTCTGGATAAGTATTTGGGATACCAGTTCATAGTTACATAATCTGTCTATTTGTTAAGGCCAGCTTTAGTTTGAGAACATATGATACCAAGAAAAAAACAAACAAACAAACAAAAAACCCAACAAAAAATAACAACCTTTTTGTTAGTCCAGTTTTCTTTGTACCGTAACATTGGAAAGATTTTACCTAGGAAAATCCATAACTTGAATTAGATTATTCACAACCAAACCACAACTGTATGTCATCATCTCCATCATATGGATGTGTTTTTCCCATTTAAATTAAAAGGAAAATACATTCAAGATAAACGTCTAACACAAGCAAGGATGGAAGAGAATGTGACAGCAACTTCCCTTGCTGCTATTTGCCAACTGATTTTATTTAAATCCAAATTCTTCAGTTATTGAAGGCAATGCAAGTTTGCCTTTGATTTGGATGCAGCCATGATTTAGCCGTTGGAATACAATCAGATGTACGGCACTGCTTGTTTGTGTCTGACCACTGGATGTGGCATACACTGAAGCAGCAAGGATTCCTCTGGAAAGTCTCTTTTGCTTGATGGGAGAGGAAGGATGACAATAGCAAGAGTTCAGTCCTACAAGTTGTGATTGTTGCTGATTTGACCCCCATCCTTGAAGGCATACGCTTAGTTTTAAGCACATGAGTAATCCTACTAAAATCAACTCTTTTCCTCAGTAATATGACCCAAATAAATGCATGCTTGTTAAATCCCACAAACTTCTTTATCTGTGCTGCACACATATAAGCAGGGGGTGTTATTTTCAATGTATGTTTCCAAAATGTTTTTAAAACACTAGCAATTCTTCCATATTTCACAACTCAAAGCCAACTACATATTTTTCTAACAAAATCTACTAAAAGTCTAGCTTGGGGCGGAGGGGGAGGTAAGAATTTGTGCACAAATTCCTGATTTTTAGAAAGGCTGTGTCTGAAAGAATAGTAAATAATTCCAGTTACCTATTCTAAGTTATACAATATTGAAAATACTCTTTGTCATGCGAAATATCCCTAAAAAGCTACTGATTCTAGAATATTGGGAAAACTCTGCAAAGAATAACTCTTCTTAAATTTACACACAGAAGTTATCATAGTTTCTATTTCATATGGATTTTAGCTTTTTGGTGTTAACAAGCTATAAAAAAAAAAACCAAAAAAAACCCCAAATTCAATATTAAAACTAAAATCCACCGGTTCTTCATGTGAACCACCTCAGAGAAAAAAATCAAACTGACGCAATCCTTTTGGCTGGGAGATGGAGGATAATAGACAACTAAATTAGACTATAGGCCTATCTTTTCTATAAGTAAAGTTAGAAAAAATTAATTCTCCTACTGCATTCATTCCTCCCATTCTTCTCCAGTCACAGATTGTTTTATATGCTGTTTTCAATTTCTTCTTGCAGCAATGTTCTCTGTGCATACAGTTCTCTCCTTTGTTATGGTAATTTTATATTATATCTCATAAAGGATGTGGACTGGTATAATCTAAAAATTCCAATCAGGAAATAGAATGAAATCTTCTTCATTGTCACCAACAAAGTCATTGTGCTGCATCACCAGTTTTTAATGAGAACAGAAAGGAATAATGTCAGTTAGTCCTGAACAAATCTCACTCAGCAATTTTTGACCACCACAAAAGCTTTTAACTTCACAAACTGTAAATCTGGAAGTGAGAAGCATGTCAGGCTCTTTATACATACATGTACATGAATGAGAAAAATCTAGCATAGAATAATGAACACAGGAAGATTTATTCACTCCTCTCACAAACATTTAAGTACTCTTTTAAAGAATGTTGTCTATAACAAAACAACTACAAACTTACTAAGGATCAGCCATCAAAACAGCCTTTCAATTTGCATTTTAACTTATTTCTCCCTTGTAAATAGGTGTGTGTGTATATATATATATATTTTTTTTTCTCTAACTAGGCAGTTTAAAATAGAGTGTCTCCTTTAAAATCTCAGTCTGGTATTGAAGATTTTCTGTAAAGCGTGTAAGTGTTTGCACATTTGTAAAACATATATGGATAGCATTTCAATGAAATCCAAATAACCCCATTATTTTACATGTGCAAAAAATAGTCTGACTGGACTGCCAGTCTGTTTGCTATATTTAACAATTAGTTTAATACACAGGCTCCTTGAGGACAAAAGACCTGCCAATTTTCTGTATAGTTGTTAGATCATTCATAGCCTCGGGCTAATGAGCTGTAGTTTATTTCTGTGACCCCTTCCTGAAATGCCTGTAACAGTGTTTGAAGTGTGGTTCTAGGATTGCTATCACCCGTCCTGATTTCACATTTCTAATTAGACCCAATGTATTTTAATCAAAATGTAGAAAATTTGAAAATGTTCTGGTATGAGTAAAGTGATAACGATGCTATTCCCTGGCAACATGATAAAACATAAATCAAGGATGGGCAACAGTGAAAATACAGATGTGTGTTTTGAAAAAAAAACACCGAAAAAAACCCAAACCCAAAAATATCTCAGAGCCAAATAGTTCCAGTTTAACCATCTAATGACAATGGCTGCCTTTGTAGAAATCACCAGCATCACAGCCAATTTTATTCAAATATGTTAAGAGGAAGAGAGTTCTTCTGAAAGATTGACTCTAGTTGTGGAAATTGCTTTTCAAAGTCTAACCTGAGATAATTTCCATGCTAGATTTACACGGGTCTCGTAAAAGAAATATATAAATAACTCAGCTTCAGACATTCATTCCAGTGTTAATGAACGACAACCAACTAATTCACGGGAACATGGCTGTCTTTGCCCTGATTCATCAGCTTTAACCAAACAGCAATGATCTCAGTTCAGGCTGACGGGGTGCCTCTGTCACTCAGACGCGCACACTCCGAAGCGAGAACCTGTGGAGTGTGAACCTATAAGGTTGGTGGATTTATCAAGCAAAAGGGAAATCTTTCTTACATGATGTGAGGGGATCCGCGAGTGGAAGGGAGACAGGAACACAGGTGGAGGTGAGTGAGCCAGAGGAAGAGAAGGACGAGTGACGACTTTGCTTGGTGCGCTTTGACAATATTATAGAATACAGGTCAAAGAGGCTACAGGGAGTGCAGAAAAGTAGGGTGATTAAGAATTGGCTAGGGAAACTGGCCAAACAAAGAAGAAATGCTCAAAGATGCTCAAAGAAATTTGAGTAGTTATCTAACATCCTGAAAAATTTAAGTTCAATATTTTTTGAAAGTCACCAATTCGTACTTAAACTGAGATTCTTTGCAGTAAATTCCAGACTGGGCAATTCTGCTGTGAAATTGTGCTTCCAAACAGTGACATATTTTTTTCTTTTTATTAAAAAAAAAAATAAAAAACCCTCTACTGGCTACAAATATAACTAACATTCTACCTGATATTATTCTTGATCAGCAAAGAGAATATCCAGCAGTTAGTATGATTATCACCACAGACTGTCAAAATGGATAACTAAGAATTTCACATGAAACATGCAGAGCTTCACTGAGGATCCTCCCAGTCCAAACCCCCCCTTTTCCATCACCCTTTCTTCCACCCTCTTCCTTCCCTGTAAACCTTGTTCTAACCCTCTGTTTTCCCTTTCCCTTTTTCTCCAATCTCCTCCTAATATTCCTTTCATCTGCTCCATTTCTCCCACCGTTCAGAGGGGGCTTGCAAAAGTGGTTACTATTTTGCTTCTGCAACTGCTCTGAAAGGAATTTCATTTAAACTTAAAGCAAATGCTGGCCATTGGCCTACGACTCATTTGCCACAAATGTTTCTAAGAGCCTGGCAAAATGAAATACAGCTTTTGATTCACTGGGACTCTTAGTCCTCCACTCCCAGCCTTAGAATTGAGTGTAGATAAATGCAGTTCAGCTTGTTTTGTTCCTGACATCAGTTTCTACAATAGCATTTGCACCCTGGGACACTTGTTCCCTGGAGGACAGCCTCACTTTACTGAACTGCTCTCAGTTCGCCAGGCACCGGTTCAGTTGTGTCAACTCTGCCTGCATCTGCAATATTTTCAAAGGGTCTAGAGCCAGAACTACTTTAGGAGACTTGAAGGAAGCAACCCCTGCACTTGGCTATCGCATTGCGCTGGTGACACATGACACTCTTTGTGTACCTGCTGAGTTCAATATTGTGAAAACTGACACTCTTATTCTTGAAATGGGCCTTTTGACGGCTTTAAACCTCTAAGTTGTTAATGGATGTGTTTCTTCCCCAACAGCACTGAATAAACCTCCTTGTTTAACCTCTGTCTCCGTTGTGACAGGCTGTGCTGAGTCCGACACTGGTCTGTGCTTTGGCACTGGTGCATCAGAAAAGAAGTGATTCCCATACAACAGAAACTTAGATGTTTGACTTTGTCTGGGGAAAAAAGCTGTCCTAGGAGCTACAAAAGCCGGGAAAGAATGGCTTCATAGAATACATTAGCTCCCAGAGTAGGAGTTTCAAATTCTTGCCAACGAGGAATAAAGAGTTAGTTTTATGCATCTGAACTTATGCAAGTTGAATAAAACGATTCTGAGGGACAATCACACCCTCCCACAGGCAGGAGGACATTAAATGCCAGTGATATGTAAAATCTCTTTTTATCAAAGGGTTTCCATGTAGCACAGGTCTTACCATCCTGAATGAGACCAGTAGTCCGTTTATTCCACTCCTGATTCCTCTGACATGGCCAGTAGTAGATGCCTCCAAGGGGTATTCTAGAAGCACACCATAAAATGTCTGGAGAGAATGGCTCAGAGGGAAAAGACTTTTTCAGCTTTCCTTTTGTCAGATGTTAGCTTCTGTGTCAAGTTACTTGTTAAGACCTTTAATGATGGCATTTGAATATTCTCGCTGGTTGACTCATGGGACAAATTTCACAGAATATTTTGGGAACACTGTTTCAAATACCACACTTTACAAAATTCATTAATGGGAAGACAGAGGCACTTTTACCCCGATGCTCCAGATTTATGCTTTTATTTAACGCTGCCTAGAGAATGCTGCTGCTGATTTTGCAAAGCTATTTTGGGGTCTGTTGTTACTGCAGTTTTATTGTGCTTAGGAACACACCAGCAGACTCTGAAGAGAATTTCTGCACTGGATTGTGCGCATGAAGTTGGCTGGAAAATGATTTTTTTTTTCTTCTATGTGGCAATTTAAGAGGATAGAATGATTTTAAGATGACTGATCTCAAAAAGAAACAAACTCCATTCCTAGGCCACATACTAATAGCCAAACAAGTAGCTGTAGCTTCTGTGGTCCCACATGGGATCTTTTGCAATCACAACTTTTCCTCTTGAGTTTATTCCAAACTTCTAGCACTTACAGAAGTGCTGTGTGACATTCTTACTTGTGACCTATTAGTCTCAGAATAATAATACAAGTTCTTGGTGTAAGATAACAAATTCCCAATAGCTAAAACTAACGTATGCATTTGATCATGAACACTGGAATTTTAGTAAGCGCTATGTGAGACAGCTCCTTCCCTGAACTTTGTCTAACATAACTGAAGATATCTCTAATTCTACAATGTGCAGAATAATCCATAAGCCAAAGGTTTTGTTCTCTTTAACAAATAAGTTAATTGCAGATGAACACAAACCTTTTACTGATGAATATGAATCATCTGTACTTTCTGTCAAAGTTGATTAGGATGTTGCATTGCAAGTCCACTGAAATATTCTAAATTCTCAGAGATATTTTCTTCTAATTCAGGACAATGTTTCCTTTCACTAATTCACCTTGGAAGCATAGAGTCTGCTGCACGACTGGTCATCATGTGGACCTGGAAACCCTGAGAACATGAGGAGTAACAAAGGTGGGACCATGGCAGGCACAGCTCCCCCAGTGTCAGGCTTTTAGTTCTGTAAAATGCTCTAGCAATTGGTAAAGGAGATGAGTGCCTGGGAAGCAACCTGTCCAGACACTGGGGAAACAGGCACCTCTAAGAGCACCTGCCACCAGCAGGACTTCTGGAGAGCTCAGCTCCTGGAGATAAGATATTCCCACCAGCCAGCCAGCCAACTGCACAAAGGGAACACAAGTCACCTAACTTTCAAATCAACCTCCTTCTTGCAGAATGTTTTGAGTGAACTAGTAAAGGAAAAATAATGTTCTGAATCCTCTCCAACCCATTTTTACCAGTACATTATTTTGATGAACCTGAGCAAGGTGAGCGGTGATACTGTCAAAATCACACAAGGTTTTGAGTTCTAGTGCCAGTGACATAACATAGCCACAAACTGAGAAGTCTATAAAATTCTGTAGTATTTTCTATCCATTTCTCAAAATAAGTATAACTCTGTGTAAGTATGTAATTTATTTGCATTAAATTCTGCTGCCTAATCCTTCCTTCCTAATAGAAGACTACAGACATCCTTGACCCATTCAAAATATCTCTAGGAAACTGCCTTTACATTCTTGCAGTAACTAATTAACAAATAGCCTGAAGCAAACTTTATTTGCTGTGTTGCCTCCATGACTATAATCTACTTCTTGTTAAATTTTTTTACTCGCAACAGATATCTGAAAACTAAACTCTGACAATAGTCTTCATTTCACCGCTGTGGGAATCTGCAGCATTTCTAAAGGAAGAAGCATTAAGCATAACACGCTCATCCATGCACTACCCTCAGGCCAATTGGAAAATGGAATGTTTTAATCAGGCTTTGAAAAACTGCAAATGCCTAACCAGAAAAAAATATAATAAAAAAAAAATCCCTGGAAATCTTTTGCCCCAGCTGTGTCACACAACTACCAGCTAAAATGGCATGCTCAAACGTTTCCCAAAATGCAGCAGTAGCATATAAATAACTGCACGCTAATGGTGTGCAAGGCTTGATTATGACAAAAAGGTATAAAGCATCCAGGACAATGGTACGTGTGAGAATGATTAAAAATAATAAACAGCACTGGAGAATTATTTGAACATTTTGCATGGTACTTGTTGTCCTTGATTGATAAAAGAAACAGACACAATGGCTATTTTGAAAAATAAGACTTACAGTGGGAAAGACCTCTGGCAGGGGGGTTGGATTCAATGATCTCCAGAGGTCCCATCCAATCCCTACCATTCTATGATTGATTCTATGATTCAAGCTAGTGAGTATTAAGGGTGAATGCTTGAATCTGAATGGCCTTCAAAGAGGGATTTGTAGTGATCCCCTGTGTTTGCACGTTCCTCCTTGAACACCTGTAAAAATAGCAAGACCTTTTGTTTTGGAAGTATCTCCCTGCATGTCCACTGAACCATAAAAAAAGTGAAAGACAAAGTAAACCAAAGTGCAACACTGAGACTTTTTTCCCCTTTCATTTCTAACCACTCCTCCTACAAAATCTACAACCTTAAAAAAACAAAACCCTGGATCCTCTAAGGGTTACCTGAAGGTCACCAGAAGAGGCATGAAGTAACCCACTGTATCTTCGCTAACCTCTACAGGCAAACTTGTACTACAGCAGCCTCCAAGAAAGACACATCTCATTACCTCTGTTGGCCAGGATAAAGTTTCCTTCTGGAGACAAGGTGAGCAGTTCGATTGCACCGGTGACAGGGGGGTTGTTTACAAATAGAAATGCTGCCCTGATTGCTTGACTTCGTTTTGGAATGGCATTAATCTTGTACAATCTTCACAGTTCAGGCACTGATCTCTTATTCAATTCTGGGAAAAACAAACAAACACAAACCACACATTTTTATTTCAGGCAAGAAATAACAATTTTAAAAATATTCTTTATTCATGCTCAGCTCACTGACTTTCCTTACTATTGTCAGCTGAGTGGGAAAGTGATCTCAGTTTTTCCCTGAAGAGCTAAATACAAGTAGTGAGGTTCTAGACTACCCTGGAGAAGGGAGCCAGCAATTATATTTCCCAACAGTGCTACAGGAGCACACTATAACTGGATTTTTTTTTTTTTTTTTTCCTGCTGCTCACAAAATGACATCTGTGCTCAGGCTCTTTTCCTCCCACGGGAGGTACGTAAGATTCTGCAAGAAACTAAGTGATAGGTGAGATAACTGATGTGTAGGTAGCAGAAAACTCTTCTTTCTGATTTCAGCATTTTAAAAATATCAAAATTATAGCAGTAGTCAAAAGTTACAAATAGCCCCATTAACTTGGATTTTCTCAATCTATGGCCTCATATAATTTTTCATTTCAAAACGCTGACTTGTATCTCAGATGAGAACTATCAGATATGAGTAGGCTTAGTGGCAGTACGAAGAATTTCCAAGTGGCAGATTTACAAACTCATCCTTTTTTTTTTTTTTTTTTTAACTTTTTTTCTTTCTTTTCCTTAACAGTTTCTGCTTACATTTTTGGGAACTTCAGATACTATGACACGGTATCTGCTAAATAGACTTTTTTAGACAATATTGAGAAGTATAAACCTCTCCCTTAGGAAAGTAGGCTCAAGTAATTTGTGATTAAAAGTATTTTTGGAAAGACAGTATCTTATATTAATAGCTGGTTATATGTAACTCCAGCTGCTCCATGGTTACATGTGGTATGAAGACTTTGATGTCATCTATTCATGCTTTGAGAACTTTGATTTACTCTTCTGTTATAGATAGGGACCTGAAAACCATTGGTTACTAACATTCAGATGAATTCTCCAAACACAAAATCAAGGTAAAATGTCTAAAAAGTGTATATTATAAGGACATTAGGTGCCACTGTGACAGTAATTAATTTCTAAGATATCTGTTGATATCAGTATCTTTTGACACCATTGGTCACAAATAATTACTGCTTTACTTTGAAGTTTCTGCTGTCCTGACTCTTGGCTGGATCTCCTCTTCTCCTTTTTATAGTGCCCACCATGAAAATTCTAAACAGCAGATATGACTTTTGGCTAATAGTTACAGGCTATTTCTTTTTCTTAAAGATACAATAATAAATCTATAAACAATAAATGAAAACCCTGAAACAATGTTGATCCAATGCTTACACTTACCTCATCAGAAGTTAGTTCTTTCTTTCCTGTTTGCATGGTGTTTAATTGCAGAGTGCATTTGATTGAATAGGTTCTGTTTTACCACTACAGGGCTAGGGACTGGCTTCTTCCCAAATATCTTGCCTGGGTTCATTGATACAGAAGCTTCTGCAGGGAAGGATCTTCCCATGTAGTTGATAAGCGAGCTGCTGATGAGCTGCCTTTTCTTCCCAAGTGCAATTTTCCCTTGAATGGTGGTTGATTATGAAGAACATCCTCCCCCTCATATCACTCAGATAAAGGTCTTGTGCAAATAAAGTTTCATTTGCCACATCCCCATGCACAACTCATTTTGCTGCTCCATCCACCTGCTTTTCTCTTCCTGGCAGTGGCTTATTCAGTGCTCCCTTTTAAAATAACTGATCTAATAAAACCTGTGAAAAAGCCTCTAGCACTGTTTTGTTGCTCAATTAAGTATTAGGTGTTCATGTTGAATACCCTGAAATAATTGTAGGCAAAGAACTATTACTTCTTAAATTATAGGTTGAATTTGGAGAATGAGGGCAACGTTTCAAGACTGATAAATTATTTAATGTTTCTTACAAAGATGTTAGAGTTTTACTTATTTGGCTACTTTACCAGATGCACTTTAGCAGTACTGAATTCTGAGTGCAAGCATCTCTTCATTCAGACACTGAACACTCCTCTAGGTATGTAAGTTGTTATTACAACTAAACTGAGTGGGAGTAAACTTTTTGTTACACCCATTTCTTATTAAAACACTCTGAAAAGTTATCTTGTGATTTTTTTTCTTTTTTTTTTTTTCTCTAAGTACCACTTACTTTGAATTCAGAAAGGCATTGAGTCTTGAACTCAATTAATAATAAAAATATAAGTACTGATGATATTTCCCATCTTTCAAGAGCTCTTTAGTTTTCAAAAACTGCCTGGTCCTGAACTGAAACCTGAATCTTGCATACTATAAATCTGCAAAGAACTAGGAAGCAGTGTAATAGTTCTAGATAATTCTGGAAAAAAAAAAAAAAATTATCTTTTATTTAGACTTGCATAATACATTTGCTTTTTAATTATATTTATTTAATTAAATTTTGTTTTGACACAGGAAGGCTGTATCACTGCTTATGTTTTGTTAAAACAGAACCTACTGCTATTCAGAAAGGCTTTTATTTTCTGTCTTTTAAGCTGTGTTGAGTCTAACACTTACCTACCCGTGATCTGCATTTTCTCAACATGTTTCTACAAACAGCACATATTCAACTGATAACCTTCTGACCAGGCTGAATAGATATATACATTCAGTCATCTGTAAACTGAAGAACATTGCCTGATGAAGTTCATGGTTTCAAATTAATCCCTACACTTCAATTTCTTTTCTCGATCACGTGTCTTCTGCCCCTCATTGCTCTCCCTGCTCTCCCTGCCCCGGTACTGACGTGACTGGTCTCTGGTCACAGCTCAGTCTTTCATTTCAGCTGGTATGTGTCATCTCATTGTCTCCAGCACACTCTCTCCTTGCCTTCCTCCACGGCCTCCACCCATTGGGAGGGTTCTTTTGTTTGCTGAAGGAAAAAAAGCTTGCTTTGAACCTTCCACTTGATCCCCAATGATGATGATGTCTAAGTGTCACCTCTTAGCAGTGCCTTTAAGCATGTGCAGCACTCCCAGCCCCTCCCTCTCTTATTTTTTGCTTGCTGTTTGGGGTTTTTTTCTGTCGTGTTTTTATTTTTTTCATTTTGCACCACTCCTTATTCCCTCCACTGAGACTTTTTTCACTCCACACTTTTTACTGGAGATTCAGGTATTCTGTGCTCAGCATGCAGGACTGTCACAGATTATTTGTTGGGGTGAGCTCAGGTAACCCACCAATGCAAGCACATGTATTTCTGTTTCACTTATGCAGATGGATAAGAGGGAACCTTGAAAGTGAGTTGTTAATTGGCATACAGTCTGGGGACCCACACGACTGCCTGAGTAGATAAACTCTTTTGGCACTTCTGCAAATACTTCTGCATCTTCAGTGTTTTCCACTTAGAATGCTGCAACCTTGTCGACCGTCCCAAAAAATGTTACTCTGTGTACACATGAAGCTATCTTTTAGATTAAGATACCAAAGAAGCTCATGGCACTGAGCTCCTATTGGAAATTTCCCTTCCCTACAGGGAGTGAAAAAGTCATTTTGACCAGCTGTGCAAAAGGGCTTTTGAGAGGTGCTGATTTATGTCAGACTGCAGTCCCACGTGCCTTATCCTCAGCACAGCCCAGGGAAGGGCAACGCGCACATCCAAACCCGCAAGCGAATTGGAGCAGACCAACACTTAGAAGCAGCTCTGACTTAAAACAGGGTGAATACCCTGGGTTTTGCACGTCCTTTTGCAAGTGAAGAGATTGGTGGCTTCAGTTATGGAAGTATTTGATTTAAAATGGGTGGAACTGAAAGAATATGACCTCGTAACCAGCAGGAGATGGGCTGCAGCTTACAAATATGATGCCGTGTTATCCTGTTAATGGGTTATCTTAGAGTAACACAGGAGAGTTTATGATAAATTGTAGTACATCCTTGGCCTTTGAACTCCAGGTGTAGGCTCTGCCTTTTACACGTTGTGGGAACTCTTTGGATTTGGACAGAAACAATCACAGGAAAACACGTCTCATTCATTTACAAATGAAACACAAATGCAAATTCACTTCTTTGTAAGCATAGAAGTAGCACATGGCTATATATAGGGTCTTCTTTCAATTAGGGCTCAAAAGAGGGATCCTTTTTCCCCACAAAGCTGTTTATAAAACAAAAGGGCTACAATATTCTAAATGTAAAATATGAAGCCTTGAAATTAAGAAGCCAAAGTTAGTAATGGGCAAATTTGAAATATTCAGGCAATTGAGGAAAAGAGAGAAAGCAAGTCATAATAGGAGAGAGAAAGCGAGGTAGAAAGGGAGAACGTGAGAGGTGATCTTTTTGTTTTAAAAAGAGCATGTAGAAACACCACCAAAAAAAAAAAAATTGGTAATTAGTATGAAAGGTGTTTAGCTACTGGCATTTTCTTTGTAATGTTTTATGTATGAAAATGGTTTTATAAATAAAATGCTACAGGCTTTTGTTCAAATTGATATTATGTAGATTGTGGTGGTACTGAACGTCCAGCAGCAGGGTAAAAATAATGATGAATAGAGACATCTTGGTATGAATTGCATGTATAGCCTTATTTTAAAGCAAGCACTTGCTGAAGCTACCGTGCAGCAAGCTAAATACCATTCACGGGTATCATGAAGAGTATTAAAAAAATCTAAGAATAGGTTTATTATTTTCTGTGAGACATTCTCTGTTTTTATAGGCTGGTTCATTTAGACTCTGCTGTGAAATACCTTAAAAGGTAACACAGTCTTCTGACTACAGCAGTAATTTATTATACCAGTTAATCTTGTAAAATTGCCCTCTGGATACAATAATTTGTTATTCTTTTATTAGGCCTTCTTCTGCATACCATGTTTATCATAAAGATGTCACCAGTGTGATGCCTAGCAACCAGTACAATGTTCCAGAGGTGTTTGCATACATTTTCCTGAGGGAGAGATCTGCCTCGTCCCTGCTTGGGAGAGCTGTCAGTATATTCTGATGTATGAGGGATAAAAGGAGTCCCTGCTGCAGCCTCCAATAAGCTGAAGTCACGGCCTGAAAGCACTGACTTGGGCATCACTATGCTGTGTTAGAAAATGTGTCAATTATCAGATGGACTGCCTAAGGGTACCGCCTGGGTCTAGGTCATAAAACCATCAGGGCTAAGGGGGGAAAAAAATTGATGAGGAAGTAAGTTGAATTAATTGATAACTAGGAGGACTGTATGTGAAATGTATTCGGTATAACTGGACCCAGACATTTTCTCTCTTAAGTTTATTCCAATACAATCAATGGATATGGAAAGCCTAAAATACCTCGTAGTTTTGGCCCAGTACCCCTCCAGTCTTCCCACCCTTGTCATATTCTACTGACTTTCTTGTTATTTCCAAAAAATTAAGTCAAGCAAGACAAGGAGCTATAAAAATAAAAGTAAAATCATGCTAATATTTTATAGCTACTTTTCTGTTATTGCGATTCCTAATATACTGTGCAACTGTTTGTATGTGAATACAGTAGGGACCACTTAAACGTCTAGCCTGAGGCCTGATTCTTGAAAGCTTTATGCGCCATTTATGTGGCATTTACTCAGGAAAAGTAAGGAATACATATTTTTCTAGCAAAGTCTATGCCCCGTGCACACCTCGCCTCCTGCCACCTGGCCATAGCTCGCAGTGACAGAAAAGGGATGACCATCAAGAGTCCTATAAATATCCAGGCAGTTCAGAATTTTAGATGTAATAGTCAGTGGTGGTTATCCGGTTGTACCCTGGAAGTGCAACACCCTGCCCATGAGTACTGTTGCCTCATTTCAGAAGCCTGGATATAATAGCACAGACACATCCTGAGCTACATGCCTTGACAGGACAACAGAATTTGGGTGCTTCCCAGAAGGTTGGGGCCACTCAAGGTGATGTTAGAACCTGTATAGATAGCCTCAACAAAACAGGGACTTTTGAGGTTTCTCCTTACCCGAACAACTTAACTACGCAACTGACTGTTCAAATGCCACTCAGCCCATTACTTACACTATGCAACCTTCCTTCTTTGTTTCTTAAGACAAATTGTTTACCAAAGAACTATCTACCACCTTGAACATGTTAATTTCTCATTAATCCAGTTGCCATAGGAAAGCAAATTACTTCCATGTAGGTCTCCAAATTTACAAGTACCTTTCCCTTGCTGCTGGAAGGCCACATTGTGAGAGCACTGTCGTTCTTTGGCACCAAGTGTAAAAAGTAAGTACTTCAATAAAAAGAAAAAGCCACTTCTTGCCACACTGATAACACAAATTCACCTCTCTGTCCAAGGGGAAATGTGAAGAGGGACAAATAAATGCATTTTCAGCACTTCTTCTCTTTGACTCTGTTCACTTTTTATTGAAGACCTCTCCTCGTGCGCCAGCGCGTGATTTTGTACAAGGTGGATTGCGGGAACAGCCGGACTCATGAATGCAAGACATTCTTGGTAGATGAAAGGAAAAATACGGTATAACATCGCTCTTTTGAAGACAGTCTGGGAATTACAGCCAAGAACTTCTGACTTTTGCTTGGCTGGTTTCTCCACGCTCAAGACGGGGAGGGAGCAAAGAGCCCCGCTGAGCCTTTCACAGCAGCTAAACACAAGTGCTGCCTGTACTCCTTGCTCTGTGCCCTGGGAACCTTCACTCTGCAAATTCCTCGGGCAGTCACGTCTGAATCCACAAGAAGTTTGCAAAACCATAAACAGAACCAGTGAGAAACTGGAATACCTGTTGCATGGAAACCTCTAAATATTCAGGAAAAAAAGTACTTATGAACCAGATCATAACTCAGTGTTCTGAAACTTCTCAAGGAGGGAAAATTCTGGAATGTATTTCCAAGAAGATTTCAGAGTCAGCTTTTCAAAAATATTTCTAAATGTCTCTGAATACTCTTGTGAAGTCTAAAGCACACTCTGTGCTCTTCCCTCCAGGTGAATTACTGAGTACTGCGTGGAACAGTGACTTACATCTCAGCAGCTTTCTATGCGTCAGACTTTTAGGGAGCCACAGCTGGAATAGACAGACTGGCACCTTACTAACACATGAAGGACTTGGAAATGAGTTTCTGAGAGAAAACTGAAGTTAGCTGGAGAGTTTTGATTCCGAGGAAACCCTACTCTCCACCTGACATTCTAACAGCAAATCACAACAAGCTCGTCAGAAGCACATCTGGATTCTGAATTCGGTGGGAGCACTGTGCAGGGAGAGCCATATGACCCATATTGCTGAACAGACAAGCAGATGCACTCTGAAGCACCTTGGGCTTCCTTTATTTTTTTGTAATTTCAGCAAGCTTCATTCCTAAGGTCTGTGATTTGTAGTAATCAAGCTTGGAGGTGGCAGGAGCAAGTATCCCTGTGCCAGATGACAGTCTGATAGAATCTGGGGTAATCTGCAAAGCAGACCTAGATGAAAGGGAATATTTCTTGCACTCATGTCTACCCAGGTGTGACTTTGAGTTTAAGAGGATCCCAGACCATAAATCTAGTTATATTTGCCTTTGAACGTCTTGTTTAGGGAAATCCTGAGCTGCCAATATAGGTCAGCTTTACAGGGCCGGGACTTCAGCTTTCTGTCTATAGCAAAAACTCTACCTTGCAAAAAGCAACGTGCAAGCCTATTTCCTCACTTTCTAGGGGAAAAAGTCCACCAAAACCCATAAGCATAGCTAGAAATCAACAGAAATGAAACAGAACTTTCCTGGATAATAAAATGAAGGGACTAGGATACTCATAGCAGCAGCTACAAGAGGAGTAATCTATGATCAAGCTTCCATACAGCAGCTTCTCTAGTTTATCCAAAGTACATAACATCTCATAATGGTAAAGGTTAAATAGGAATTAGGGGATTTGGTGATATTTCTGTGTCTTCCTGATTGCAGTTGTCTTTTGTGAACAATTTTTTCTTTTTTTTCTTGTCTTTGGCCATTTTGTTTCTGCTCCCCGTAGAACTCAGACATGAGAAAAATGTGGGTAAATAATGAAAAAAAAAATTAAGTACATCCTTCAAACTTCATAAGAAATCTGTTTGGAATTAATTACAATGTTTTTTTCATAAAAGGAACGATGGGCAGCTCTTATTTGGCCTGCTTCATCCTCCAGACATAATGAAATACGCATTAATGTCTTAAGTCTGTAAAGTCACTGGAGGTTAATAACAAAATTCTCACTGATTTCAATAGTGAAGGAAAATTTCTCAAACTGTATAAAGACTTCTGACATTTTCCAGTAAACTCCAGAAGGCGAAATGTTACACTGTTGTAACTGACATGCTTTCTGCTCTTTACAATCAGAAATAATCAAGTGTTATGCTACAAAGGCAGAAATATGCTGAGCTCAGCTTCCAATATATGTGTCAATTTGACAGAATTCTGACAAGAAATGTGGGGCAATTACCTCTTAAATATACCACAATAAAGGACAAATCCAGCTTCCTCACTCTGAGGAAGAATCCTATGAGCCTGAGTTAGAATGGGATTCAGCACCTGGAATCACAGCCATTTTCCAAAGCATGTTTGAATAAATAGACTGATGGAGACGAAACCAAATTGCATCTGTGCTCTCACAAAAAGGTTAATTTTGTCTTCCCTTTGCCTTTTTTTTTAAACAAAAAAAAATGAAGAACTTGGTTTGAATAAAGCTAAGTTGCAGTCTTAGTGTAACTACTAGTAAATATAGTAGCTATTTTATAGGTATTACTGTCATTTTCTTTGACTAAAGTAACAGAAATTCTTTGAATTTTATATAGGGTACTAAATTTGTAATGGAAAATGATGTTTGATGGTGTTTAAATGCAGACTATGTCACTGTATAAAGCATAGGGCTCTTTTAAGTTATTTTTTTTTTAACTTCTTGACATGTGTCACAATTTGGAATTCTGCTCTCATGGGATAAATGCCAGATTACATGGTGTAGTATTTTTATCCTCTGTACTTTCACTGTAGAAGCATACAACATCAAAGAAGAGGCAGATCACTCACATCAGCAGAAAATGGAATAGGACTATAATATGCTTGCTTTGATCTCTCCTTCTAATAATTATCTTGGCTACATGCATACATTGAAAGTAAGATTTGAATTAATAAGGCCAAGAGACCCTGGAAAATGTAAGAAGGATATCTGAATACTAACTTTGACTATCTTTAACAAGATAAACTACAATTGAGCCTACAAAGTTGTGGATTGTTAATTTAAGGCAATAATCCTTAAATGTTATTTTTTTCTTAAACTTGACACCACTGCATTCAGCAGATGTAATCAGTCTAATTAAGGCAGTATCTTCTCAAAAGCACATTCACCTATAGTTGGGATGGGGAGCGTGCTATTTAGCCAGCATCCATTTGATTTCACATAGCTTTTCAAGCAGGAGGGCCTACGGTAAAAATCATTAAATTTATATAAAAAAGTCATCACTACACAGTCCGTTATCATTAAAAACTATTCTAATATTGCCTTAGGAAAGATATTGCTTTTGATATGGAAAGTAAATCAAATCATCCACATCCACATAGGATTTATACAACAGCAAGAAGCATATTGCATGCCTGGTCAGTCATTTTTTACATTTTTTTAACCAGCATTTATTGCTATATTGTGTTTTGGGAATCCTATTTCTGCCTGATGCGAGTAGCAATTATAACATGAACATGGTGGCTGTGTGTGAAAACCTCACATGGTTTATACTGGCTGGAAACGGGGAACTCTACTGTGGTCTGACTGTCCCAGAGAATGAAAATATGTTACTCTTCTGCTTCATTTTTAGTATGTGCGAGTTACATCAGTAGTTGGGTAGAGAGCACGTTGCTCCCAACCCCAGATGTTGCAACTTCAAATTATTATTTGATAAGTCTTGGCTGAGCTACTAACCATCATGCTAATACAATGCCCTGTAGCGTACAAAGGGATGCATAATGTGCTAGCCAGGCTGACTTAAGCACAGTATGAATTAAACAAATGAGAGCGAGCGTGTCTATGGTTAATATACCAAACGCAAGTTCCAAAAAGCCACTTGAACAAAGGCAGTCTGTCAAAACAGCAGAGGCTGCTGTTGTCCTCAAAATCCCAGTCAAAGGTTAAGGATGTTCTTTTAAAACAGGGTTAGCTGGGCATACATGTAATAGATCAACATGCAAAGACAAGTGCTTTGAAGAAATGCTCTCTCCGCTGAAAACAGACACGCTTTTCTTATCTGCTGAACTTACCTGACAGTGCATGGGAGTTGCAAGAGAAAAGGTTTGATACGGCGAGGATGTTAAGGATGGCTTTGTTAAGTTCTGAGACCAGCACTTCTGAATGAAGCACAAGCACCACTAAATACCTATTGCCTAGTGGTTCTATGTCAGACACAGAAACAAAAGGAAGTGTTTGTGAATGGGTGTAGGTAGCATCAGGACAAATTTCTCTGCAGAGAGCACTTCCCATAGACAGTATGATATCTGCAGAAAAGCGTGATGTGTTTCAGGAGTCAAAACTGGACTCAGGCACTGAGGTTCTTGCATTCTCAGTAGCTACTGAGCTCCCACGTTTGCCAACCAAAATTCAGAAACCTGTTTCTTTTTCCTGACTTATCAAGTTCTCTGCTAGTTTTCAGTGTGGGAGAATAGGTCACTGGAGTTAAAGAAGTGGCTGGGAGTGCATCCCACATAAGCAAAAACCATTCCCAGTAGCTGTTACATGCTCACTTTCTCCAGCTGCCCAAAATCCAGCCTCAGCATTCTAGGATTCAGGTTCCCATTAACCTAGCCACTTCAGCAGAAACTTTATAGTTGACCAGGAGTGATTTAGGGAGCACCTTGTGCTGCCTGGGCCTAGGAGGTAATTCAGCTTGGCTGCACCTTCTCAACCCTGCCAAGAAGTGGTTAAGTTCAAGGTTTCTTTCTGGTTGCACCAAATTACTGTGGTATGCTGTTTGAACAGGGGGTGATATAAAACATCCACAGAGGCTTCTTCCTCCCAGTCAAACTTCAACAACCCAAATATGTTTAAAAATGTCTCAAGCTATTCCATTACAGTGTAAGAACATAGAGTTTCACGTTAAATATCTGTCACAGAAATATTCCAAGTAGGTGCTATGGCAGTAGAATATTGTGGGTAAAGGACAATCACTGAATAATCCCATCAGTGGTGGGTTTATTATATCTTTTTAAAATAAAACGCTGGAAACCTGTATCAGTATGTTGTTCACAGGACTGGCATCTTTCTGAACTCACAAGACATAGAAGGTTTTTTGTGAATGTTAAGCCTTCACCTCTCCTCAGGAAACAGCTGTAGATGGCTGACCCTGGCCAGCAGCTAAGCATCCACACAGCCTCTCACTCACCACCCCCCAGTGGGATGGGGTCAGAACAGGAAGAGTAAAGTGAGAAAACTTGTGGGCCAAGATGAAAACAGTTTAGTAACCGAAGGGAAAAGGGGGAAACCAACCAACCAACCAAACAAGAAACAAAAACCCCAACACTGCAAGTGATGCAAAATCAATTACTTATCACCTTTCCCAAACAGATCAATGCTCAGGCAGTCTTTGAGCAAAATCCAAACTCACAATCTATATCGCTGACCATGACAGCATATGGGATGGGTTATCCCTTTAGCCAGCACATCTCAGCTGTCTCAGCTGTGTCTCCTCCCAACCTCTTGCCCATCCCCAGCCTACTTACTGAGGAAACAGAAACAGGGAAGGCCTTGATGTTGTGCAAGCATTAGTCAGCAACAGCTAAACCACTGGCGAGTTATCAACATGAATTTGGTCACAGATCCAAAACACAGCACCATGCAGGTTGCTATGAAGAAAGTTAATTCTATCCCAGTACACCAGGAAATATTTGTACCCAGGGTTCGCCAGCCTTGATCACTTGACCTCCAGCTTTTAAAACAAGAGTGCTCAGAAGCAAATCCGATTTTTTTATTTTATAAACCAGTGGGACTGGCAATTGCAGCCAGCTTTTGTTCAGCTATGTCGCAGAGAAAGATAGAGAAGGAAAACTGCATTGTCAGGTGGTGAGATAGATGGTGCACAATTTTGTCACAATGGTGAGTGCTCAGGGACAGCTCTGGTTTCATTTAAGTGGAGGAACTGGGAGATGAAATAAAAAAAAAAAAATAGTAGGCTGCTAAGACTCTTGATTCCACAGGGCAAGCTTTAATAAATTAAGGGAAGTAGTTAGAGAGATCAGCTGCACCTAGGAGCATAAATATTTAGGAAGTCTGGACAGTCTTCAAATCTAATGTACCAGACTCTGTATCCAAAGCAATGGAAAAAAAACTTCTAGAAAGGAGCTCTGGACATATTTGAAAAAATAACCACAGCAGGAAAAAATATACAGAAAAACAGAGAGCCTACAGGGAATGGTAAAAAGTCTTTATGCTTTTATCTAGAGACATGAAAAAGTTGCTAAGAGCCAAACCAAAGTCATGCAGATAAAGAATGTTAAAACAAAGAACAAATTGTTCTTCCTCAATACACAATTGAAGAAGAAAGAAAATGTGCTATCCATGGGGTACTTTAAAGAGAAAGTATTTCCAAAAGCCCACAGTAAAATCAAAGGGGAAAAAAATAAATACTTCATCTCATTTTTCAGTAATGAGTTGATGGTGACACGAGGGTAAAAGACGTATGGACAATGCAAAGGACAAAGAAATAAATTAAGGCAGAAGTAAAACTGAGGGATCAAATACCAAAAATGATGGAAAAAAAATAATTCAAACTACAGAATTCTAACATTCCTGCTCTAGGAAAATCTCAGCCATTTAGCAAACTGAGGATTAAAGGAAAGGAAAGGAAAGGGAAAAGGGAAAAGGGAAAGGGGAATGGAAGGGAAAGGAAAGGGAAAAAAAGTTTAAAAACTGACCTCTAAAAAACTGAGATTTAAAATTCTAATTTTTAAAAGAAATAAAAAGTGTGCTAAATGGAATGATTAATAGTTGTGGGTTTTTTCTGAGTTTACTAAAAGAAGATTAATAGATCAATGCATAGATGTATACACAACAACAAGGCAAAGGAAGTGAGGCAAATATATCAATTTCCATATATAATACTATATATATATAATATATAAAGAATATAATTCTGGAGGAAGGGAAATAAAATAAGAAGGGAGAGTAATTGTTTGTGGTTAGCTAGTAAGAAGGGGTGTTGACAGTGTTGGAGGGAAACTTGTTTCGAGCTCCTCAAGGATCAGTCTTAGGCTCCACATTGCCTGATACCTTCAACAGATTTTTTCACAAAACAAAATAGCAGTGTACTAATGACATCTGCTGATGCCAGTATTGGGAAGTATTGATAGTGAAGAAGGATTGGGATGTCATCCCAAAATAACCCTCTGGAAACTACAATGCTGGAAATGGGATAATATTTAGTAATACTGGGGAACTAATGAAGGAACAAAGACGAATCAGCCAAAGTCACATGGGGGCATAGGGAACAATTCATGCTCACCTGATCAGACGATCACAGCTCATCACATGAGAAAAAGGAGATGTTATCCAGGGATAGAAAGGCAAGGATGCACTTGTACCCCTGAATACTAGTGAGGCATCCCTGGGAATAACTTATATCTGTTGGCCACCCAACATCAAGAATGTTTTATGGAGGATGGGGTGAGGACAGGAAGAATTAACTGAACAGCCAAGAGAGAGGAGCAGCCCTCGCAGTGAGCAGTTGTCCAGTCAAAGAACAAGAACCCCAGGAAGCAATACGCTTGATCCAGTAAGAGGAATACCTACCACTGAAAGGGAAGAGCATGTGAAACTAAAACACCATACTGGCCTTGCATAGAAAAATATTGACACCATGGTAGTTACATTATGATTCAGAAAGCCTCTCTGCTGATGGAAGACTAATTCTTTATCATCCTAAATGAGAAACACGTACATTTAACTATGCCAGAGAGCATCGATACAGAATTTTTATTTTATCAGTTTCTCTAAAGACCAGGAAACACAAAAGTACTTATGTTCTAGAGTAAAAAATATGACTAGCAAATGCTGAAATAGCCCTCTGAGCTAAAAATAGATGTCAAATTAATTATTTATGAGTAATGATTTCTTTTCCTCCTCGTCCCTGTACCAGCGCTGAAGCACTAAGTGGTGAACCACTGCCATAGAAACCTTCTTTACCACAAGACCATGTGCTGGAAAGCCTACTTATCATCCTAAAATGAATAAACTGTTGGTTGCAAAAGCAATGCTGGAATACATCCCCTTTTTTCCAGATATAATTTTTTATATATATATATATATATATTCAGTTCAAAATTAGTGAAAACGTGGCCCTTCATCACTGTGGCTCACTTAGGAAGTTTCCTCCATCCACACAACCCCTTTGTCACACAAGTATGCAATCTTTCTAGTTAAGATCTGTTTTTATGAGAACAACCTTACTTCCATAACATATAAATAAGCAAAAGCAGACATTAGAAATTTAATGGAACCATATTTTTATGAATACTTTTCCTCAGTCCATGACAGGCATTTGATTAGGTTTTTTTTCTTCATTTGCTGTGATCATCTGTACTGTTATTGCTGGGCTTTCCATGTCTTCGTCTTGAACGGCTGGAATATTTTATCCAGCCAAACATGCGTATTCATGTATGAATGAACCTATTTGCATGTGAATCAATATATTTATACACAAACAAGATTTTTTTTTTAATGCTGAAAGTGCTTGCCCAGCTGATCTGTATATGTACGTGGAAGAAAATTGAAGGTAAAAATAAAATTGAATGTAAAAATAAAATTGAATGTAAAATCTGCTAGGCACCCAATAAATCTGGCTATATAATTTTTTTCTTTCTGGACAGGCAAAATTCTAGCTTTCCTTTTTTCCTTAAAATAAACCATCATGAGACCAACATACACAGTGAGATCATTTTTTTTCTCCCCTGTCTTTACTACAGGGATGAATTCTGGAAGTGCTCAATACTCAGAACTCCAGTTAAAGCCACTAAAACCTGCACGTGCTCAGCATTCTTTTAGAGGCCGATCTTTTTGAAGAATGGCTCACAAAAATTTGCATGCCTTTCTCCCAGCATTTACAAAGCTAACCCACCTACTCATCATTGCCACCACACCACTGCACCCTACAAGTGCTGCTTCTCCTGTTCTGTTAGCCAGGGTTTGGCCTCAAGTCTCTCCCAGTATAATTCTGTCTTTTTTCTTTCTTGCGAGGTGGGGAGGACAAACATCTATTTTTCATAAATATTGTCAAAATAACTGCTTGTGATGAATTTTACATTTAGCACATTTAGAACATTTGAGTAATATTCATTCTGTAGGTTTCATTTGATTCTCATCACTAATGCAAATAATTGAGTTTAAATCTTTCCCTGACAGAAACATTTTTTAATGAGCTCCTGGTTTTGTTACTTTATAGTAATGTACATTGTTTCCAGGGCCAAAAATCTGATTTATAATTCGATGTAATACGTGTAGTGCTTTGCACTACATGGCAAAGGATCCAACTTTACTTCTATGATATTTCAGTTGGAGGACAGTTCTTCATTGTCAGCAGTTTTCATATGATTTCATACCAATTACCATTTAAAAAAAAGAATGATGTCCAACTTCTATACCATTTGCTCATCCCTCTTGTCACCCTAGGGGAAAAATGCTGAGCCACCCAGTAACCTGGTATAAATGGCAAACCTTTCTCCATGTTGCCCAGTGTTAGGAGGTCACTAGTGATGGAGGGTGGGATTAAGATAAATTTCTCCATTGTTCAATCACCTCTGTGGGCCCAATTCCCATTTACATAGAGACCCTTTGTAACATTGCCGAGGGTAAGAGGCTTTAAATTACATACTTTTGCAACCACATTAAGGCCTTTTGTATAAATGAGAATCATCTGATCTGAGCCTCTCCAGTAGCTACACTGGAGCATTGGATCAGGCAAATATGCCTATTATTAACCAGAAGTATTAAACGTCCTCTACTTACAAGCATTACAGTTCCACAGGATGAATCGTGGTCTTCTTCCTAAGGAAATAAGAACAAGAAAAAGAAGTGCGTGTGCTGTGTCATTTGCACATTGTTCGTATCTGATTTTATAGTGGCAATTTCTCAAGCCTGCCATGAATGGGCAGGACAGCACAGATATCCTCTTCCCTTACATGGCTGACTAGGAGACTGTAACTTGCTTATTGCTTACTCACTCACAGTCACTTTCTAGAGGGGGGGGGGGAAATCCTTATTCCTTTTGGTTTTTGCAAAAACAAAATGTGTAACAACATGATGTATTTGGCCTGTTCCCGTTACAGTTAAATACAGCCTTTTCAATTTTCATTTCCGACAGGAGATATGTGACAAATGACATAGTAATTTTCTTATTCCTTCATGTTCATAAAACATTGATAATATGATTTTTACCTTCCCTTTGTTCTCAATTAAATGAAATGTTCCAATACAATTAATGTGTTCTTGCAATTTAGTTTTTCTTTAGAGGTCTCTCTTCTCTCTGATTAACAGCATTTTCTACCCATTCTGAGAACCCCCAGCTGCTATTCAGAATGTTTCATTATGCCTGGCAGCTATCAATACAATTGTGAACCAATATCATTTTAATTGTTTCACTAATAACTTGTTTTAAATGATTCAACAGTCATCAGGAAAGATAAGTGCTCTTGTACCCTGCAGGCTTGCAGGGATGATGGTATGAGGCAATGTAAGGGAGTGCTGCATCAGAATAATGAAACCCTACGCACAAGATAATGACAAAGCGCTCGCATCGCCGTAAAGATAAATAAAAACAAGTAGATCTTCTTTTCACTGTAATATAACATCCCTTCCTATCTCTCATTTCAATCATTAGACTTTCCAAAGAGATTACTACACAAATACACATGTGCAACATGTCCCACAATAATAACGGCACGCTCCCATCTATCCCGGCAGATGGTGAATGATGGAGTTAACGAGCTTTACAAATACTCTTATTAATTAACAAAAATTGTTACTTTCTCATTTGAGAGGGGCTTATAAATTAGACTTAATTACACCAGATAATTGCAACTGCCAGCTACTGTGCAACTTGCTCATGCTCTGCACTTTCAATGGCAAATCAACAATTGCAACCCTTGCCTATTTGTGTAGATGAATTTAATAAGCAAACAGCCCTTTTATGTTAATGGTTTACTGCCATTCATGGGTTTGGCAGGAGAAATGTGCTGGGGGAGGGTTTGCTAATGGCAGCACATAATCATATTAATTAAAATATAACTGCCATTTAAAGATTTGTAGTGTAGAATTAGAGCATGTTGGGAACTGAGAAAATCAAGCTAGAGTGCATATTAGCACCATTACTCTGTGCTCCCTGCACAGCAGTCCGCAACCTCATGTGTCATAAATGTAATTTATGAGTGCTGTTTGCTTTGAAATATATGTTTTTAGTTCACTCATTAGAATGTAAAAATTTGCAATGTCTGCTTCAGAAGGTTCAAAATAAATTCACTTAGAGATGAGACCCATGATCTGGTTTTAACAAATCCCTCAACAGTTTTTTTTATTGCTTGTATAATTTCTTATAGTAAAACCAAGCATTCAGTCCTTTGAAGACAGATTCCATGTTTTATTGCAAATGTAAGTCACACTATCACTATAAATTCTGTATTATTAGGCATTTTATAATTCAGTATCATTTTTATGGGGTCTTTAATAAATACAGGCCTTTCTTTTCATTTGCCTTTGGAAAAAATTGGTGCAAAAATTTTACCACTTTATATCTGAACATATAGAAAGGCAGTGCAAAAAAAAAGACTTTGAAAGCTTTGAGGTTTTTCTGTTTTCCTGCTTTCCCTTATCAATTTACAGGCATATTTTCATCTAAATCAATTCTACTTACACAGGTTCCACAAAAACACTGAGATAAATTTTCTGTACCAGTGTAGTTGCCTGTTTCTGGAGATCCCCGCAAAAGCAACTTCCCACAAAGTCCCTCGGAGAGAAAACGATTCCTGGAATTAGAGGCATCTGCATTAACTGGAGACAAGAAACTGGAGGCAAATTACTTCAATAATCTCTAACAGTATGAAGGCAACATGGTATATTATTATATAATATATGTGTTGCCTATCAGTATGTGTTACAGCATGTAATACCAATGTGGGTTGTTATGTGTGGCTGTTCTGTTTACAAAACATTCATATTGCACTATCTGAAGTAATATATCACAGTTTAAAATTCATCACATTATTAGCACATTGTCTTTCCACGCTGCAGAACACAGAAAGAACTGAAATTTCAAATATGACATTGTCGTAACTTGGTACATTTTAAAAAATATTTGTTTAACTTTGTCCTTAAAATGCAGAGCACCAAAAGAGGAAATCCCATCCCGCTGGAGCCCAAGACAAAATCCCATCACCTTGTGAAGTGGGCCTTAGCTCACAAGTTGGGGATAGTCTCGGTAAAATGGAAGCGTTGTGGTACCCACAGGATTTTCAGCCTTACAGGCTGACAGCACAGAATTGGAAGTGGCAGTTCTGTCTCTTATTATTCCAAAAAGAATTGTCACTGGGGAATATTTCAGCATCTAGCAATCGGGGACTTCTGATTCTTCAGCTGTTATGAGAGATATTGCTGTCTTTTCACAGATGACATTAGGTGGAATAATTTAATTTTCAGCCCCCCCCCCCCCCAGTATGCACCCTAATATCTGTACCTTATCTGATGTCACTGACATGAGTGTAATGGTTGTTTATAAGACCGACTCTTGCTGTGACAATATATTCCAATGTTTTGATATTATCACTGCACATTATCATACAGGCATGATGGACAATCACTGACAGATATTTGAGCAATTACAGCATATTTTATTGACAATTCTACACTGTGAGTATACATTAATTATAGTAGAGACTATATCATGCCAGTGACAACGATACCATTCCGAGCAGAGCTGAAATAAAATCTTTATAAGCTAATGTACTAAAGTGGAATAGTTACAGGTAGAGCTGGAGGTCTGTGTTTCTTTGTTCTAAGTCATCTGTGGTGATGACCATAAAAAAAAAAAAAAAAATTGCCATTTTTCTCAAGTCTGCTGCAAGTTACTCTACAAACCAAGGTGGTTTTTCTACACTGCCTACCCATCAATGGGGTTCTTGCCAATCATCTTTGCTTTATAAGCAATGAAATTCCAGTGTTACATTACTTGCTTCAGGAGTTAGTGCAGAAAAGAGGAAAGTCTGGGCATGGGTATGGTGTCCCAGACCAAATCTACTCTGCCTGGAAAGCAAGGATTTGTGGTTTAGCTGACCAGGATCTCCTTTTTTTTTTTTTCCTTTCTGTTACAGTAATGATCTCCCCAGCAGTTAAGGAAAGTTTTGAATCTGATGATTTCTATTCCATATGACTCCTTGATAACAAAGGGCCTGATTCAATATCCAGTGAATGTAACACAGGTGAGAGGAATCTCAGAAAATCAGAAAAACCTTTGAATAGCTGACAGGACCAGTTCCTAAAGTTTCAGCAAAGAATCTCCCACTATAAGAATTGAAAATAAGCCACTTCATTTTTATTTTCTTCTCATATATTCTTTTGTCAAAACAAATAACTAGCAAATTGTATTTACGCGCAGGAGGTCTTCACGGAGACATTAGGGCACTGAAGAGAAAAGGGCAGAACCTGGAGGTGAAAAAGCACATGAGAACATTCACACCACCCGTTCATGCTGCCCAGGGAGGTGGGTGAGTGGTCAGCAGGAGAGCCTTAATTGTTACAAAACAAATTTGTCAATATGGCATAGGATCGCTCTTGATTTTAGGAACAGTGTATGGCTGTTATCTGGAGGTTATGCTGCTGTTGGACCCCTCTCATCTCTCCCATCCCATGGACCACCTGACAAGTTATTTCCAGTTTGGCTGTGCATTGCCCACCTCTCTCTTAAGCCAGAAATATAACAAAGCTCTCACTTACAAAAGCAAACTGTTGTATCTCCCATGCTGCCCATATTTACTTCCATGAAAGGCCATTCAATAGAAAAGAGTACAAAGTTGATACTCTGTCCAGAGGTGATCTGTCTTGTGTTCAGCACTCACAGAGTCAAGAAAACAAACAGGAGAACATCTCCAGCACTCCCATCTGCTCAGCTGTAAATGATAGGCAGTATTTATGCATGCAATTTTTTTTTGGGGGGGGGGGGGTAAATTTTAGCTGTCTTTTCATGAAAACCTGCTGAAATCACCCACTAAAGAAATGCAAGATGTGTTTTAAGAGTCTTTTTCTCAGAGACACCCCAGTGTCTAATGTCTCTGTTAACCAGTGGCAAATGATATACTGAAAGGTTTGCTCATATTCCCTATCCTTTCATTGTATCAACATCTATCAGCAACGTGAACCGAGTGAAATGGAATAGCTGTATCTTGACGACTTGCCCGTGGTGTTCTGATTGAAATGCTTCAAAAGTTTTCTCAAAGGAATTTCATCCTAGTCTTCACTTTCCTAGCATTTTGCCCATTGTACCACTGGGTACTGCACAAAATTCAAATCAAAGCTAGAAGCTGGCATCGTGACTGAAAAGTTTTATATTAAGTGAAAGATGCTGTTAAGCTGTTTATAATACATAAATGGTGGTTTATTTCTCTGTAGAGGGCTGTAAAAAATAAACCAGAATTCCCTTTTCATTGACGTCAGTGAACAGGGTTCATATCAGGGCTGACTAAAGCATGAAATTTCCTTGTGATAAAATTACACTGGCAACAGCAAACATAAAATTCTCTTTCCCAAGAACAGCTAAAACAGATAAGAATTAAATTAGGAAATCACAAATACTTGCCTTTTAATGCTATTTATGCTCTTTATTAACAGCAACTAAACTGATGAGGATAAGAGTAATGCAATGAAGGAAAAAATGTGCTCTACTTTCTTATGACATCTGTAAAACCCATCAGCTGTTAAAGCCCTCTTTTCACTGCAGAACCAACTACTATCTATAGCCACACAGATATGAAGCAATTAGGAAGAAATAAAATCAATTACAGAGCTTTGTGAAATGCAGCTCTGTACTTTTCATTTACTACTCACTGAACCATTTGGAAACTATTTTTCTTTTTAAAAAATGAGTACATCTCAATCACAGAATTATAAATAATAGGTAAGTCATTTATTATGATTCACCTGTTCCTGACTCAAATAGATGTTATACTAACGGAGGTTTTCTCTATTTTTATTTTCTACAAGAATTTCCTCTTTCTGTTTTGATTTTCACATTTTGGTGCTTCTTGTAAACTTTAATCTGAAGAAAAACTGAAAAGACTGGAACTTCATCAAGAAAACAAATGGTAATGAACAAAACAAAGGTCTATAAAGTAGTGAATGAATGATGCAGAGGATATGCTGAGTATTCTTATTGTTGCTGTCTCATAGCACAAGAAAAAAGGGACATTCAGGGAAACTGAAAAGCAGCAAATTCAAACTTGAGACAGGGAAATACTTGTCTAAACTCTTCATGCAAGATGTTGCTGAGCCCAAGACTGTAGCAAAATTAAAAGTGAGATTGCCCTCTATATGGATGATAAAGCTATCCATAGTTTTAATATTGAATATGTGTTTTAAAAAAAAAAAGATTCTGGAAGAGATACAAAATTGAACATAATGATTAAAAAAAAAAAAACCCTCTGTATTTTAGACATTGTACTCAAGACAAACTCCTTTCACTTACCTCAGAAGCTGTCAGGCAGAAAGTCACACTAGATGAGCTATAGTCTTACCCAAAGTAAGACTTTGAGTCTTACTAAAGTCTTACCCAAAACATTCCTGCAAATGTTGCTATAAAGCAGGAAATAATTTCCCTACCATCCTGTTCAAAAGCAGTTGTCTTAGTTGTAGCTACAAATTAGAAACTCCATGTCAGAAAACATGGGTTTTTAGTGTGAACATGGATGAACATGCAAAAATATTTTACTCCACTACTGCTGAATATGTGCTGAATATGAATCACTCTTACATGTATGGTTTTGTCTGATGGAACTACATCCCATATCCCACTCTTGCTCGCTGACAAGAAACACTTCACAATTCTCACTCTAAAAGCATAAAATTCCATCATTATTCTACGAGGTCAAGTGGAAAGAGAAGCTGTTCAACCACTTCATGTGTAGCTGTTGTAGGCTATCAGTATAAAGACTTTTCTGACCAAACCAAGCCTAAAACATCGGTAGACTGTGTAAGAATTTCTTAGGCTAATTCTTCTAGGCTGGGGTCAGAAACTGGATCAGACACCTTTGATGGTCCAGCAGAGGCAAAAGGCTCATACTGAGCGATACCTTCTCTAAGCAGTATGGCACTGACTTCTCTGGTTACAAAAGACAGGATGGGGTCTTGTGACTGAGAAATTCATGATCTCATAAACTTCGTGACCTACTTGTTCTACTATTTTTTGACAATCTACAAAGCCCAGGATTATTATAAAAACAATCCCAACAAACCTCATCAAAAATTTTGTACATAGGCAAATAAAACCCAGGCCAAGAACTCCCTTTGTTCAGTGTTTTCCATTCAAGCTTTTCACTGCGTAAGTTGCCTTGCGTGCCCTTCAGCAGGTAATGCTAATGCTGACACAGCCCCTTCAGTTTCATCTCTAAAACTGAGGAACTACTCAGTGCACTCCACTTCTAAAAGGACTTGCTGTTTTCATGTCGAGGGAAGTCTGAAGCTAGCAAACATTCAGCCAAAAATGTAACAGTATCCATGGCACTGAAATATTACTATTGTTAGGAGACAAAAAAGACCTATTGAGCCTTTTAGTCTTTAACTTCATTAAACACTAACTTGGAAAAATATGGGAGTTAGAGTTTTCTTATTTACTGTTTATTGGCTTTTGCTTATACTGTTTGTTGGTTAGGCACCAGAGAGAACCTGTAATAATGCCCAAATCACGTAATTTGAGATGTGAAAGTTCAGGAAAAGGCAGATCTCAGGTGCATGCCTCGACTGTTGCCATGTCCAATAGAGGAGTGCAGATTTAGCTGGTAGGGATCTACTTCAACATAAGGGCAAAATCAACGGCATAGAAAAAAAGCTGTGTTATGCTTTCAAGCAGAAAAAGCACAGACTTATGGAGCAATTAAAAAGCTGAGAAAAAAAAAATGAAGTCTCTTGGCAGATTTAACTTGAACAAATGAAATTGAATTTGGGATTACACAACACGTTGTATGCTTTTATGGAAACATACTAGTTAACACAACAGCTGCCACATCACATGGGATTTATGGTATCAAGACACCCTCCTAAAAGTAACTCAAATTAGCAATATGCCCAAGAACATTTGGTATATAAACTCACACGTTTCCTCATATTTTTAAATGTACTTTGCAACACTTATTCCCTCATTTCCTCCAACTTAAAATTAATTGTTCTGAAAGAGATGACAAAAGTTAAAAGGCTTGGCTTTGGGATCAGGGCCAAAGGATGCTGATGAACACATGAGATGATGGGGAACAGAAATGCTGCAAAAACAAGTGGAAATAAGATTCTTCTCACTTGACTCCTTAGACTGTAAGTCAGCTGAGCTGCAAAGAAAGATATGTGGATGATTTGGAACAAGCCTCACTTCAGAATGTTGTTGATGACTGTAAGAAAGTGACTCTGTTATATCTTTTTCTTTCCATATATGCATAATTTTTAGTGAGATTACCCTTGGCTAAAGAAATTGAAGAGTTCTAAGACACTTCATCACTGCACATTCCTGGACAGGTTAAGATTTCATAGAAGCTGGCACATTTCCTTTGCCTTCCATGTCTTCAGTTTTGCCAGATTTCACGAAAGAAGAATAAATTAAAGGGTTGATGGGAATTTCTCTAGTAATAGAAGAAATTTTGTCCCTATAACTAAGAAAAAAATCTAATGAAAGACCCCCGCAGGTTGCTGTATGTGTCAAACCATATGCTATGAGAGTGGCATTGCTTAGGAAAACTGAACTAAAAGTGGGAGGTGAGAGATATATTTTAGAAAATTATTTGCTTAAAAATTCACCTTCAAAATGGCCAAAACTCTTTATGAGTTCTACCTACACTGAAGGACTTGCTTTACATCGGACAACGCTGAAAAAACAGTTTAGAAACCTTGAAACTGTCGCTTGCAGCATACTCAAAATCAAATGCTGCAAATTTTCTGAGATATGTATTTTCAGAACAGCTTTAATGACTGAAGGAAAGATTTGGCTTTGCAGTCATTGTTTCTCTTCTCTGCTTTGTCTCCCCTTCTTTTATGATGCCAGTACTCTAGTTACCTAAACCATAACCAGACTCAAATGTCTCATCTGGCTCTGGGGATCTGAAAATACATTGCTGTTTTCTTACAATGAAGCCTTCTCCAATAGGGCAGCTGTGTTTTTAAGGAAGGTTATTCTGCATATTATTTGTTGATACTACTCCACCTTGAATGACCTACATGAATAGTGACTGACCCTTCAGTAAATGCACATAAGCCAGGAAAGGTGTTCAAATTCCCAGCAAGAATTTAAGACTTAGACATCTCAGACAAGAATGCTGGACAATACTTCTGTGGCTTGAGTGATTTGTTTCCTTTTTTCAACAGTGCCTAGAAATAGGAAGTTGATTTCTGGTTTGACATATCTGTTGGGAAAATGTATTTCATTTCAATTCTCTCATTCAAGTCTGGTCGCCAAATCAAAATCTCAGGTTTTACCAGATGCTTTACCAAAGGTATGAAATGGTGACAAGACAGAGGCAATACCTCCTTTGCAGAGTTCTTTGCAACAGGTTGAGCATTGTGTCAGTGGACGGTAACTGAACTCCACAAGTCCACAGAATAAGAAATAACCACTGTATAGGACTGAAGGAGCGTCAGCAGAATTGTACAAGATGAGGAGACACTAAGAAAATTGTTTATATATGATCCCAAAACACCTGTATTTATGTGTCACAGTTCTCTGTGTTGCTTCATATCTGTTTCTTTCAACACAAAAAACCATTTCTCGCTTCCTTACTTTTGCAGCTTTAGGCTTCAGCTTCTTTTGTTTTAGACATATTTGTATCTATATCATATTATGCAGGACTATAGATACTTTATTTTAAATTTTTAGAGTTGTTTTAGCATATTGGTACATAAGCCTCACTGATTATAGTTTGAACATTTTTTTTTTCTTTATTTATATCTTCCCTGACTAATAATGTCATTCTGGTCTGACCTAAGTATATTTTACTACACAAGGATGAAATTTCATTTGCTCCTGAGAATCTTGATGACTCATTAACGGGGATATATCCTTAGGTCTCATTAATATAGTTCTTACTATAATTTGCAGACGATTAGATAAGTGTCTTTTTATTTCTCCATCTTCCTTTGCAGCACATGTAGTCTCACAGTGTGATCGGAATGATTATAACAGATAGATATTTTAAATCATTTTTCCTTTCTTTGGACTCAGTCTTTTTTATGTGCATCTATAATCTCTTTCATTTAATTTTTTTTTTCCTTTTTTAATTGTACATGTCTGGTTTTAAAGTGGGTAATCATTTCTCACTGTGGTGCCTCTAACTGCTTTAGAAGGCTTTCCCTAATTCCTTTAATACTCAGAGAATCACAAACACTGCAGGATCCACTAAGGTTTTAACAGTACAGTGAGTCTACTTATAGGAACAGCTCAGAAACAATGCATTTTCTGTGCACCAAATAAAAATATGCGTACCACTCCACTATCCCTGATTTTGAGAGCTGTTTCTGATTACTGATTGAAAATTCCCTCTGTTCTTCATTAAAGACTGAGATTCTTTTAAAATGCTTATTTACGGTGGCAGTCCTAAGGGGCAGGCTATGTATTTAACTGCCTACAGCTTCAAATCTCTTTCAACATGAGGCCAGCTCTGTGTCAGGTAACTCGCTGGGTGAGTGGTGCCACATTCCTGCTCTGCCTGTGGGATAAAGCAGCCGCAGTACAATGTGGCTCATTTGTTCCTGGACTATCATTAGCATTAATGAGCTTTGCATGTATACATCAAGGAAGGGAAAGGGAAAGAAGGGAATAAAAGAAGGGGGCAAA